>VZRL01001020.1:150631-295430 GCA_013397895.1 Origma solitaria
CTCCGGGCGGCGCTCCGGCCTGACAGCTGGGTTTCCGCCTCTCTGCAGTGGCGGAAAATCCGATTATATGAGTTTCTCGCATTAAAACAAACAAATCCCAGGTTGTCGAGAGGGTTGAGAGTGGAGGCTGCGGTCCTGCCCACGTGCCGGCTCCCCTCACACCCCCAAACCCACTTTCGTCTTGTGTTTGCTGCCTTATGCTGCAGAACATGCGAGAGTTGTAGTGTAACTTTGTGTCTGCTCTTGTTCCAGCCTTGCACTTCTGTAATTTCGGAGCAGAGCAAGTCCTTTGGGCAGAGCAGGGGAAAACATCTTAAAACTCTGTTATTGTTCTCTCACAATTCTAGGAGTGTGCAGAAATGGCTCCCTTCGAAAATAAAGGACTGATACTGGGCATAATGGCAGGGACTGCTGGATTGAGCCTGGTGCTGATTTGGTACCGAAGGATCCGAAAACCTGGTGCAGCTGTGCGTGTACATGCATTCCAGGATATAAGTAACAGAATTAATTCTGTGGGTTTGCAAAATGAGGCTTCTAATGAGCAAGGAGCAGTAATGGTTTTACATGGAAGGCAGCTGCAGATACTAGAAAAATTGAATGGCCTGCTACAAAGTGTGGATGAACTGAAGAGAGAGGTGGAATTTCTGAAAGAAGCTATTCCAAAGCTTGAAGAACTTGTTCGAAATGAGCTTCAAGGAAAGGGTGATGTTCAGAGAGTTAGCCCATCACACAGAGCAACAAGGCGGAGAAAAGCAGAGACAGCTTCTGGTGCAAGAGAAACTACCAGCTCTGAGGAGGCAGAAAGTGAAGGAGGGTGAGTTAATAATAATTTGTATATCCTGCCGTACACATGCAATGCAAATTGCATCATTGCCTATATAAAACTGTAAACAGGAGCCCTTTAAAACTTTTATGTAGGTTTTATGCTTATGGAAAAGAAATACAAAGATTCAGATTAGCAGGTTTTAGATCAGAGAGGACTCTTGGTGACCATCTCTGAATTTGCACTATGGCTGAAGTTGGCTTCATGCCAAGCATAATATAGATTTATTGTTTTTTAAGAGTCTGTTTGGTAATGCTGATGCAGTATTGCTACATAGCTATGCAATGAGAGGCAAAGTTCAGAATAATGGTGTAACTTTAAAAGTGCTTCTAGAGTAAGAAGGTAACCTTGTCTCTTTGACAGAGTTTGTTCAAACTGTACAAATGCTCAGGTGCTTTTCATGATAATTGTTTTCTATGGGCCTCATAGATGAGTGAGGGTTCTGAGATGATTGCAGTGTTCTGCCTAGAGGTACTGCACGCTATGGAAACTGTGTCTGAGTGGAACCTCTGTTCAAGTGGCAATGGTTATGCATATGTGCTGTTGGCTCAGTAACTGATCATGAGGGATTTAGGGTTCTGATTCAGTAAGGTAGAAAGTTCCTAGTTTTGACCACCTCTTGTAGTCCCCTTGTAGTTAATGGGGTCTTTTATACTCATGAGTTGAGAAACACACTGGAGGGTGATGTGTACCTGGAGTCCAGGTGAGGCACTGTATTTTTGTCCTGACATTACTCTCCTGTAATTATAACTTTGTTTTGGTATAATCAGATTAGGTACTTACATGCAATTCAGTAAGACTGTGTTTATAGCAACTGAGCTTTTTGAACCACTTCTCAGCATGTCTTACACATCTGTGTAGGCAGCATTATGTCTGTAAATTGCCTATCTTATGTCTCCTTTTCTCTTTAAGGATATTTTAATTAACTGTAATATTCTGAAGACAGTTAACATGCTCCATATTAATGGAATTCTATTTTTAAGAGTTTCTCCACATTCATTTTCAGTTCCTGAAAGCAGAATTTCTTTTTCTGTTACATTCCAGCCCACATGCTTCACAAGTCTTATATTTTGATAGCATATTTTAAGACCCGTCAGTTCTATTATGAGCTAGTTCTTTATTTTAGGTATTCGGTAAGTATTCAAAGACATTTCTCCTTCATCTGGTGTTGGGAACATCTTGGTTGTCTTAGTTTTTCAGATTATTTCATCCATTGGTTGGTTTGCAGAGGCCTTCATATTATGAATAAAATATTCAGAGATGCAGATAAGGCAAAGGGACCAGTTTATGAATTACCAGGTCCACAGATGCAATACAGGGGTTATTCCACACCTAGCATTTGAGAAAATCCTGTTTTCTGATCAGGAGTGATGTGTTGCTCTTTGAGAATGAGCCAAGGAAACTTGTGTGTTCAGGTTCTTCTCTGTGACGAAGAAGCTGATGCGATGATCCAATACAAGTGATTATAGTGTGCAAGAGCATTGAATGTGTCCTTAAGAGAGGCCTTCTCTGACAAGTATTTGTGTACAGTCAGAAGCAAGGAAGATAATCCAAGGTTATAGTTAGCATTAGTCATTTGGCTGTGTTCTTTCCCAATGCTATTTTTCAAACCCTTTTGAAAAGAGGTGGGCTTTTTTCCCATTAACACCTTGTACTTCATGTGCTTGTTTTGTATATCTTCTCTAAGTTTGAGATAATTTGACTTCATTTAAATAAATTGCATTTTTTTCCTTTCCTCTTGCAAATAGGTTGTTAATTCTAACATGTACAGTTGCAATGTATATAGCTTTTTCTGAGGTCTGCTGTAACTTTAATCACTGTGGTGAATGTCCAGGAGAGTCAGTAGCAACACTTGGGGTTTTTCCAGTTACTGTACATCACTGCTTCATATGCTGTAGGTATTGCACCGCGTGCATTGTTTTGTACTGTTCTGTGGTGAATTCCACACACGATAGTGCATTCAGGTGCTTCTTTGTGCACTAGAAAAAAAAATTGCTCTTTGTTACTCATAAAACATTTTTTCACTTTTCTGTGCTCCCATCTAAAGTACGTGCAACATGTTTCACTGCCTCAGCAGTAATTTCATTATCTAGAAGATAGGATTTTGCTTGTGTTAAGCACTTCTGGTTTTAATTGACAAATGGGTTGATGCTGGGAATTGACAGATAAGCTGTTCTGAAGAGTTTTGTGGATTTATGCTGGATGACAACATTGGTTTTAGGCTTGTAAACTTCTTCTAGAAAAGCTTTTTAAACTACCTATTTTTTTCATTAAGTATTGGAAGATGACAGTCTCTGATCTGGCCTTCACTGCTTTGATCTACTTTGGTAATTTTCTCAATGTCACTGTTGGTATTCAGTGCCTTGAGAAGAGAAACCTTCTATATTGTGTTTCAAAAATTATGTATTTCTGTAAGTGGAGAAATATCACATGTGTTTTAATAAATGAGCTATATTTTTACATAATGACAAATAGTCTGGATAGAAGGTGGACTGAATGGATGAGACATTAAATGCTAAAGAGTCGTTTCTAGTCTGTGCTTTTCTGTATTCTGTTTTTTTTTTTTTAGTTTGTTTCAGTTTCCATAATGTACTACTGAAATCTTCAATGTTTAATATTTAAAAATGTGTAACAGACACTCATTCACTTCCAGATACAATAAATTTTGTCTAGATGATCACCTGGAATGGAGCGTGTCACCAAATTCTCCTCCTTGTGATTTTCAAGCTGTTTCCTCCCTGATATGGCAGTGATGAACCCTTGACATCAGAGTCATGTTTGGCACCAGTCTTCAGGTGGCCCAGCATCCAAGCTCTTCAAATTGCATGTGACATCAGGCACCAGAAAGATTCGCCACATGAAATTCTTTTCCGACAGATGTTCTAATTATAATTTTTCTTTGAAATAGTTTAAATAGTCGACAGGAAGAAACATTTCCCTTGCCTGCTTCTTCACTGAGCATTTTCTGATTTATTTTGCTGTTCATTTCTTTTAAATGCAACCTTCAGTTGGCCTAAGAATCCAGTTTGCCAAATTTTCCTTGAATGCTGCATATCATTACTGATGGGTATGCACTTTGCTGGATCATACAGTACAAATTTGATCCAGATCTGTCTGTGACATATAATCACCTTTCTGTGGAATTAGCCAGAGCAGATGAGAGGGTATTTGTGTCAGCTTGTGTTTTTTTTCTAAGTTGGCAGGGAGACGACAGATGACATTTGATCTCTCTAAAAGCTGAAGCGTTGTGCACAGATGATACCTGGTTAGGCCCAGTGTCTGCCAATTTACAGATACCCCAACACAGCTTCTGAACCACCCAAGTGTGTTTATACCGCAGGGGTGTTTTGTATCATGTAGCTCCGGGTTTGTTTTAATCCAGTACAAGGTGCTGGGATTTACTGATCTGCTTAGCCACAGTGGGGTGAGTCTCCAGTTTCCATTTGCTCTTTGAACTTTGAACAGTCCATTGTGATACAACTAGGTCCTGTTGGTTGATCGTTGCTCCTCACATTCTTATCATTGTTTTTCTCTTTTATTTAAAATCTATTGGTAATAAAGGTGAAACGAAGTTGGCATTGACTCTAGATATTTTTAAAAATTCTTCTATTTTCTCAAATATTCATCAATGTGTTTACCACATGTAAACACTCAATTTTCTGTTTATTGTCTGATAAAACCTCTTGCAGGAAAATAGCAGGTAAAATTGCAAATTTCTTTTGTATGGAATATTTGTAAAACAAACCATAAGGACGCTTCCTTGTTTTCTGTTAATTTCCTTTTTGGAGTAGTGTTATCAATCCTTAAAGTCATGGAGTTTTAAAATGGTTGTTAGGAAGAATCTCCACTTCTGTTTGTGTCAGTAGTGATTTTTAGTGCTTTGGAATGAGTAGATGTATAAGATTGTTAGCTGCTTTGTTGAAGGCAGATATCACTCAACAAGTAAATTGAAATTTATGACATTCTAATCAAGGTTTAAGAGGGTCTGCTCCACATTTAAATTCTTTGAGGATTCATAAAGCAGATAAATAGAGGAGGTATGAGGGAATTTGCCAGGATGGTGGTGATGGTAGGGAATGGGTAAGAAATAACCTGCCCTCTCTGCTGTTTTGTAATTAGCTCCTTATGAGTTCACATGATCTGTTAGGTAGTGACCTCCTTCACACTTTTTCTATGAGTCTCCCAATAAATGCAGGACTTACCTGATGTCATATGAATTTGGTGTGTGGCCTCAGTTTGATGTTTGGTCATGACATTTGATGTAGTGTTGCTGGAAATCTCTTCTGAGCTTCTTTGGACTGACAGCCCAAGCGGCTTGGCTGTCAACCCAACCTTATATTTGTCAACCAGCCATTACATTTTTGCTGGGAGAATAGCGTTCTCTAATAATCACTTTCATCTGTTACCTAACACTGGAACAGTAGTGATCATAGGAATTTTGGTGGATGTTTATGCAGCAGAGGTAAAGAATACAACATTAACATTGACTTCCAAATACTGATTCCTTAGTTTCATATCTACCTGATTAGGTAGCGTTTGATGCGGTGCCCAGATCCCTCTAACTAAGGAAATTGCCTTTACTGCTTAGTTGTTGCTCTTTTATATTATCTAGTGCACTTATTTTAGGTTGGGAATTTTACAGATCCTCAATGCATTTATCTTTTAATTAGGGGGAATGGACCATCTTAACCATGTGAGGAAAGATACTTTCCAAACCTACATCACATTGTAGACTTGTGTATTGGAGCTAAAAGACTGCCCCATTCCCCAAAAACTCCCTTTTACATTTGATAAAGTTGGGGCTGTCACAAATGCAGCCATGATATATTTCTGTGCTCGCTTCAAAATAACTATGGAAGACCAATAGGCTGTGTTTTTAAAGATGCTTCAGAAAATGAAAACAAGTGTTAATTGACTGAATATAGTCTCTGCAGAATACAGCATAGGATGTGGCATCAACTTCAGCATCATCAAGATTATGTAAAATGAATCTGTAGAAAGAAACATATGACGTTTCCCATCTCTGTTCTGCTCCATGGTAATTTTTCAGTTTGAACGTGTACTCATGGTCTGTGTATGTATTGTTTTATCCAAATGTATTTTTGACTCCTCTTTCCTATATTACTGTGTTAATTTTGCGGCCAAACTGTTGTGCTACATCTAGCCTTTCTATAGCTTCATAAGCAGTTGTACTTGTTCATTTGCAGGCTATAAGTATATCTTCTCTGATACATTGATCTGTTCTGAAAGGAACATATTGAAAACAATATATAAAAGCCATGATTCATAACCTCCGTTTTGACTCCTAGCATTCTGTCTTGGTTATATATCTGAAAAAAGAAATAGATTTTATATATTCTGACTGTCGTGGCCTACTTTGATTATTCAGTTACTTAATGTGTATAGTACATTTCATGCTTTTCATAGTCATAGTAACAATTTTAAAAAATCTCTGAACCTGGCAGCTGATAGCTTGACATGATTATTTCTCCCCAGAACAGTATTTTCAAAAGTGAAAATGCAGAAGATGAGACTTCTCTGTCCATTTTTAGTACATAAGCAAAAGGCTACTTTTTAAAAACAATGCCATCAGCTGCTCCTCTATGAAATCTGCGTACCCTAATGTATTCTCAGCACTTTGGACAGTAAGGCCACCTGCTTATCTCTGCGTGATATTTATGCTTTTGCAAATATTTCTTTGCCCTTGACTGCCTTGTGCTGAGTACTTGTGCGCTAAGAATCATGAATTAATATAAGCTCTTTTCCAGTTTCAGATATTCTGAACTTCAGAATGCCCAAAAGAAATAAGGAATTTATAGCAATGGTGTTATTTTTATTGGCTTATATTTAGATCTTAAAAGTGTTTAACAAAATATTGTATAAATGATCGTTATAGCACTTATATTTTGGTTAGTAAGCTCCTTTGTATTTCAAAAAATAGGGAAATTGAGGTAAAGAGTTGAAGAGGCCTATTCAGGGTTACAGAGCATGTCTTAAAACACATTAATGATTTCAAGTGTTCTGCATTTGAAACACAAAGCTACATGTGTTTCTAATATGTATCCGCATTTTTTTAATGGAGTATTAGGCAGCAGGACAGTATAATTACTTTCATGTTATGTTTGGAATATAACTGTGCTATCCCTTTGAAGATAAAGGTTTTCTAATAATACCAATAAGCTTGATATCATTAATAAAAAATCCTTTAAAGTTGGACAACAGGGATAAATTGTGCTCTGAAACTTTTGCTTTTGAATTTAATGCCCTGTTTTTAGAAAATAAATGATTATTATTTTCTGTGATTTTAGTTACCTTACTGCTCATACTGATTCTGAAGGAGACTCTGAGGAAGAAAAGAGATGTATAAAATCACCTGATGCTGTGGTGAAATCAGAAGAAGAAGAAGACTTACTTAATTTTTTACAGCAGGTGGACAATTTGCACAAGGGTTCAGAGGATGATAAAAAGGAGGGCTTCAGACTGCTGCTTGAGAAAGATGACAAGGTATTATGGGTAGACTTAATATTATGTTGCTATTAACTTATGCTTTGCACTGCTTTTGAGAACTTAATACAAGCTTTAAAATGCACATAGAAATGTAAGATAAAATTTCAAGCATATTTTTAAAATACAGTGAAAAAGCAGTATTTCAAAGTGTTGTCCATATTCATGTTGGGTGGGCATAGGAGCTCTACTATTTTATATCCCATTCAAATTCAATAACTTTGAGGCTTAGTTTGATGTAGGTATTCTTGCATACAACAAAGAAAGATCATGGGCTTTTTTCTATGTAAATGATACTTACTTTTGCTGGTTTTGGAATAGTCTCTGTGAGAAAGTCCTGTAGAATTAAGTAGTAACCAGAGCTACTGTTTTCAAACTATGAGCATCTAGTCTGCTGATACCTTATTAATATCCTTCATGTGAATTTTTCCTTTGACTTTACTGGGCTGATATGTAACTCCAGATAAAATTTAAAGGTGGTTTGATGTGCAGTGCTCAATTCAGTGTACCATTTTATTCTGGTTTGGCAGGCATTAGTTCTGATTCTATTTTCATCTGAATATTGGAATACCAAGAAAGGTAGATGAGATATTAATTGTGAGTGTGGTGCTTATGGCCTCCCTAAAGAAAATACACATCACTTTGTTCAGGGATTTGTTGTGCTTTACTGGATTACCTTGTAAATGTTTATATTAAAATAAGTTTAAACTGATTTATAAAATAAAACCTCTTTAGACAGCCTAGGCTGTTTCCAAAGCTGTATTCTCTTTTGTTCATGGAAAATTGGTCAATTGGTTCTCATATGAAATAAAAGTAGTATGTAGAAGGATGGAAAATTTTAAAAAATTATGCCATGTTCTGATTACTTGCTTTAAGCAAGTTATTAATTTTAAGCGTTATGAAAGCAAAATGTTTAAATCACATTCTGATCAGTTTAATTATGTAGCTGTCCTCTACTTTCAGTATGAAAACTGTGTGGACTTCCTTTGGAGACTTGCACGTGCTTATGGAGATCTGTTTGAGATGACTACTGATGCTGAGGAGAAGAGGAAATATGTAGTTGATGGTAAGCAGAGGAAAAATGTTTATGTAGAATGCCATCTGAGTGCAGTGAAACATGCTTTGAACTTCGATTAAGTTTTCCAGGAATTTGCAATCCAATAAATGGGAGCATTTGTACTGTAATCATAATGTTTTGTGCAATAAACCACCACAGTTTGCAACTTCATTCTTTCCTCATTGAGAGATCCAAAATCAGTGACAGAGAAGTATTGTGGGTCATTATCAGAGGCTGTTGTCTCTGCAGATTGCCTTAAAATCCTGTATTTTGTTGAGAAACAGATGAATACAGAATGTGAAAAAACCCAGATGCTGTCAACACCGTTTCTTAATTACATCTTTGGGAAAGCAAGAGGTATAAATAAATTCCGAGTCTGAGTCAAGGTTTGTTTTTGTGCTTTCCTGTGGTAAGGAGCACTCCTGCATATCAGCAGCCTCTTTTGTGGTGATGGTGGGAATGAAACTTCGTGAATGTGGAGGAACTGTTGACCAGAAACAGAAGTTTTGTGTGACAATTGGTGTTGCTTCCAGACGTCTCTCCCCATGTGTCCTGTTCGACAACTTAATCTCCACAAGATTTTGATTTTCTTCTTCATAGCACTTGTTTTGTTGCTTTTAAAAGCAATGCCCTTTCTTTCACTGTCTGGATGGATATTGGCTAGAGGTACAGTTTGTTTCCGTTTTTATTTTGTGCCTTCTTTTTATTACATTAAAACCTACATCTTCTCTACCTGTGTCGCTCTCCTCCAGTCAAGGCACTGCTCTTAAAATAATCCTTTTTGCCTTTATCTGGGCATACTTCTTTCTTTCTTTTTTCTCTCCATTTCCTCTCCCTTTTTTGCTGCATCAAATCAGGTTTTGTAAGTGTAATCCAAGCTTGGGTTGTCTTTTGTGACACCTCTTGTTGACTTTTTGTTCTGTCAGCAGTGATAATGTCACTGACAAAGCAGTTTTGGCTGTCCTTTGTCATCCTTAAAGTCAGTGTCATGGCTTCATGCTGTTGTAACATTCCATAGACAACCTTAGCTAGTTCAAGGTCCTTCCTTGTTCCTATTCTTTTGTCATCTAAATACTCCTGGAGACTTACACTGTAAGAGAGTTTTTTCAAATATGTTAATGGCAATAGGCAGTGTAAAAATAACTTCAACCAGTATGTTATGTAAAAATAACATAACAGGATGAGGGTGGTCACCTCACAAACAAGGACAGGGACAAGGCAGAGGTGTTTAACACATTCTTGGCCTCTGTCTTCAACATGGATGACAGACCAAGGGGTTCTCAGTGCCCTGAGCTGGAGGACCATGACTGTAAGAATGATCAACTGCCAGTCGACCCTGAAATTGTGCAGGATCTGCTGCTCCAACTGAGTTCCTACAAATTTATGTGGCTTGACGGGATTCATCCGACAACCCTCAAAGACCTAGTTGGTGTCATTGCAAAACCTCTCTTGATGACTTTTGAGCAGTCTTGGGAATCTGGAGAGGTCCAGCTGACTGGAAGCTGGCAAACATTGTCCTGATTTTCAAAAAGGACGAGAAGGAGGACCCTGGCAACTACAGGTCTGTCAGTCTCACTTCAGTGCCTGGTAAAATTATAGAGAAGATTATTCTGGGAAACATTGAAAAACATCTGGAGGACAATGCAGTCATTAGTCACAGCTGGCATGACTTCATGAGAGGAAAGTCCTGCTTATCCAGCCTGAATTCCTTTTATGACAAAGTAACCCACCTAGTTGATTAAGGGAGGCCAGTTGATGTAATCTTTTTTGGATTTCAGTAAAGCGTTGGATACTGTCTCTCACAGGATCCTTCTGGACAAAATGTCCAGTACACAGCTGGATAAACACACCATGGGATGGGTGAGCAACTGGCTCATGGGTCAGGCACAAAGGGTTTCAGTGAATGGGGTGACATCAGACTCGGAACCTGTAACTAGTGGGGTTCCACAGGGCTTCCCTGTAAATGACTTGGACACAGGACTGGAAGGGATACAGAGCAAGGTCACAGATTATACAAAACTGGGAGGAGCTGTTGACTCCCATGAAGGCTGAGAGGACCTGAGGAGAGACCTCCACAAATTAGAGGGCTGGTCAATCACCACCCATATGGAATTCAACAAGGGAACGTACCAGATTCTGCACCTGGGATGGGACAACCCTGAATGTATGGACAGGCTGGGGAATGAGATGCTGGAAAGCAGCACCATGGATCCTGGTCACTGGCTGGTTGAATATAAGCCAGCAATGCCCTGGCAGCTAGGAGGGCCAACCCTGTCCTGGGGGGCATCAGGCACAGCATCGCCAGCTGGGCAAGGGAGGGGATTGTCCTGCTCTGCTCTGCTCTGCACTGGGGCAGCCTCACCTCGAGTGCTGGGGCAGTTTTGGGTGCCACCATATGAGGATATGTAACTATTGAAGAGCATCCAAAGGAGGGTGGCAAAAATGGTGAAGGGCCTTGAGGGGAAACCAAACGAGGAGCAGAGGTCACTTGGTTTGTTCTGCCTGGAGAGGAGGAAACTGAGGGGAGACCTCATTGCAATTACAATGAGGGGAAGAGGAGGGGCAGACACTGATCTCTTCTCTGTGGTGACAGGACCTGAGGGAATGACCTAAAGTTGTGCCAGGGGAGGTTTAAGTTGGATGTGAGGAAAAGTTTCTGCACCCAGAGGGTGCCTGGGCACTGGAACAGCTCCCCAAGAAAGTGGTCACAGCACCAGCCTGACAGAGCTCAAGAAGCATTTGGACAACGCTCTCAGGCACATGCTGTCACTCTTCAGGGTGGTCCTGTGCAGGGCCAGGAGTTGGATTCAATGATCCTTGTAGGTCCTTTCCAACTCAGTGTATTCTGTGATTCTGTGACTGCACGTAACCCCAGCTGATGAAAAATAATGGCCTAGCAAAAGACAGGGAGAGATAAAGAATGATGAAATGAAAGTGGATCTTAGGTGTTGAGTAACCAGCCTAGTTTGGCGCATTCACATGAAGTGGGGGTGGCGGCAGCCTTTTTCATCTCAGTTTTTGGAAATGCTGCAGAGGGATTGAGACTGCAGGAGAGCTGGCGGTAGTTTTGTGGTTATTTTTCATTCCACTGTGTTAGAGGACTGTGTATGCTATTCTTTGTTTTTATGAAGTTAACTTGCAATACAGAAATGTCAGTGCAGCTTAATTGGTTGCAGCTGAGGCTCCGCAAACAGCAAGCATCTCATCTGAACTTCTTACTGGGAGCGTGGGTTTGATCAAATCACCTACTGTCATCTTTATTCAGTTAAAAGGACCTTAAGGGAAGTCTTTGTGCTAAATGGGAACTTCAACTAGTTTATTCCTGTACCCAAGGCAGGAAACAGCTTTGCTGGCTCTTCTGACAGGTGCTTGTCTGACCTGCTTTTAAGGCTCTTCAGTCTTACAGACAACACGGCCTCCTTTGGCAGTCCAGTCCAATCCTTCCCTGATTTAACTGCATCTGAATTGGATTTTAAAGGAAAATACTAAAATGGCATATATATTTTATATATACTTATATGTAAGTGTATGACTATGTAAGTGAAGTAAAGCCAGGATGTTGCATTGTTCATCTGAATGTTTCTAAGAACATTGTTCATCTGAATGTTTCTAAGAACAAGAATGTTTCTAAGAAGCAATTTCTTTGCTGCTACAGTAAATGAGATTGCTTTGTTCTTGGGAGTCACCTAAAACATGGAGGAGTATGATAAATCCTTTCATATATTGCACTCTATTTACAGGAAAGATAAAAGCTGAAAGGGCGGTTCAGCTGGATGCCAGGAGTGCTGAGAGTCACCAGTGGTAAGTTTGAGAAAGATTTTACAAACTTGTGTGTGTTTATCAAATCCAGCAAAGAAAAGCTCAGTCTGATATCAGTTTCATAAATTAGTCACTAATATTTGTTCATAGTTTTATGGAACTCAATTATCACCACTTGCAGCTAAAAATTTCACAGAAATACTCTGTGAAGCATTTACTATAGTATATGAATAACCATACTTCAATAACCATACTTCAATATGTACTGTGAAGTGTAATTGGGAGTATTTGCTTTAGCCACTATTTTATTGCTCAGAGAAGTCATAGTTTTCCATTTACCTTCCCTTTCAACAACTTACAAAATAATATCATTTGATCTTGAATTTTGTCCTTTCCTTTTATTGTAATAATCTAAATTATAATAATGAAAAATAGACATAGAGGACTACAGAAATTTGAATTGACTTCTTGATTTTTGTTTTATCATACAGTTTTCCTCCAAGCTTGACACTTAGTTTAGTTTTGTAGACCTTGCCAGAACTAACAAACTCTGCAAATGTAAATATTTTTTTATCAAATCAACATTATCAGGTAAAAGATAATTCTGCTGAATTTTAGCTGATAGTTCCTCACCTTAGTATTTTATTAGTAAATTTTACTGAGCTTCTGATTTCTTTTCTAATATTATTAGCTTTTCCTTTTCATTTTGGTTTCTACTTTCTTCATTGATTTTCTCATTGCACTTGTGGGATGGGATTTCACTAAACTTCTGTGTATCTAAACCAAATACTTTTTTCCCAGGCTCGTTTCACAATGTAAAAAGAATCAGCCACTTCTGGAATGCAATTCATTGGAGTGAATTTTGCCCATTTAGTCTTACATGAGGGTGAAATGAATTCCTCCTCAGGCTCAGCTGACAACATCTCCATTGCCAATGAAGGGAGCACATGTCAGCTAGCTCAGGTTTAGATACTTGATTAGACACAGATATTGTCATTTAATTAAGTAATTCTCTGTCTTGCTTTCTCTCTTTCTGAAAGCAATTTACAGCCATTTCTGCTCTTTGCTTGACCACAGTCATGGCCACTTCCTCAGGATAACGCTGGTGTACCCTCGCAGCTAGAATTATGTGTATAAACAGCCCCAAAATGAAATTCAAGTATGAATCCTGTCCCTCCCTTCCTCCTCAGCCCACAAGACTGACAAAAAATCCTAGTATAAATACAGGTTTACTGGCAGAAACTATGCTGATAAAACCTTACATATTGTTCAGGGAGATGTAGGTGGTCTGCTGGACTTCACATGTGAGATCCTGTACTGGCAGGCACATCTTGCAGGGGAATAATTATGAGTGTAAGGAGATGTGTTCCAGAGGTTAGCTCAGAAAGCTGGATTGAGAGGTTTAAGAGGAAAATCTTACATTTTTAAAGCTACTGCTTCTTGTAACAGGCAATGGATTTCTGTGTGGTTTGCAGTTTTCATCCTTCTTGTGTCTGGGTTGCAAGTGAATGTGAGGTTTTTATCAGTTACTGTTCAACTTGTCTTTCTAGAGGTATAGATGGACACTATAGATTAAAATAGTTTGCTGAAATTTCTTTTTCTTGTCTTTATTTTCTGAAATCTTTCTGACTTGATCCATGATTTTTGAAGTGTGATGTAAGTGTAATGGTTATGTGAATCTAACTGATGCTCTAAATACTGGGCAGAATGAACTTCCATGATCCAGAGAGACATTGGTATATTTTTGCTTAGCATGACAATTGTTGTTCAATCTGTGGTCCCAGTAGATACTTTTCTGCTATGCTGCTACTTAACCAGTTGGGCTTGTTTTGTTACTTTCTTAAAAATTTGTTTTATTCTGTTTTATTCCTTATAAAGTATTTTACACACACTTAATTGATTTCTTGTTTATTTCATATCATTTCTCAGGTTTGAGGCCATTTAGGTTTGTAAATGCGTTCCCTCACAGATTACCATTTTATTTCAAAAGTGTTTTGTTGTTGTGTGGGTTTTTAAAAATCATTGACTTCATTAATGAAATTACTGGAAGATAATGGACCCAGCACTAAATTTTGGGTGACACCTGTAATGATGCTTAGGTTCACAGGAACCTGAATCTGCAACCTACAGGCGATTTATTCTAAACAATATTTCCATGGTTAGATTTTTGAGGAGCGTCAGGTAGGACAGAGTCAAAGGCCATATAAAGTTCAAGGTATATCTCATTTGTTGCACTCCTCTTATAGTCCAGGCTTTGTTATCTTTCCAGATTTTATTTATGCTGTTTGTTCACAAAAAAAAGCTTGTGTTAACTGTTTTGTATGCTTATTCACTTCCAGAATAATTTATCCTGAAATGTCGTCAGGTTAAGTTGGTTTGCCTGTAGTCTCCTTCTCTTCTCCAATAGCAGCTATGTTTGCTTTTTTGCTTGCTGTTGGGGCTTTCTGCATTACCCACAAGACTTCAGTAGTCAGCTGTGTGTCAGATCTGGATTGTTTGAGTCTGGCCTAATGCAAATTTTTCCAGTTTATCTAAACATTATTTCACATGTTAATCCCCATGAGCAGGAAATAAGACTTCAGGGAATCTTCCCTGTGCTCTCAAAGTTGTATGCAGACAGAATTTTGCCTAAGGTTATCAATAGATAAGACTGTGTATGAACAGAAAACAGTGCAATACAATTAAGTCATGAATAAATAATATGTGACAGTAATATGAAATCCATTGTTAATAAGAATATTAATAAGAGAGAAAACAACTGAAAAGAAAAAAAACCCAAACAAATATTTATACAAAAAAATGCTAGGATCACTAACAGGTGGTCAAGATCAGAGATGAAGGGCAGTACCAGCTCCAGATGGACACCTGAATGTACTGTCTCTATTATGTGTGCCTACATGTGAGCAAGGGCCTGCACTTATGGGGGATCCCCTGCACTTACGGGGGATGGAGAGTTGAAAGGCAGCACGTGCCATTTGATGTGCCAGGATATTTGCATGGCATGGCAGATATCACACAGGACCTTTGGGGTCTCTACACTTCCAGGCCAGCATCCGGAAGTGGTGGGAAACCCTAGGACATCTCCCGTGGCAGTAGGCACCTGTGTCCTGGCAGGGATCTTGTGAACTGAACTGGCTGTAATAGGAGATTAGATACACAGATGAGAAGCTCAGCATGAATGCAGGCTCAGTGTGAAAGCCATGCTGTCTCAGACCAAAATCCTTCCTTTTCATCTCACTGCTAGCATAAAATTTTCTAAAGCTATACAGGGTAAATAATCTTAGCCTATGTAAGACAAGCCCATCTCTTTGTTACATGTAAGGCTATGTCAGTCTGTATCAGCTATTGATGAGCAATCTGGTTTTCTGACTTTGACTGAAGATAATTTTTGTTCATTTCTTACTAATTTCTGAGGGGTTTTGATATATCCAGTTAGCACAACTGAGGTTTTCACTCATGTTTGGCATAGCTGCTATCTATGTTGTCCACTCATGCATTATTTCTAATGTTCTCTTAAACTGTTTAATATATTATGGATTACTAAATGAGTGAGGATTAAATGATAGCCTATTCTTTTCCTGGTCCTGCACCTTGCTCTCTGCTTACACGTAACCCTTGTGGAGCAGAGGGGATATAAATGAAGAAGAAATTGATTTCAGCCTCATTGGTTCCATCTTTTGCCATTATTTCCTCCTTGCTAATTGTTCTGCACTTTCATTTATGGGTTTTTTTTTCCTTCTTGTATATTTATAGAACCTCTTCTTATTGCCTTACCTATATCTCTAGCTTAGATGTGTGCTCTTGTTTATATTTTTAGAGTCAATTTCTTTTGGGTTTTTAAGTTAATTGAGAATTTCTCACTGGAGCTGAATTAATCTTTAAAACTATGCCCTGCTATGACTAAAGGGTCATTTGTAGCTGTGTTTTTGAATATTGTCTCTTGATAAATCTTCTGTAGAATTTTTTCTAACATGCCATTTCTTAATGATTTCATTTTTCTCATTAGAAACATATACTGTGCCTGTTAAGCAATGGTTAGGTCTATGAACCTATTTGGAAGCTTATCCCTGCTGCCTTAAAGCTCCATTTACCGAATAAACAAGTTTTTGTGATGACTTGACCCACATAATTGTCTTAGTATAGACAGAGTTATAAAAGCAAAAACATCCCTTTTCCAGAGCAGGGTTTTTTCTGTTTTGTGGAACTGCTATAAGGTGTCTGCGAGACAGCCCATATTTTTTGTGTCTACCAATGGAATTTGGTGGAATGGTTCCATGAGCAAGCTCTTGCTAATATAGGCCTAGAGTTCAGCTTCTTGCCTTATTTCTCATATTTACTTCAGTTAAGAACATAAAGATGCCATGTACCTTATTAGACTATCACCTGTATTTTTCTGTAAAACTATATCATAAAATACATCAACACTCCAACTGTTCAACTTACTGATCAGAATATTAACAAGTAACCAGTGTTCAGCCTCAAATTATATTTGATAAAACATATGCAGAACAAAGAAAGCAAAATATCTTGAAGTAGTCAATTGGTTTTGGTAATGAATTGCAGCTGCAAATAATTTTCATATCTGAATCCAGATTTTTGAAAACATGTGATCTTACTTAATCTTGTAGTTTCCAATGAGATCAAAAACCTGCAGACTTTTTGAATGTTGACCTCTAAATAACTGAAGTAAATAGCAACACTGGAAAGGAAAAATGTAGTTGTAGCTTTTTATTATTTGTATGAACACCCTAAAGAAAGTCAGAGTAACTATTCTAAGTGATTTGTGGCTTTGTTCAGCCAGCGTAAATGTTTCAAGTTGTGGAAGAACTTGCATGCAAAAGTTGTCATCAGCCATTGCAGGTCCTCTTGTTTTTTCCAAGCCTTAAACAAATTCATTTTGTGGGTCAGTGATTCCCAAATGACAGCTGTGAATCCTTGCAGCTTATCTTGGATCATGGAGCATCTTTATCACCCAGATTTTAATTAGAAGTGCTATGTGAGCAGTTTGGCTCTCTAGTTGCTCTGTAGTTGTTCTGCTTTACAACTCTACAGTTACAGAAAACAAAATGTAAATGCATATTCACAGTGCTTTTATTTAAAACTAAACAATCACTTTTAAATTCTTTTGCAAAACCAGTGAATTTTTATATTTGCGGGAGATTTGTTGCTGGCTTTTCTTTAAGAGTTTGGAAGAGGTCTGGAAGGTTTCTCTGCTTGCCACACATCCTTTTTTGTTCAGGAGAGTTTGTTACACGCTTTGCGAGCAAAAAGGAGCAAAAAGGTTACTAATTATGGCCAGTTTTCAGGACATTTACTTAAAAAGATCATTCTTTGAATGGGGCTTTGGTTTGTTTGCCAGAAACAAACTTGATGCTGCTGTTGAGTTTGTGTTAATCGCTAGAACTCACCTGGTGATGGGAGTCACACAGCACGTGTCTTATTTAGGTGGAAGCGAAGTTAGCAAGTGAAAATCCAATAGCTTTAAGTGAAGACTCCATCTGAATGGAGCTGCCCCCAAGAGTTTTCTCTATCATGTGTATGAGTGTTAATCAGAAGTGCAGATATTTTCACAAGCCCTGGGTTTTTCATGGAAGTGAATTCCAGAGCTTAGGGGCAGTCCCACACCGGCAGGCAATGCTACAGAAGAGTAGTACGCATCGGTTCCATTGAGGACACAATTAATCACCATTTGGGTGTTTTGGTGATTTTACACAAACTTCCCACACAAAAGTGAACATGCCATCTCTCTAACAGATCATTTGTCAGGTTTGTAAGGTGCAATGGCATAAAAATAATTCTCTAGTGAAACAAAACTCTTCAAAATTATGGAATATGTTGTAGGATATGGTCACACTACCAAGAACTTTTAAAATTAAATCCTCACATGTTTCTAATTAAATGCTTGTTACCTGCTGCCCTTAATTATCCTCTATTTAGACTTAGATGAGGCAGATAACTTGCAAGCTACAAACATCTGTTTCTATCATGCAGTCTGATTCTTCAGGAACTTCAAGTTTGTGCAGAAATACAAGGTTTCCAACCAGTAGTTATTCGCCCTGTATTTGATTCATGGGAAGACCAAAGAATTTTTACAGCAATCTTGGCTTTTAATTATGCGTAATCTTAGTCAATACTTAATTGCTTTTGCAAAAACAATTTAAAATTTCAAATTCAGAAGCCATATCTCAAAAGCTGTAAGTTTTTCTATAGTAAATTGTTCTGTAGTAAGTGGATCAGTGAAACACTGCAGCATCCTCATGCAAGTCCAAAGGAGGAAGGTTTGACATGTGAAAAGATCTGTTTAGTACAAGTGTTTTGCCAGAATGGTCACAGAGGAAACAATACTGACAACCTGATCCCTTTTACATTTCTGTCAAGGAAAATTGTGTTACTGTCTCTGAAAGCTGTTGTTTCACTCTGTTTCCACATTTGTGAAGACTATCCTGCTAATTTCTTCAAGATTGTATTTCCATCTGTAACAACTGTCTGTTATAAAACTACAAGTTAAATTTCTGGAAGCAGGAATTTAACGCAGTTGTGGGTTTCACAGCCTTAAGAATGCAGAACATGGCATCCACATGTTCTACTAGTGAACTTTGGTGAATGCACATTAACAGCAGCATTTTTTCTTGATTTGGTGTACTGGATGTGTTGCAATAAATTAAGCCAGAATTCTTAATGTCCTTACCTTTGAGGTTTTTTAAACCAAAATAGGGGTTTGTTTCCCATGCTTTTGCAAGTGTTACCTACACAAGTATGTGCTACATCTGATGTTTTCCTGGAGCTCAGCTTCAACGCTCTGGTGAATTTTTAGTATGAAAAGTGTATTTCTGCCAATTTCTAGAGTGTAGACTCAGTTAAATTCCAAGAAGAAGGAAAGGGAAATGAAAGGAGAAAGGGAAGGAAAAAGGAATGGAAAGGAAAAATCTCCACTTACAAGAAACACCTAAACACTTCACTTTGCACCTTGGCACATCTTACTTTGTGTGTTACACATTCTCAGCCACTGCTTCCATACCCTCATGAGGTGAGGATGGTCACATCAATCCAATACTCAACTTTTCCATGGAAACTTTGTGTCAGATGCATTTTTGTAGATTAAATATCTTGGTAGGAAAGTGATACAATATGCAAAACTGGGATCTCAGGAAGGGTAATGCAACAGGGATCATAATCAGTAATTTAAGTTGCAAAATCTCCTGACGTAGAAATTGGTATCTCATTCAAATCATGTTAAAAAGAAATCCTGCAGGTCTCACTGCATTGCAGAGACTGTCAGAATATCTAAGTGGGTGAAACTGGTGAGTGAGGGGTGTCAGGGGCTAAAAAATAAGATGGCATGCACAGAACTGAGCTGTCAGAGATGGGGAGATGCAAGAACACATTTAGAACTGGAATGAAAATGAACTTTCTTTTCACTAGGCCTCTTGTGAGGCCCACGTATTTGCCACACATTAGCCTTTGCTCACACTACCTTACATGTTAAATATTTCTTGGATGAAGAGGAGGGAGTGAAAAACAGCTATGAAACAGATGAATTTAATTCTTTGGTGGTGCTGGTAAATATCACAAGCTTTCCTCCCATTTGCAAAGTCTTGCCAGTCACGATTAAGCAAAGCTTTCCTATTGATACTGGGATGCTAAAATGGAGATCTAGATTTCTAAGTGTAAGTTCTGTACCCACACCTTTCCGAAGTCTACACGAAATGAAAAGTTTTTTTTAGATTTGGGATATAGAAAAGGGTATATAGAGGAGGAAGCAACAAGTCTGGGAAGGTACATGTGATTTCTGATTTTGGCCATGTGAAATTTATCAGGGAAAATATAAATAATGCCCTAGTGTGGCTTAATCTTAATTTGAGTCTTCAAAATCTCTTCTGTAGATCTGTCTCATGTAGAATAAGCTGTGGTTGACAGAGCCTTAAGCGTTGGTATAATTTTTGATATTAAAATTCAAATTGCAATAGGTAAGGTATACCACTTAGAGTTTTGCCTGGCATGAACACACATAGAAATTCCGTAGCACAAGAAGGGAAGATGTTAATTCACTTTGATCTGGACCTTCTGTGTAAGGGCTATGTAGGTACTTGGCATCCATCTCTGTCAGCTAGAGTTTCTTGCAAATCTGAGTTTCAGTGACATCATTTGTAACAAAGGAACATGGAGCTGACTGATTATTCTGAGTTTGTTAGATTGTGTTTGTGCTTATTAAGGGTGTGTTAACTGTGGATGATTAATCATATGCTTCAACACTGTGTTCAGTAACTTTTCTTCCATCTCGGAATAACATTTTTTTACAGCAACTGAAGTGCTGTAATTATTGTTGTATTTATTTAGATGAATGTGTCTGGGGCTGGTTTTTTTACATCACCCAGGAGTAATATCAGCTCAGCAAATAGGCCATTCCTGGCAGCTCTTCATTGATACAATTTCCTCTTTATTTTTCTCTGTGAAGGCACTGTAAGAAGTACTCTGATGTTCAGAGGGTGTGAGGGAGGCAATGGTTGTGGAGAGAACCAGTATCGCTTGCTCTACTAACAGACGTGCTTTTTACCCATTTCAGTAGATATTTGCAAATTGTTGTGTGATAATCTTTTTAGTATTCCTCCTGTCACCACGAGATGGGGCAGGTGACCAGGGAGTGCCAGGGCCATGACCGGCCTGCGGAAAGAATGACGTGAACTAGATGGGAGCGTTCCTAGTTACTTCCTGCCTCGTTTTCTCTGATCATTTTCTTCACCATGAGAGTGGTGAGGCACTGGAACAAATTGCCCAGAGAATGGGCATCCCTGGAAGTATTCAAGGCCAGGCTGGATGGGGCTTTGAGCAGCCTCGTCTAATGGAAGGTGCCCCCTGCCCATGGCAGGGCAGTTGAAACTCAATGATCTTTAAGATCCCTTCTAACCTAAACCATTCGATGATTAACATTACCCTTTGCACCATTGAAAATGAAAGTTTGCCTTGTGTTTCAAACTATCTGAAAATTATTTAAAATGTCTAAAAATTATATTCAGAAAAAAAGGACAACTTTTTTGTTTTGTTTTGTTTTGTAGGATTTTTTAGAAATGAAATGAATGTCTGAAATGCCATAGAACTTCAAAAATGAAACAATTAATTTATATCAATTGGCTGTCTAGCCCATTTCAGAAGCATAAAATTTTAAAAAAACCAAAACAATTGAAAAACCCCTCAAAACCCCAAAAAATACATGAAAGATATTTTTAATTTTTCCTTGGAAAAATAATGGGTATTTAAAGTTAGTAGGTTAGCTAACTTTTAATTCGTTGAAAATTTTTTTGGGATTTCCCTCCCAAGAGATTTTAGCTGTAAGTAGAAGTTTTTCTTTGAACTAGTTTAAACTAAGGCCCTCTTTCTTGTCACGCACAGACAGGGAAATACTGCAAGATGCTGGATTAGCTTGTTCGCTTTTCATTGTTTTCTTTTGTAGCAGCAATCCGTTTAGCTATGGTATGCTGAGTTTATCTGATTAGCACTTAATGAGTGAAGGGAGTAGGGGCAATGTTGCCTGAGTTACTTAACCCTGATAAAGTTTTCACTACCTTCCCCCTCTTTCTAAATACCTGAACTTTCCTGACCCCCACCCCTTGCTTTTTCCCTCAACTGCAGCTCATTCCCACACGAAATGCACTCCTGCTGCAGCTCTTGTCAGCACTAGTCCTGCCATTAGCTGGATTTTGTCCAGTGCGCAGTGGTCACAACATACATCCTGTTCAACAGTGTTTGACAGTCTGTCTGAGCTCTTACAAACTCAGCTGCTGTTGTTCTGCTGACTCCGTGCCTTACCTGGGAACACTTACTTACCAAAATGTGCAACAACCTGTAGCATGAATATTTCTAACTTAGTGCCAACTGTAAGCAATAAAATAATTTCTTGAGTTGTGTTAGCAATGACATTTTAATGAGGATTCACTGGAGCTCGAATAATTACATTATATAAAGAAATTATAGAAAGCTGATGTTTAGTAGTGCTTAAGAACTGTGTGTGCCATACAAGTTGTGGTTCTGTTACCATAATTAACTCAATAAACTTCTTGCATAACTCATGTTTCCCTCTGGACTTAAACTTGACTTCCCTCTTTCAGGATTATTTTTTATTTTAATTTGGTATTGCTTTGTAAAATATTTGATTAAAAAGCAAAATTCTGAAAAAAAGAACAATAATTTACATGAGGTTTTGCTGCTTAACTGTTTCTTTGGTGGTTCTGTTAGTTTTATACAGAAATGGAAAGTTGTCTTAATACCAATGAAAATAGGTCCAAGGAATTGGATATCTGTGAGAGATTCCTTATTCATATAGGTTCTATAGAACAGTTCTCTAGCTGTTGAAGTAGTAGAAGAAAGCAATACAAATATAGGTGGAGTGTCAATAAGATAATAGTTGCTTAGGAGATCTGAGCCTTTATAGGTAGGGACCTCGGAAAATATTGCTTAACAATACAAATTATTTTATGAAAACTATCTCACATTTTTTATTACTCAGTGTCCCCAGTTTATGATAATCGCAGTAATAATAATAGAAATAATAATGATCTTAGCAATAGACATCTAGTAATAGCAGTAGTGATCCTGTTAGTGCAGAATGTGTGTGTATATATTTGATATAATTTTAAAGATACTAGAAGAATGTCAGAAGTATAGGAATGCACTGAGGTGCTCAAGAAGGGTAGAAAGCAACTGTGAATGTTTTTGAGATGTATACGACTTCCTACTGAGCACACCCCAAGCATTTGCCTTCCTGGGTGCAGCTTCCTTCTGCAGCTGGTGGTGCTCACATTCCCAGTGCAGAGCCCAATGTGTCAAGGTAAACTGCTGCCAATGATAGAGCCAGTCTGGAAGTGTCACGCTCTGACCTAAATGGCTGAAATTTTGGAGGAGAAATCTCTTTTTTCACTTAAGTGACAACCCAAATAGTGTCATTTAAACTTCTCGTTTCCATTGTTTTGTTTTGGTTTGTGTTTTTGTCTATTTGAATATGTATAGTTCATGCCAGACTTCCATCCAGCCATCCAGATGGAAAAAACAAGGTGTAAATGTGTGCATTAGGTATTGAAATATTTTGTAATTTGATTCAAAGGTTTATTTAAATCACAAAAAGTATGTGTGTGTGTTTTTCTTTTCCCCTCTCAGGTTTGCAATTATGTGTGGCTATATGTCTCAGTTTGAAAGTGTACAAAACAAAATCAGGAATGGTTATCTCTTTAAGGTATGTTTTTGTAGGATTTGGGGTTGGTTTTTTTTATGCTGTTCCTTTATTTCCTTATATAGTGTCAAAGACAGATTTTTCCAACACAGTAATTCAGCCTCACAGGTCTATTTTGGTGCTGAAGTTAAATTGAAAAGGTTATTATTATGTATGCAAATATATTTTATGCTTGCAAAAATATAAGAATTGAGATAAGGCTCTGGGAACAGCATTAAGATTTCTGGTTTCCTTTGTAGTCAAAGCAGGGAGGAAAGGGAAAAACAATTCTGTTTAGAAAACCAAAATGTGAAATAGTAAGTGATGAACCAACACAGTTCTGCAATCATCCTTCATGTCACTTAAGTAATGTTTGTTTTAACAGTGTCCTTTCAAAGGTAATTGTGTTTTTATAGTTAGCCATTTGTGTTACATGTGTTACTCTCCCCCTCCTTGTCCTCAGCATTGCTTAGACACCTTCCATCCATCCCTTACCCTCCAAGCTGGTGTCCCTCCTTTCTGGGTGACAGTGAGAGGCAACAGACATGCTCCATTTCCTGGGGAATGCCTGGGATGCGTTCCTCTCACATCATGTCCGTGTTAGGACTTGGAGTGTGGTGGAGCTTTCCTATGAGAGAACATTAATTACATCTGAGCTGCACCAAGCGAGCTAAGCCCCGAGCATCGGGAGAAGCTGGGAATGAAGGGAAAATGACAAATAACTCAAGTGCTGCAGCTGTTTTAAGGATGGAGTTTTAAAAGAGTCTGTGGTGTGAGCAGTAGCCATTTCAGGGAGGTTTTTCTCCTCACAAGTAAATCCTGAAATCTGTTCATTTGGGGAAATAGCAGTAAGTAAACATAGCTCCTATCTGAATAGTTTGCAGATATGATAGAAAAATAATTTCTTATATCTGTGTAACTCAAATATCTTTGTGACTGGCTTAATTAGAAAGATATGTGGGGGGAATAAAGAAGTGTTGGAATGAAATTTTTTTGAGACACAAATGGTAGGGGTGAAATAACTTTTATTTTTTTTTCAAACTCAGGTTGAGCAATAAGAGCTTTCTTTGGTAAATTAAAGAGAGAAATTAAGGTACTCATGACCTGAAATGAAAATGGTTTTGGAAGAAGGACCTTATTAGATACTTTCTAGGTTTTGTAGTTTCACTATAAACAGAACCATTTTATTTTCTCAATTTCCCATTATGGTAACAGTTGGTTGTGTCAAGCACCATTTCATTGGGGCAGCCACATTCCAAGGTGGAAAGAACCGTGCTTCAGCGATGGGTGCTGGCATGTAAGATCTATTCAAGAGTAGTTGCTTCCTTGCTGATTTGATCTGTGACAGTTTCCTAATACTAACTATAAATGAAATTAATGTAATTGAAGTTGTTGCCTTTTTAAGACAGAAGTTCTTGAATTATTCGAGTGAACTTTAGAGCTGTTTAGTCATGTTCTAAATACAGCATGCCTTCTTGCATTGTGTACAATGTTGCTAAATAATTTTGTGGTTTCCCTCCATGAGGAAGGGATTTACTAGTTAAAATATTTTTGGTTGTTAGAAGACAATTGCAGCAGAAGAGAATTTCTGATTTGTTTCTGACTTGCAGCAAACTACTTAGAATGTAAACACACTTGCCAAACAAACATCTAAATTGATACTAATCTTCTTTCCAATAGGAGCACCTAGACAAGGCAATTGAACTTAAGCCTCAAGATCCCTTTTTATATTACCTAAATGGAAGATGGTGCTATTCTGTAAGTTGTGTTTTATTTATCTAACATATGAACTGAGTATACTAAAAATGTTATTTAAATAGTGGGACTTAAGACAAAGTAGGTGTTTATTTAAGTAGACTTTATGAGCTAAATGAAGCAGACATTTACATTTCCTGAATTAACTACCAGATGCACGATGCTCACAGCTGACCATTCCTGCAATGTAGTTAGGTAAAATGTGCTTGTATGTCCCTCACTGTTGTGTTCAGGTTTTTTATGTGAATGAATGAATGAATGAATGAATGAATGAAAAGTAACTGATATTTGGAAGGGAGGAAGGATGACCTCTTGATTTCACTTCTTTGTTCTGCCACAAACTTTCTGTGTGAAGCTGGGCTGGTAACATAGCCTTTTGGTAATTTTATTCCCCATCCATAATTTAAGGCACTTCATGTTGTGGGATTATGTCTGTGGCAGCAAGGCTACCATACTGGTTTGGAAAATTCCAAGGGAATGTCCTAAAAATATTCATGCATAAAAATCTGTAATTCAGCAATGAGTTTTGCAAGAGATGCAATTTATGTCACGCCAGTACAACAGGTGCTTTTAAAGACTTTTTTTAGTTCTATATTATATTTTTATTTATATAGTATAAAAATTATATTAGATTGTAGTAGATTACATAGTGGTAAGTACTCATATATGAAAAATAAAATATTTGGTTTACAAAATCAGCTGTTAATCAATTTTTTAGAAGAATTGTGCTTTAATAAGAGAGTTGTCTTGTTGGTAATCCACATCTTTAAGGGCTCAGCAGGCTATCCTTACTGCTTGATCTCTAGTGCTGTGAGGAATCTTTGGTTGGAAGAAAACATTCTTGCATAGTTTGTGCTGTAAAACATCACTGTGAGTCTTCTCAGAATAATAACTGCTAATGCACGGTGAATTCCAGCCAAGCCTTTTTCTTACGGATTCTTCCAATGCAAGTCGCTACAAAGTGCCTGCAAACTGGAAAGGAGCTGTGACACATTGCAGACTTTGCCTTTATCTGCAACAAGACTTCATGCAAAGTAAACTTTCTGCAGTTTTTTCAGTTCATATTTTTAACTTTCAAAGAGCTTTCAGCAACTATGTTTTTTCTCGTTGATTTAAATAAGGAATGACACCAACTTTTTCAAGGAGCTTGGCATTTTGCTTTTTGTCAGAGTGTATTCTTGAATATCAGCACTAGCCATGCAAAAATAAGCTGCTGAAGATGGTCCTATAATGTGCTTGCTGTCCTGCCTGAGAAGCATCTCTCGCCAATGACTCCTTAAGCACTTTAATACTGTGCTGTGTCCAACAGCTGCCTGTAGCTTCCATTTATGCCAAACACTCCCAGATGTTTTTCATGGCTTATTTCTCATGTGAGCTGCTGCTTTTTGGAGACATACAATCTCAGTATACCTCACTTTGTTCTTATTGCCCTTTTTTTAAAAGTCTTGTTTCATTTTTGTGATAATCACCACTTCCTGACTGAGCAATACATGTGGTTTGTTGTACTGTATTGTTACAAATTCATATTCCACACTTGCAACATCTATGCAGGACTTCCTTACTAAACACTGAAACCACAGATTAGCATTTGCTTTAAGTTATGGCCTGACCTGCATTTATTTAAGTGAAACAATCTACCTAAACAGATGTAGCCACTGAAATATGTAAGGATTGATTTCAGATTTCTGTTTTTCTTCTTTTTTTTTAATTCTTGCCTTCTGTGACTGCCATGACAAAATAGTAACCTGAAGCGCGTAGAACAGATTTTCATATTCTAAATAAATGTGAGTATAGGACAGAATAACATCTTGTTTTAACTTCTGGGGCTGTCAGCTCTTAAAAACTTACTGTCTTTGCACACTTTCAGTAGCAGGATGTGAGATCATTTGGAAGCATTAGTTTTGAGGCATTACTAGAAACCTTATTATTTTGAGGCACTAGAAAACCAGTGAGACTGGTAATATCCTCACTAGTTTTAGCAGAGTGAGTTGGTTTCTGTGCTTATCCACTGTCACAGGTTTTGGCCATGCATGTGCTATAGGTTGTCATAGGATCTTGTGGAAGATATGCCAAATTCCTTGCTCCTCTTCTGCAGACTGATGTTTCATGCTGTGGTAATTATCCCAAAAGAAGACTTTTGGCTGTGGCATTGGTTACAAATACTTCTTCAGGGTAGAGATTATGATGGAGTGCTTGAAAAATTCCTTTGTCACTTGTCTGTACCGGCACCTGTAGATGGAGTTATAATGTCCCTCTTAAATGCTCTGTTTTTAATGTTCTGTCTCAATGTTGTTGAGGCTGGGAAGGCTGTGTTGTCCAGTGTGAGAGAATTAAAGAAGAAAAAGGGATGATTGAGGCAAGAAGGTTAGTTTTTACATTTGGGGTCAAGGTGACTTTGGGATCAAGTTAGGATTGACCACAATATTTGTTCTTTCATAGATATTGTTTCCAGGGGAATTTTTGTCTCATTTTTGTCACATATTCTTTTCCTGAAGCAATGTAGTTAAAGAGGATAACAAGCATTTGATATTTTATAGGGTTTGATAACAGTTTTGTGAAATCTGATGTACTTAATTCTTCCTAGTATAGTCAGATATTTCACATTCACTCCTTATTTAATACTAGGGGATCGTATTACTATTGTCTAGCATTGTTTTTTTGGATGACAAATTGAGAAAAATAAGAATTGCATAAGAGTCTGTAAATGGGGATGCTTCAAGTGTTGTAATTCAGGGTTATGGTTCATTTTCACAAATGAAAATCTGTTGAAAAGACTTTGAGGTAACAACTATGGAATCATAGAATCATCAAGGTTGGACCAGACCTTCAAGATCATCAAGTCCCACTGTCAACCCAACACAACCCAGTACCACTGTCCCCCCAAACCAGTGGAGGCAAGTGGAGAAGATTTGTTGAAGACTGAAATCAATATCCAGAGACTGCATGCCGAACTGGTAAAAGCTATTTAATTCATGGTGGTGTGCCTGCATTTGGCCTGACTGCCATTTCTCACCTTCCGTAGTGTAGTGCAGTTCTTTGCAAGGAGCAATGGTAGATCATTGCCAAGTTTCTTACTCAGCAGTTATCCTTGCTGGGCCAGAAATGCAGCTGATGCAAAGTGCCATGGCACTGTCCAGCAGAAAGGATGAGCTGGATTTTCACTGCCTCACAGCAGCTGGGGTTTGTCTGTGATGCAGAGCCAGTGATAATTGTGCACCACCTTGTCTAAAAATCAGTTTTTGCTGTTTCTTATTTATCTTACTATTACAAAGCTAATAGAGGTGTACAAAAGAGGATCATAGAATCATCTCAGCTGTGTTAGAAAATTACTTCTGGTATGACAATCAGATAGGCAAGATTTTCACCAGTCAGTTCATAGATGTCATGATGGGCAAAATTTTGCCTGTGAGACTTGCTGTGTATACAAGAAGTGAATGGATCTGTGGTGCATGGTGTATAGGAATAAGTTTTATTTCCTTAGAGTTTTGGGCACAATTATCTGATAATTCTTTATAATTATATGTTTGTGGGGTTTTAAAAATTGTTTTAATGTTTCATATCACTTATAAAACAGAGTACTACCTAGTTAAGACTTAGGTCTACTTGCCACTACAGGACAGGCACAGAACAGCTAGCATGTACTTGTGAAAGTGGATCAGAGTCTCTGGTAAATGCTAGTAGGGTGTTAAAAATTACATCTCTTGGGATTTTCTTTTTTGCAGGTTACATGCCATGTTTTGGATTTGTCTGTGGTGTATCCCAGTATCTCTTTGGGTTAAATTGGGGAACAAATTGATCCCGTTCCTTTTTGTGCTCTCAAAGTCTGCTTCCCTTACTGGAAAGTGAAAATCCCAATTCAAGTTGGATAAATACCTAAATGCCTGTGCAGCATGTCCTGGTTCCTCAGCTGGCAAGAAAGAGAATATTTTTGTTGGAAGCCAGTATTTCAAAATTGGTGTCCAGTTACTTAATCTCTTCCAGAAGTCTAAACATTGCAAAATGATTTAATACAATTTTACATTAATATATTGTAATGAAAAAGTAACAGAAACTCTCTGGGGATATTTAATTAGGTGTCATTAATATTTTACTGAAGCTGGATCAATGAGGTGATTTGCCTTTATGGAAGACAATTGTGTGGTATGTCTTCAGTGAGCTATTAGCAAGGGAACACTGGAAGAGGATATCCTTCAGGGCTGGAAGTCAACCCTGGATGATTTTTCAATCCAAGCGGGTTAGTTTCCTTCATACCAATATCCTGGAATTTGAAAAGAGCTGTCAGTGGGCAGGCTTTGCTTCTCATAAAAAAACAAACAGAAGACAAAAATCCAGCCAGTGTTTTAGTATATATATATATATAATTTTTGCTGTTCCTGGGCTAAGGAAGAGAAAGGGATATTTTGAAATCCATTTTCCCAGTATTTAGGGGAGAACCACATTTTTTGCCTTGCCCATTGAAGAAACAAGAGGCGTGGTGGAAGAGTGCTGGGTATGATCTTTATGTTCAGCCACAGTTTAACTCTGGGAGTGCCTTCCTTCCATCTCTGGTACTAACAGAGATTTGGGTAGAATAAAGGGATGACAGCTTGTTCTTTGACACAGATCTGTAGGAGAGGTTGGTTGAGAATCTCTGTTTGCTTTGCAATGCTGTGGAGTGGCCTCCTCCAGGCTGTTATGATGACCCACTCCCCTAAGAAAGACCAGGAGTTGGCTGATGGTTCTGCAGGCCTTTGTTGCTCTGGAGTGGGTGGGACTAACTCTCCTTATGTATGGCAGCTGGGGAGCGATGTTCCTTGAGTGACCCAGTACATTAAACCTGATACTGTGTGGAAACACAGTGTTCCTTGCAGTGCCTCTGTGAATTCTCAGGCTTCTGGCAGGACTGAAATTAGTATTTAGGAGACCTAAAAAACCAAAACTCACTTAACATTTGGAAATCATCTGTAGGGCAAAGCCAATCTTCATTCCTTAATTTTGTTGTTGTTGTAGCTATTACTTGCTACAGTAGCTGTTTTCCTTATTACTTTCTGCTGTCCTCTACCACTCTTGGAGCATGCACTAAGTGAAATCATGGTTCTTCTGTAGCTGATGACAGTTACACTCTCTGTGTACTTCATTTTGTATGGACCTCCAGATCCATACAGGACCTCCATACTCTTTGCGCTGTTGGAATAACCTTGACTGTAACCGTCAACTCTGCACTACACTAGAGCATGCTACGCCAGGGGTTCCATTCCCTGTGCTTGCCCACAGAAGAGAGAATGCTTAATAAGGTTACTTGGTATAGTAGGAATGATGTTTCCATTTCATTGAACATGGCACAAGATCCACTCAAATAAAGTTATTTCAAATTAAAGACTGTGCTTGTGTGCGTTTAGGGGAAGGGTATAATGTCCTCTGGGACACAATTTTGTGACCACACGTCTTTTCCATTTGTCCCACCTCATTCACAGAGGAGGTGCAGACAGACTCCCAGGGGCACAGTTAAGCTGTTGTGATGGAATTCACCTTACTTGTCTTTAGCTATCCCCAAGGTCTGTGCTCCTTTTGTAGTTGAAGGAAAGAAAGAAAGAAAAGAAAAATAAGAAAGATAGGAGTATTCATCCCTGGCTAATGTAGGTGAAGAAGAATGGCCTAATGGAATTGCCTCTCTCTGTGTTGACCACACAAGGAACCTTGACAACTTTTACAAACTAGATAGGTCATATATGGAGGGCTAGCATTGCTGCAACAAATTCATCAAGCCAGTGGCATGTAAGTCTGACTGCTGAAAACATCACAGAGCTCTCAGATTGTCTCTGGAACAGTCACAAAGTGTAATGCTGGATAGAGTGCACATTTAAAAAAACCCCACTATTGCTGCAGAATCATAGAAGCATTAAGGTAGGAAAAGACCTCTTAAGATCAGGTCCAACTGTTGACCCAGCACCGCCCTGTTTGCCACTAAACCATGTCCCCAAGTGCCACATGTCTTTGAACACTTCCAGGGAGGTGATTATACCACGTCCCTGGGCAGCCTGTTCAAATGCCCAACCACGCTTTCAGTAAAGACAATTTTCCTAAGATCCAATCAAGACCTCCCCTTGGTGCCATTTCTCCTGGTCCTGTCACTTGTTACCTGGGAGAAGAGACTGACCCGCACCTTGCTACAACCTCCTTTCAGTGCAGGTGGGTTTGTGTGACGTGTTTACATGCATTTCACTTTTAAACATTGTTTTAGCTTGGTGGGATTTGTAAAATAAAAATGGCAACTGCATATATGTTTGGGCTTTTTAAAAGTTTGAGTACTGCAAAACAACACCCAAGCCAGACAAAATAAAGACAAAAACCTCAGTGAATCAGTTCTGATTAAATCTCATAGGAAAATAAAACAACTGCCAGGAAGAGCTTGTATTCTCAATAGTTAATTATAACTCCACATGGAAAAACTGCAATTTTGTTTCTTCACTATTGCATAACAACAGACATGAGTGTGGTAATTGTATCTATGCAGTGTATGTGTATCTCCGGGGTGTTGTGTGCTCTTGCAGAGAACAGTGTAAGCGTATACATTCTCTTTATTTTTACTCTCTCTCTTCCTCCCTCTGTAGCTACCTCCATCTTGATGCAATGGACCTAGCAATACAGAAACCCCCTTCCTCTTCCAAAAGACGAGAGAACGCTGCATCAGTAGATTGGTGTGAAGGAAACAGCAATTTGCAAAAATTCTTTTAATAACTCTTGCAGAATATGTCTCAGAAACTATACAACAGTGAGGGAAATGAAATGGGGAAGGGAATTATATATTTACCTACAATTAGAAGTTTTAAGGAGCATGTTGCAGTTTGTAACATAGCAGGAAAGGATGGCAGGGGCAACAACACCTTGTTGCTTCAATGAATAAGAACTCCATGATGGCTAGAGAGCTTTTGTAAAAAAAACACTTTACGTTCTGAAAGCTTCAAGAATGAGATATGTGAGAGAGAATGAAAACAAAAGCTTTATTTTTGTAATATTGTTTCTGGGTTATAATTTTTCGTGCTTTTGTGTGAGACGCTTACTGACAACATGTAGCAAATAAAGCATTGGGACCCTGCTGAGCAGCTTAGCAGGACTTGACCAGGATGCCTTCTGTTTCCAAGCAGTATTGCTCTTATGTAGCTAGAAACATTGGGACCAGATGAGAAAAAGTGGCCCTATGCGTTTTCCTGTTGTGTGCTGATCTGTATTTCTAGTCTTTGCAATGGTATTTTGGGGCAGTTTGCAACAAGAAGTAGATAGAACTTGATGTCTGTTCAAAAGAGAAGCATTCTGGTTGGTAGCTGTGGATAGCTAGGAGAGAGTGGATTTTCCTATTTTACAATTATTAACTGACATCTACTAGATAATTGCTGGTGGAGCTAGTATGGGGTGCAGCAACAGCCCTGCAGATATTGAGGCAGGAATAATCTAAAACCATCCAAAATCATTTAAAATTTTATAGAAGTAGGATAGACTTGACTTCAAGGCTTGACCCTGTTATTTGAATTGCAGTTCTTTCTGAAAGAGAGGTGTCCCTATGGGATTCATATTTCACCTCCAAGCCTCTGACGAAAGAGTCTAGTTCTTTGCCTGTGTCTATCGCTTCTCTGTGTTGCCTCTGCACAGATCAGGCCAGAAAATACAGAACCTTGTTTTTTACCATTTTTTGACTCATCTACTCTGTGGCAGGAGCCATCAGTGCTGTGGCTCAAAAACTGATGTGAAGGAAAAAAGTCCTGACTTTTCTTCACAGATGTGGTAGAAGTGTCTGAAGGAACGTGGCTTCAATTCTCCATTTAAATAGGCTCTTCTTTTTACATTGTGTTTCATAGCAGCTCCATCCTTTGTTAGAGATGTGAGGTATGTTTTGCTGGTTTGGGTGATGGAGCCAAATACCTTATGGCAGTAACCAAAGGAATTTCTGTCAGGTGTCAGTGTGTGTAAGGGAAGAAGTCATGTGCATTGTGTGACAATATGACAGTTCTCTAAAATCCTTTTATAGCAGCTCATCTTCCTGAAATGAGAAGAGGTCATTGGCAAGTGGTGTCAGATTGCAAGAGCTAAAAATGAAGCCTATTTCTTAACAGTGGTTGTCACCCGCTTTTCTGTAATAAGTGAACTTGTTATACAATGTCTAAAAACACTTCACATTTTTCCTTTAGCAACAGCTTTTCATAATGTAGAAAAGTAGTCAAGTGCATAGATCATCATGCAAAGCTGTCTATCTCATGAAAACCTTAAGAAGTTTCAAATGCTATTTCTAGCCTTAACTTTTTTAAAAAGGCAAGGTGCTATGAAATCTAAAATGTACTTTAAGCTTTGAACATGTTTATAATCTTATACTGAGGATGTTGGTGTTTGGTCAGGTGACTCTAAAATCCAAAAGGCTGCTTTGAGCTGGCCAAACTGAAACTATAAAGCATTCCTTTACAGGTTCTTTTCCAAAATATGTTGCATAAGTAGTACAATACGAAAGACAGTATTTACTGCAAAACCAAGAAGCAACCCTAAAGAAATCTGAAGTTTTTGGGTTTTGGGGTTTTTTAATTCTAGGTAGCTCAGTTGTCTTGGATTGAAAAAAAAGTAGCTGCTGCTCTCTTTGGGACTCCACCAACTTCAACAGTAGAAGAAGCATTGCAGAATTTCCTTAAGGTAAGTCCCAGCCAAGGGTTTTCATGTGTTGCTGTTTACCAAATGTTGTATGTGAGTCTTGTCAAGATGTCTGTTCAACAGACTACACTCAGTAGCTATAAATTTAGGGCTCTTCTAAATGCCACTGAGCTCTTTATTAAAATATTTCTTTCTTTTCAGTTTTAAAATTAGTTTGGACATGAGTGGCTAGCACCTTTCTTCTCTTTATTTAGATTTGGGAAATTCTTCAATTAATTGCCATGGTTAATAATTATTGAATTGAATGAGATATGGATATAGATTAGTTATGTATGCTGTTGAAGAAATTTACCCATTTCTGCAAGAGGGTTAACATAGGCAAGGAAAACTTTGACATTGTGATGCTTCTTTTTTTCTGATCTGAACCTTTTTTCCATTGAACTTCAGCAGAAGCCTTTCTTATTTGTGGAGATAAAATTGCCTTTGTAGTGAAGTAGAGAAGAAAGCTCTGTCATATAGGTCCATGTTCCTGGGCATTCTACTTGAACATAGTTACAAGAAAACACTACAGGAAGAAAATAAATCTATCTTTCAGTGCCTTCCATATGAATAATTTCTACTTCTAGAGCTCAAAAGGATACAAGTTTTTCACTTGACTGAATTCAAAGCATAGCCTTCTATCATTACAGTTACTTTCAGAAAGTTTTTCAAAGAAATTGGATGGACATATTTTCTTCACTATCAGAAGTGCATGTTTTCTGTGTTCTTAGCCTATTTAAAGATCGAATGATCTCCTGAATTTTGGACAGTACAATACATTACCATCTTCCCAGTTTAAGAGATTTTATCTTTAAGGTCAAATTCCAAAACTTAGAAATAATTTGAAACATTCACTTTAGCTTCAGGGCATTTTGTGGTGGGCTGCAGAGTGACTGTGGTTTTAAGTCATCTTCAGCAACAAAAATCAAATTACTGTCTAAAAGACAACTGTTTGGGTTTCTTTTTCAATTGTTTGATTCTACACAGTTGTGGTGAAAGTAGCATTGTTTTGGTCCAAGGATTACAGCTACTATAAATTTCACTGATGTAATTTTTCCCTCCCAAAAGCTGTTTTTTGATTAAAAGCTGCTTCTTTGTAAGATAATTAGTAAGGTTTTTACTCATTGTTCAAGCTTCTATATCCTTGATGTGTTTTAAAAAGAACTCATTCTTGAACTTTTTTAATTACCTGAACTTTTCAGAAGATAATAATTTAAAAAGAAGGCTGAACCCAGAACTAGAAGATATGAGTCTGTGGAAGATAAATAATTGTAAAATTGATAAACACAGTTCTTTACTCCTTACACAAAGTCTGAATGGTTGTTTGCTTTCTTATTTCTTTGATGAGGAAATAAATATTAATAATCTAGAGACTGCAGTATCTTCAAACCTACCATGTAAGTGAATGAATCCAAAAGATCTTGTACAGAATGACCTAAGATCTTTACAGAGCACTTAGGGAGAGAGGAGAGCAAGCAGTACAGAACATTTTAATGTGTTCACTATCAGCATCTCATGTGCCTGGTTTAGGGTTTGATTTTTGTGTTTTCTTGTTTTCATGACGTTTTCTGGAAGTGCTACCAAACAGATTGCTTTATGCAGTGTAGGGATACCGTCTGACATTTGAGGAGATAGTAGTGCATTACTGAAAATATTATGCAGACCACATAAATCTCATCACACAAGTTTTATGTCTGTTTTCTTTCCTGTTTTTTTATTATTTAGGCAGAAGAAATGCATCCAGGATATTCCAAATGCAATTATGTGTATTTGGCAAAGGTAACCAAGTTCTTTTAAAAATAATGATTTATAGACTCTAGTGTTCCTACAGTGGTCTGATTGGAAACAAAATGTTTTTTCTTCTCAGTGCTATAAAGATCTTGGCCAGAAAAACAATGCACTGAAGTACTGTGATTCCGCACTGTCAATTCTCTCAGTTACTAATGAGGTGGGTATTGAGAGTGATAACTTGTTCCCTTGTGACTGCTCTCTTGTCTTTGGCATCCATTATTGCACTGCTGGTAACAACATAATGTTTCAGCTTTTCCTCTGAGCACAGAACATTCCTTTTTGCTCCACTCTAGGTTGACTCATTACAGTTGTCTGTATCAACAGCTTTAAAAAAATCTTTGTTTGGGGAACTGTCAGGGACTTGTCTGTATCAGAAATAGAATTGTACTCTTTGTAATTCAACCCACTTCATTAGATCATCTTAAACATAAGCAGTTGAGTGTGTTATCTAGCTGTGCTGAAATATTTCCCCAGACCTATGTTTTTCTCAGTTGAAAGCACTTTGAATTTTTGTCCTACAGTTTCTGTCTCTGCACCTGAAAGCCTCTGGTTTGTGATTCTTGTCAAGGGCAGTATCTACAGCAGAGGTAGACGAGTTATTCATTATTGCCTTTGTCTTCAGCCACAGGGCAGTTAAGGAGGCACAGTTCTTCAAGGTACATCTGCTGGAACATAGTTTGTTCTAAGGGATGACTAGATTCCTCTTTAGGCCCATTAGAATATTTTTTGTGTGTGGACACAAAATTTCTACAAATATTTGAGAGATTTTAAGTAATTTAATTTCTCAAATATAAACCAAGTCATGGCAAGAAGGTTCACTCTTATCTGATCTTATGTAGAAGCAAGTTCCATGCCTGACCTATGACTGGAAACATCTTACCATCCTAGAGCATGACAAGTTCAAACCTGAGCTTTGTCAGCCTAAGGGACCCCCTGTGAGCACAGCAGATGTGGTATGGAGAGAGAGAGGTGATTCCTGAGAGGAATTGGCCCCATCCCACTTAATTCTTCGAAGCTGAGGAAAAAGACCATTAAAAAACTCTGTAACTTGATTGACAATAAATGCTGCGTGTGGAGCACTAACATGTTTATGTCAAGTGTTCCTGCTGGGAAGAAAGACCACTGCATGCCTCACCAGCCACTGCTCCTGGGTGGCCTAATTTTTGGCCCAAGTTACAGTATGTACCAATCATAAATTAAGTAATCATTGCTTAAGTTCAGTGTTTCTTTAAATATGTATTGATACTGATATGACCTTAACAATTATTTAATTCTGCTTTATTCTTTACTTACTAGTAAAATATACCTTCAGCTTGCCTATTACAGAACATAGGAAAGACTGCTATAAATTATCTGTTTAATACCCCATAACATTTCTGAAGTATCAGGGAACTCTGAGGGGAGAGCAGGAATTCAGAAGCAGTCTGAGGGAGAGGTGTATGTATTCTGGCAGGCAGGGTGGTGATGAGAATAAGAATTACACTGATTTATGAACAGAAGAGCGAGTGTCAAATGGGCCCCAAAAATTTTTTGTCCATCTGAAGAGGGCAAGTTGGTTTTACCTCTCCTGTTTTGACTAATTCTACAGATACCACAGATTTGTCTCCTTTGTCTTGTTTACTTGTGGTATGTTTTGAGTTATGTTTAGAAAAAAAAGGCAAGAAAAATATGGCATTAGGGCAGTAGTATGTAATTCAATTTAAAAGAAAACAACCAAGCACAACCAAGTGCACACTGAAAGAAATTACTGTGAAATGGAGATCTGGAACATGAACTCTGCTGATGCTGACTGTTACCTCAAATCCCATCTGAATTCGAATATTACATGTTGTTTTGGTTATTGTGTCGCAGAAAGACTGTTACTGATTTTTGGGAAAGCATGTTGGAAGTGAAGTGGTTCAGGGCTTGGAGCTAAATGTAGGAATAACGTTTATTCAGATTAGTTTCAGAGAGGGAAGAGACTGTAATAAGACTAAAAAGACATTGGGGAGACAATAATAAATATATGCTAATAAAGTACCTGAACTGACTGCAGCCCTGTAGAAGATGGGGTTCGTGGTCTGAAAAAAAAGCACAGGTCAGCAGCAGTCTAAAGATTTTTTGCAGTTTGCAACAGCTCAGAATCTCAAGGTTGTCAGCAGTGTGGTATTTTGTCACAGTCATGTGAAACCCATCAATCCCAAGAGTAATCATAGTTTCTCATATGAGTTTTCTCTTTCTTTAAGCAGGGGAATTCCTTTATTGTTTTTAAATGTTGGCTTCTATTGAGAAACATGTATTTGTATAAAGGCATAAAATCAGGAGCAGACTGAGAGACAAAGTTGCTGGAAAGGTGCCACATTGAGGAAATGTATAGTATTTCATGATACAAATCATCCTGCAGAAAAATAATCATAGACAATGGTTTACTTTTTATTGCTTCTGAGCATCCACATTTTCCAATGACTTCTGGGAACCAGAGGTGCTTGGCATCAGTAAAGTAGCCCATAGCTCATTGTAATCCTCAGGTCAAATTCTCAGCTGCTGTAATTCAGGACACTTCTTTGACACTTTTTCTAGGACTCATTTCATGTAACATTTCGAGTTAAGTGATACTATTTTTGTCTTGAATGCTATGTCACATCCAAATATCCCTTCTGTGTATCTGTTTTACCACTTACAGAATACATTTTAATTCAAGGGGTTAAAGGTCTTCCAAACAAAGCTAATTCTTGTTAAAGAAAATTAAAAATGAGACAGCCTGTTTCAAACCTATTATGAGTCTTAAAAAGGATACATAGAAATTATAAAGAAAGAAACAAGTGCTGATTGAATGACTCCTGTAAATTAAGAGTTACAGGAGGATTTTTTTTTAAAGGACAGTTCTTTTAAACAGTTAGGCACATTAACTTAACAGTCTATGCTTTTTTAAAAATTATTATTATTATTTTAGAAGGAAGTATGTGAGATTTGGTTCAAATTACATCTGGAAAAACAAAACTAATATTACAGTGCAACTTAAGAGACCTTTCTCTATCCTCTCTGAACAAAAACCTCCAATCAATCATATGGTCCTTCCTTGGCCATAAATACTGTCATACTCTAGAGTGGTACTTCACTGCTGGAGGTGCATGGGACATTAAATTGTCCAGTTTTTCTCTGGTTGCTACCCAGGTGGATAACCTCAGGGTCCTGGGAAATATTTGCCCCTTCAGTAAAAGAGATCCTAATGTTCAGGGCTGCTGTGAGTTATTGTAAAGTGCTTAACAGCTGCTCTGTTCATCTAGTGGGTGTTGCATTGCCCTTACTGAGACTCGTTACTTTGTAGTGCTCAAAGTCTTGCTGAGTGTGACTACATGAAGGGCTGTTGAAACCACATGTGGTGGACTGTTGTGGTGGAACAAAATTACTTTTTTTAATTTGAAGACAAAAATGTAATTTAATTTTGAAATCACGAGTGTCTGCCTTGCATATAGAAAGACAAAACAAATGTGTTGTGTGCATGTGGGTTTGTTTAAACACATGGTCCTTTGCTTGTAAGGGGAATACGATACTAATTTCTTGTTTATAATAAGAATTGTTGGATATTATCAAGGCTGGAACTTGTAGAATTTCAAGTCTCAATGTAGGATTATAAAGTATAAAAGTCAAGAATTATTTTTTCTTGTATCTGGAGACCAGCATGGGCATGAGAGTGAACTCTGTGCCTGTAGGACTGGTAAACTCACCCCAAAGGAATTAACAGCCTAGCAGAGAAAGAGATTAAAATGTCAAGGTTTTAGTCTATTACCTTGTAAAAAAAATTAATCTGAAAAGCAGCAGTTGCATTACAAAAAGTGTAGTCTTGGAAGAGATGAAGACAGCAAAGCAGGAAAATGCAAAGGAAATCTATTTGCACTGAGTTAATGAAAGTTTTAAAATGCAGATAAAAACTTCCCTCAAGTCAAGGATGTGTTTTATAAAATTATTGGTGATTTTGTGCATTGTGATGTTCCCAGTAATTAGAAATTATGGCAATTCAGAGTTGAAATCAACAAGTGAGAGAGATTTCGATGTTACAGAAATTGGTAATTATGACATTCACTTCTTACAGGTGTAGAATGGCAGGAAGCAGAGACTCGTTAAAGACTCTGCCTTCAGCCTCAGTGACATCTGAAACTCATGTGGAGGAGGTGATAAATGTAATAATAGGCAGGAACAATGGCTGAACGTTTACACAAGAGTGCAGCTGCTGGGGAGAAATCATGCTCATACAGTTTTCTTACACTTTTTTTTTACATGACTATAATTGATCTCCCTGGCTGTTAATTCCAGTTTTAATATTGTCTGTAAGGAAAAAAAGTGGGAGTTACAGAGGGGTGGAAGAGAGGTCAGAGTATAAACTTCAGCACCCATCAGCTGTTCCTGGTACAACAGATCATTTGTGTATCTGGATTTTCAAGATTTTCCAAGAAATACTCCAGCCAGCATAGATTGGTCATATGAGCAGATCTTGCTGTGATATTTCCAACAGATCTCATTTGAAGCTGCTGTGGTAATCTGCCCTTCTAAGTAAGATTTTGAGGAGAAAAAAAGTAATTTACTCTTGCTTTTAAAGTGAAGGTTACAAATTCTGACTTGTTTGTGAAAAAAATACCGATTGAAACTGTGAATAATTTGGGCTAACTTATAAAAGTGTTCGTATTTTCTCATCAACCACAATATTTTTTTTCACAGCACCTTCAGCTCAATACAAAATGTTATTCTTTTCAGAGAATATTTGTTGCTTTAGATTTTTTGCACATTTGTTCTCCAAATGGCTAGCAAAAGTCAGTGGTGTTTCAATTGAAATGTAATGGAAGTGTTCAGATTTCTGTTAATTTTCAATTCTAGGCTATTGTTTTCCTGCTAGTACTGTTTGTGGGGTTGAACAAGAATTTCCTAATAGCTACCACCAACTCAAAGTTAAAATATTTTTTGAATGTACTTAAAAAAACTATTCCTTAATTAGTGGGTTTGTATACAATGAAGGTGACTGCTTCAAGCTCAGGGAATACACTTTTTAAAAACTCATTATAAAGAGATCAGATTTCCAACTGAAGTTCTAGGGGGAAATGAGACATTTGTTAAAGTGTTACTAAAATAATTTGAGGCTGCCCATATTTTAAATTATTTTGCACTTCCAGGTATAGTCTATTTTCCTCTATCTTAGTGAGCAGATCAATTTACTGTCTGCATGTTTTCGAAGTTCTTGAAAAAAGCTTTGTTTGCATTATGTACTTATTTCTTCTCTCCCTCCAAAAATGATTCCAAAAAGTGATGAAGATATTTTTTGTAGTGTCACAGTTTCATACATAAGGATGAAATCTACCCTGATAAATACCAAGATTATTATATTTATGATTAAACTGACTATCACAAAGTATTTGTTTCAACATCCTATCGAAGGTAACACAATTTTCGCACAGTTCTTAGTCCAGCAAGAGTGGTCAGCAGTCAGTTCCCCAAATTGTGGAGAGTCTCTCCTCCACTGGCATGCTGATGATGTAAGGGCAGAGTGGGAGAAGTATTCACAGAGGTGGTGGTACAGTGTAGGATTACAAAAGCAAATTTGTAAAAACCTATTTTGAATTTTTGTAGAGTAGCTGGACCAAGTCAAACTTCTGGGATTTTGAAATATATGGCCTTGGAGTCAATATACACAGTGCAGGAAAGCCTTGACAGGCACCTTTCTGTGGGGGTTGTAACTGGGTGTGATTGTGTTCAGGCTGTTTCAGCAGTGACTGCACAGAAAGAAAAGCTGTAGGTCCCAGCATGGGAAGGGCAGCAGCCAGATAGAAAGAGGAGAATGTCTTGAACCCCAAAAGCTCCACATTGTATACAGCAGTAAAAGGAAACCACATCATAGGTGAAAATTAGTCTTTTAAGTTAGAAAAGAGCTAACAGGTTAAAATTTAGATGACTGTTCACTATTTAAATTGTATTCTGCTGTTTCATAATTTTTCAACAATAGTCCTTGAACTAGCTGAACTGTTTATTCGTAGTCTGGGTGTGAAAGTATTTTCCTCTCTACTTGGAGTAATATCTGAAAATGTGTGATTATTGTCAACTACATATTTTAAAGCTGTTCTTGCCTTGATCCTAAAGGTCTTGAGAAGTTAGAGTTAATCCCCAGAGGAAGACAGTAATAATATGGAAGAACATAGAATGCCCTAGCTTGTGACATACAGCGGTCATGTAGAAGGTGGCAAGTGGATGACTGCATTGGTGTGTTGCAATATCAAAGGAGAAAACTAATGGTGTTGTACAATTGTTAGTGCACACTGCAGTCAAACCTGTGAGAGTCTGTCAGGAAACTGAGAAGGGATAGCATTTAGCTTTGTATGATTTATATTGTCCACAAGGGCTGTTGCTCTCTAATCAACAATCCTTGTGCATGTTTGGGAGTCTCCTCTGTTACAGTCCAGGATTTCTCCTGGAGCTGTGAGGGAATGATACAGCTGTACCCAAAAGCAGGAGTGTCTCTCAGCACCTCATTGCTGTTACTGCGTATCAGAATACAGCTTTGGACCACCCTTGCAGCCCAGCTCATTTAATATACCATGCTGCCCTGCTGACTTCAGTGAAACCCTACAGGATGCGTATCAGCTTGGGATTTGGCAGTGGTTGCACACAATTATGTTTTTGTTGGCTGGTGTAACCATTTTGGTTGTGGTCATGGGGGTGTATCGTTCTCTGTTGACAGTTGGGACTTTGTCAACAAGTGCACACATGTGCAGTGCCTGGGTTGAGTGTGTTAGTGCATAAGGAAATAATTAGCAGAGATGGAAGGTAAAATCATTATCTTTCTGTCTTGGCTTTAATTACCATTTAATTTTTACATGCACATTTTTATGTGTAACTGTATATATGTATCAGTAAATTTTTTTCAGCCGAAATGAACTGTCAAAATGTGGACTACTTCCAGTTAAGCCACCATTCCCTTTTTTCCCACCAGCTCTCTCTTCCTTCTTGCTCTTGTTTTCAACTCACTCTCTCCCCTTGTTGAGTCCCTGGCCTCCCAGGTCTTTTTTTCCTGGGCATATCCCCTGTGGATGATAAAAAATAAAAGTAAAGCAACAAAATAAGAATAAGGCAAAATACAGTACCTGACCCTGTAATTTGAATACTTTTTGTGTAGCAGTTTGCAGAATATTTTGAACTCATATTCAACTCTGAAAATGATATAAGGAGTGTTTAATAAATGTAATAAGCCTTGTCAGTAGAAAGACAAAGTTGAAAATGGCTATGTCTTCAGTCAGTGCTGAACTGAGCCTCAGGGTGAACAAATGGGACTGACGCAAGTATATTGCATTCCTCCTCCGACTTGCACATCTCCTGCTTGCCACACTCTAAAGGGAGAGTCTGCTGTCTGGAAAGTTAAAAAAAAGCTGACCTTATTTTCAGAAAGCCACAGACCAAGAAATCAATAAGGAAGAGAGTTGGCCCAAGACAGGATTTATGCCTTTGTCTTTCCATTAACAGTCAAGCTTTGGGCACTAATGAAGTTTTCACCCTTAAAACCAGAAACTGGTGCACTGAACAAGGTTGTGGCTTCTCTCTTCTTTTAGCATGACACACCTCTTAGTCTGGAAGGACTCTGTCCAAAGGTGACATAACAGTTCCATTCACTGACCATTCTCAGCTTTGTTTTTAATGCCATTACGGATTTTTTTCAATGCTTTTGCCATATGAGTACTTATTGACTGGAAGCTGCTGGCTCAATTAATGCAGCCCGTTAAGCAGTTTGCAACAGTAATTCCTGATTTCACTGATGTAGTCTTATTTAGAACTGGCAAACCAGAGGTAGAACGCTTTGCACGTTTGCAGTTTCTTCTCCAGACAGTTCTTAGAACAATCATGGGTTTGTTCCGTTCTTTTTCCTTAGCCCAGAGGAAGATTCAGGGAAGATTGCCCAATATTTTCTGGACCTTTGCAACTTGTAAAGCTCATTGCCCAATATAATCCTTTACTTCTAAGGAGAGAGACAATTATCCAAAATTGTTTGGAGGTATATTTTTAGAATGTTGTATCTTGCAAAGTGAGTAGAGAATCCCATCAACCCATGAAACACTGAACACTATTCAGGTGTGAGAAAACCTGCATTTTATAATTTTCAGTTTAGAAAAGTGTCAAAAATAGTATGACCAGATACAATGAAACTTTTCCTTTTCTTATTAGCATGGGCAATATCTGGCTTTTTACTTTTTGGTTTAATGGAGTTTAGAATAATTTTCAGAAGTTGACCACAGTCACTATAGAAAAGAGTGTATTTTCCTGAATTAAGGGAAAATTTTGAATTTTTCAGTTTTTATTGAAAGCAACGGCTTGGTGCCGCAGACATGGAGTTTAAGGGGTGCTCAATGCTGTATGACATTTCCTTCTGTCAGAGTATTTTGGCAAGAGCTTACTGGCTTTGCAGTGTGTGCCTTTTAAGGCCTCTGATAAATGATTAGGCAGATAGTTTAGCCTATTGTTGCCAGTGGGAGTAAGGCAGTAACTCCAAGAGAAGTGTCCAGCTAATGTATTAATGCCTTAATCCAGACCAATAATATAATGTAGTTTGACATGTCTGGCATATGGTTTATATCATCTCAATATTCTTCTCTGTTCCTCCATGACATTATAGACAACTAACCAAAATAAAGAGAAGCAGGAATTTCTTCACCCATAAAATATATTCTAAAATGTTCTCTATTTTGTTCCAGCTCTTTGGTGGATTGGGTAATGAAGTGATCCTGAAATATAGTGATTACTTCACTGTCTGTCTACAGTATTTTCTTTCAGAATATCCTGTGGCATTATCATTACTGGTCCCTGTCATTAGAAAGACACAAAATCTGTGATGTGCAGGTACTTTTCACTTGCACTGTTAAGTATCCATGGGTGCATGTGTTGGGTGTTTAGACCCTTACGAGCCTGCAGGTATAAGGTGCTGACTTTTAAAAAATGTGGTTTAAACCAAGGTGCATTTTGCAAGCTCGAAGTTTTGCAGCAGCAACTAAAGGAAGCCGATTATATCCAGGAGACAATTAAAAATAAGTAGAATAATGGAGTTTTTGTACTGTGGTTACATGCTTATACGCACGTGCCCCTTTCCAAGCAGATTTTACATGGAACAGCCAAAACATATGTCACTGGTTACCTGTGAGACAGTCTTAGGCCTGGCTGAGGTTTAAAGCCCCATGCAAACTGTGCACTTAACGCATTGGCCTTAAAGGAGCCTTTTCCTGCTGCCCTAGGATGTACAGTGTAGTGTTGGCTCTGAGCACAGCAGGTCACTTGCCCCTTGCTCCCCATATTGGCCCCACTCTGCTGTGAGCCCAGTAGCACAGGCAGAGTCCGGTCTGGAAGATACTGAGGGTGCAGTCAGCCCATGGTGGCTATTACAGGTAGGTACGGCTGTATGCACTGAAACCACAATCTAACCTATGTCATTAATTACATTTCCCAATGTTTTCTGCTTAGTTGCATAATAAATCATTAGCAAACATCACAGAACAACTTTAGAAAAATTGCACACAGTATGCGAGATTACGTCAGGTATAAGACAAGGCAATACTTCATGCAAAGTACACCAATAAAAGTTATATCCCAGGCTGAAGGGCTTACTGGTCTGCTGAGAAGGCTATTTGTGGGCTAACATTTTAAGTGCTTTAACAGAGCTGTAGAGGGAGGGCTGCCATCTGGCTCTTGTTTTCACTTCTAACTTTATTTTTGTATTCACTGATAAATTAACTTACTATGCCGTCTTTACATTTTGTGGCTGTTGCAGTTGTGTGTTATGTCTGTTGTTAGTAAAGAAATGTGAATAGGCACGTATTAGGCAAATGACGGGATTTATCCTCTCTAAGTTGATGCATGGTTGTCTGTTTCTTTCAGGATAAAGAGGCCCAGAAAGACTTAGAGGCTTTACTTCTCACACTGAAGCTCTGATACTATGTACTTTTAACTCTTCATGCTGTAATAAAATTGCAAAACTAAAATGAGAATCTACAGTGACTGGAAACTGCGGGTGAATTTCAGCTAAGTCAATGGAAAATCATTGATTTTTGTTGGCTTGGATCATGGCCTTTAAGTGTCGGGCGATTATATTAAAATAATACATTCATTTTTGATTATTTATTATCTTGTACTGAAGTTTAATTTTAGATTTCTGACACTGTGAGTCTGATTCTCTGAACATGAAGTCCACTGCTGGCAATGGACATACTGGGGGTTAGAATGCAATAGGAATAAATCTCACCCTTTGAAAGATTAATCCACTAGTACATGATGCCAGCATAGAACTGTGTGTAGCATAAACAAACAAAAAAGATTTCTATAGTAAATTATATTTATATCAACTAATTTACACAGATGTGTACAGAAGAAAATCATGAATATTTATGTTTACACATTTCTCTACTTTTAAAAAATTATAATCTTGTTGAAGTTAAAGCTGTTGCCGCAACAAAGCTCTTTTTACTTTAAACCTACTGTTGGTTTTACAAAAAAAATGTGAAAATTTTATAAATTAAATATTAAAGTTATAATTTATTTGTAACATCAAGTACAATATTAAAGATCAGACCAATTAAATGAAGTGGTTTAGATCAATCTATTGCAACTGTGATGTTTAATGGATTTGTATCAGGACCTCCATCAAGTTTGTGAAGTCTGGCTCTTTGTCTTTCTCTTATATCATCTATATAACATAACCTGTATGTAACATAAAAATAGACTGCTAAAGACCTACTACTTCTGTTTGAGTGTGTGGGACAGCAGTGTTTTCAATAAAATGTAACAGATAGGGAAAGAATTTCCATTCACCAGGGTAGTGATCCAGAATGCACCAAAGTCTGTAGAAGAATAAAGACCAGTTGTCATTGGCTTTTAATTCAGGATCTTAATCTAGATGCAGGGAGTGTATCTGGAAGAAGTAAGCATTTCTGTTAAAGGACATAAAATTGAATAAGGAATACTATACGTTCCCTTGAGCTATTTAATGTGTAAGATGATGTGGACCACTTTATGGCAAAAACAGGGAGATCTTCACAATTGAAATATGCATTTTAGTTGTTTCTATATGTATTTCTCAATTCAAGAGTTCTTTTTTTAAAAATACATAATTTCAGAGAAAAGGAAAAATACCATGAAAGAGAAATCCTATCAAACAGTTCCTTGTGTGACAGAATGTTGTGATTCATGCAGATTAATTAACTGGTGAACAGGGAAGCTGGAAAAGTGACACATGATGGTTTTGGTAAGGGGCTGTTGGTAAAGTCTGCTTTTGATGTTTTCATAGCCTATGCAGGAAGCATAGTTTAAATGAATCTACAAGAATGATTTATACTTAGGGTTGTTGTTAACATTTCACTCTAACCTAGGAAGATGTAATAAGAAGGCCTTTACTGAAATCAATTTTATGCTAAATGATATCCTTTATAAAATAAATTGGATTACACAACAGATACTTCATTTACAAGTAACTATTTGTGATAAAATCTGAAAATCTAGTGGAGGAGTAGATTGGAACAAGAAGTTACTTAAATTAATTGCTGAAATTAGGTGACGTAAGTAGAATTCACTTCATTAAGGGCAAATATAAAGTCTTGAATGAAAGTAATTAACAGAAGGAGATTGGAGGACACCCGGCCAGTTGTAATTCTGTGGAAAAGGATGTGCAGATTCCAGTGAGTGGCTAGTTAATCACGGGTCAATAATGTAATGTTTTTGTGAAAAAGCAAATTTCATACTAGACTGAATAAATAAGCATTCCCCATTAAATTCACATGAAATAACCTTTTACTCTAATTAGGCCTAATAAGTTCTAATGAGGTCTGAGCTGCTATACTGTATCCAGTTTCAGGCACCACACTTTAGGGAGGTTGGGGGCTAATTGGAAGGAGTCCAGTGGAGAGAGACAAGAAAGATGAGAGTGCTAGACAACATTATTTTGTGCATAAAAATTGAAAGAATTTGGTGTGTTTAGTCTGCAGGAGCAAGGACTAAAGGAGTATTCACATTTGTAAAAAGCTATTGCAGAGAAGACAGTGAAAAAACAACCCCAAACCTTGTTCTCCAAATTCCCTATTCACAGAACAAGAGGTAATTGCCTGCCTTCTGATTAGGCATTAAGAGAAAATAATCCTGATGGTGAGTTTGCAGAACCTTGCAATACATTTCCTGAGAACATTATAAAATCATTTACTTAAGTTTTAATATAAAAGTTAAATAAGATTTCAAATATTGGCAGTGTATAAGGCATGGTTCATCCTCTGGCAGAGGTTGGACTAGATGACTTTCTAAGATCCCTCCTGGCCTTGCTGTCCCTGGGAAGTGCACAAGTCCGGCTCCCTACGAGCCACAGGCACTCCTGCTGGGGTTCAGAAGGCAGTGGGCTGTGTCTGCACACACTGGCTCAGCATTAGGGCCCAGAGTACTAAAAGAGTTTGTACTCTGAAATATTTATCAGCATGTTTCAAGACTTGAATTTAAAGATGTGCATCATGGCTGCCCTTGACTATTTATTTATTATAACCGTGGTTTTAATCCACATGATTACATTTTAAATGAAATTTCTGATTTTATAAATAAAATTACCAGTCTTTCCTTCAGCCTTCTGAATTAAGCCCATTATTTTGTTTTAATTTTTGCTCAATACTTGTCTATGCATAGAATTACAAAAGAACATCTGGGAGAGAAAAGGCTGTTTTTAATAATTCATTCTAAATTGTCTTTGGTAGTTTGCAGAAATATTCCTCACACAGGTAAGAAACAGCTGGTTTATACCGCTAAGATACTTTGTGCTTTTAAAAGTTTTTACTAGTTAGTGTACATGAACATTCTCAATTTTTTTGGTTTTGCTTTGCTAATCTGAGATTTTTTAACATTGAAGAACATCCCCTAAACTATTCCCCAATTGCTCCTTGGAATAAAGCTTTTGCATTTAGTTGTAGGCCCAGGCTATCTGTTCTCTGTGTCATACCAGCTGCAGAAAAAGCAAGCTTGGCTCCAGAGGGCCATATGTTTTCTTTTTTGTTTAAAATATCCACAAGCAGACAGTCACTTCCGCAATTTTGTCTCTGTGGAGGAGCTAGATTCTGTGATTCTGTATTAACCCCCTGCGGGCTTTGAAGCCATATGGAGCAGATGGGGCTGCAGGCTTCCTGAAGCGACGGTGCCTGGGCCATGTTGCTCACTACCTCCTTCAGTTCTTCTGCTGTGGCATCTCCATTTACAGTACATAGACTGTAAATCCTCTGTGGTAATTTGTCTCTTTACATACTTGAAAAAGGTGAGTTCAGGGGGCCTTGACCTGGTACCAGGATTTATGTGCTTCATTACAGTTTAAACTACTAGTTCCGCCCTCTGTGATAGTTGAGATAGTTTTTATTTCTTGTGGTGAAGCTAAGGCTTCTATCACTAAATCCTAATCCCTTTGCAGTTGTCCCCCTGCAATACACGAAGCACATGATACATTTTTTGTGGCAATTGGTCAGAGACACATTGTGGAAATGGTTACAGACATATGCTCTCATACTAATTTGTTTAAATTTCTATCTTTTCTTCTGCGGAGTCTTATGGTGAGATACGCATTTCTGTGTAGAAATACCAATACACTGACTTCTGCAAGGAATTAGAAAGCTACCCACCAGTGGTGAGTAGCTGATGATCTAGAAAGGAAAATAACAAATCCAGTGTCCAGTTCAATTTAAAAAAATGAAAAACCAAAACCCACCTAAATCCATGCCTACAACCCCATTATTATACTAGTAAAAGCCTGAACTAGAAACCTATCAAACAAAAAAACCCCAAAAGCAAAAAATAACACTGAAACCAAAACAACAACAGAAGAAATCCAATGAAGAAATGGCTACCAGAGATCCAGCCATGTTTGCCCCAAACATAGCAGCTTGTCTGGATCTACTTATCTTCAGCCATTATTACCTGATCACCTTCCACTTGAAGTACCTAGAACTGTGGGGAGGTACTATGAATTCCAGCAAGATCTGTGGGTTTTCTGGAATTTTCCTGGACATCCTGGAGGGTAATCCTGTGGTGGCTTTTTTCAATAGTGCATTACACCTACTTTAAATCAGAAAATCTTGTGGTAATGTGACAAAATTGTATTGCAGCATTCATCCAGTGCAAACTTAAGAAAGAGTAACTCTGAAGGGCCAACATTATTATTTGCTCCTTTTTCTTCTGCACATAAGGTTATATTCTTATTTTCCGGCACTTTTCCTTACAGACTTCCAAGTTCCTTGGAGAAGAAACAAATCAAACTGTCTTGACAATAGAAAAAGAAGTAAGCTTTTCTGGCCCTGTCTGTGTTTGTGTAACCCATACATGTGTAATGCTGGGAAATGAAGCACTGGAACTAAGAATGTGAAACATTAATAATTTTTTTTTCCTTAGGAAATATTTTACTCATTTAAATAAACAACCAGTTACTCTAGAAGTATCTGTGGGATCCAGTGCGAACTTGAATATGAACAATCTGAGCTCTGTGCTTGGTAGTGCTGCTGACCCATGATGTGACTGTGGGGTTAAGCTACTTAGCTACATACCCAAGTTACACACACGCAAACACCGTCTGTCCACTCTTCATATGTTTTGTTTATTAAGATTAATTATGAGCTGGTTTGAATTGCCTATGTGTAGAAGCTAAAAATAGAGCCACACAGTATTTACTGGGAATATTGAACCTAAACATATGTTAAGGGTATGGGCATGAATATGGGTGTGCTTTTTAACCCACCAAACTAAGTTCAGATTTCTGATTCATGGATAATCAACATTGCTTTTGAAATTTCAGTCTCGAGAGAGAAATGTTCTTGTTTGTTGTTCAGAAAAATGTGGCAAATCAGCAAAGTGGATTCAGCGATTTACTTGTGTTTTCCTAATCTTGGAAGAGGATAATTTATGAAGAAATGAAAATTCATTTGTAAAGCTCCTGACTGTGGCTCTGGGTTAAGGATTGCTGGTTTGCAGAATGCTAGGCCAGCTTATGTAGTGCCCTACGAAATCATACATGATGTCTTAAAGCAGTAATAAAATATATGTTTTTCAATTTAGAACAGCAGAATACATCTGATGCAACACTTTTAAGTGCAATGAGGGGTTCATACAAAAGCACTGCTAGAATGTGTGATGATTTTGATACCACCAGTGTATGGGCATTGGCAGTTTCAAGCACAACTGTGTTCCTGGTGCCCTCATCATGAATCCCTGAGCAAGAATTACCAGTGCATGCTGGCACAAAAGACCATAATTGAGTGTGTGATCTCACAGTTTTAGAAGTGTCTGTCTTACTAAAGAGTAGCTTCACATGATTTGTCCTGTGACATTTTGGTACCATTGAGAGCATGGCAAAACAGCCTCTGGACATCAATGAGTCCCAGGATTCGTGCCAGGATGAGATTTTTAAAAGTACCTGCATGACCTTGTGTGACATTTGCTTCTGTACATCCTAGTACTTGGCTCAGCTTGTTCCAGCGGTGCACGGCTTTCATGCCCTTTTACAGCCGTTCCTACATGTCCGAACATGTGGATTGAGGAAATGAGAAGGCATGTATTTTCATCTGTCCTGGGAGAAATTCAGAACAATGAATCAAGGGGAAAAAAACCACAAAACCCCCCAACTACTGGACCTGGACCTGTATGGTCATTTCAGCAATACTTTTAATTAGTTGTCCACCATACATGATTTCTCTAAAGGTCATTGGTTTATTTTCTCTAGAGGGGGAGTTTTGTGATATTCTAGCCTATTGCACACCACAGAATTTCTCCTCCCTCTCACAACTTATTTCCCCATCTGAAAAAATGGGGCTGGCAAGGCTTCTTTCACTCTTGAGGATGGTTTGAAAAAAAACGTGTAAGAAAAACACGGTGGAGAGCACACACAGCAGTAAGTGGTAAAATAGGCTTCACCTTTCAGGCCTCTTTTACTCTTTCAATCAGCCCCCAAAATGCTGTCCGGGAAGATGGGCTGGTTTGGAGCGCGGAGAGCCCGTGCAGCTCTGTCTGCAGACCCACAGCTGTACCGCTGGCGCTGGAGTGTGGGAGCAAGCGCCCCAGCTGGTGAGCAGCAGCCAGCCGGGCAGGAGAGGCGGCACGCCTGGCCGAGCCACGGGGAGAGCGACCCTGCTGAGGCTCCGGTGCGCCGGGCAGCGGGGAATTGGCACATTGGGTGCGTGTGACCAGCGGCGAAGTGTCCCTCCCGCGGGGATGTGCGCTGCTGGCCCGGGAGCGGTGTCCTGCAGGAGGCTGCGGGATGGCGGCGGAGCCCGTGGGCCCCTGGCCTGGGGGCGAAGGAGGGGTGAGTCCGTGTTCTGTGGGGCACCCAGCTTCACCCCGCCGTGCCTGTGGAAGGAGGAGCGTGTGAGGGATAGCTGTGCGCGTACGCCAATGGTGAGTGTTTCACAAGCCTGCTTGCGGCACCAGCCAGCATTCAAAGAGGAAATCTGGAAGCCGGACCTTGGAGAGCTAACCAAAGGTCGGCAGGATTTGGTAACTCCTGTGGGGAAGCATGTTATGCCTTGAGCCTGTAACTACCTAAGTGCAAGACTTTTTTTCTGTGCAGGGCTTTGGATTCCCCTCAGGCCTGCATGAGACCTGCGGGGACGCTCCAGGGCTGTGTCACTACCTGTGGGGCACTGCTGCATGTAGCAAGTGACAGTGAAACGAAAATGGTCATTTTCTACTTTCCTCGCTTCAAAAGACGTGTTTGTTCATGTTCACAACTTAAATTTGTATGGAAAAGTACCAGGTAGGAAAGACATTTCAAATGCATGGCCTATGAGCTGCCATTTTCCCGTGCTGAGAGCTTGTTCCTGTTAAGCAAGCGTACGCTCAAATAAAGCCAGAACACCAGTGTAGAAACACTGCCTTAGCTCCGGTTGGTGGGATAGGATATATTTTAAGTGCCAGGATTTTATCCCGTTTCCTCCATAACCGGTTACAATGCCCCGGCGGCCCGCGCTGGGTGTGAGGCGGGCGGCGGCTGCCGGCAGCGAGCGGGGCTCCGTCTGCAGCTCACGCTGCTTCCCCGCCTGAGAGCTGCTTCATTAGCTGGCAGTCTTCAATGAAAGCAGAGGGGTGCTGTGTTTTTACTAAATGGCTGGGGGGCTATTTAATCCTTAAATTCAGGCTTGAGAAGGAACTTAAATGAAGGAAAGTTTCATACATCAAACCGTAAGCAGCAAAATAGAAGCAGATGTTTAGTATATCCACAGTGGTACCAGCTGAGGGCAAACAGGCTGACTGGCTTCACCTGCATTGCAACATCCTGATTTCTGTGCTGGACTGGATTTACTCTGGTGGGATTGCTATGGATACTGTCTGGTTTTGAATGTAAAATTGTAATTACATGAGCAGAAATTGTATGGAGACCACCGCTTCTGTGTTTGTGTGTACATACATACAGAAACATTTCTTTGGCTAGATATATCCCTAAGTTTAATGGAGGGCTTAAAATAGAAATAACTGACTGTGTTTTGTAGTTTTAATAAGCACCTTGATTACTTTGTGAGCTTTTTGAAATTTCTATCCATATGTGAAAACTTGAGAAAGACTCTGCCTGTGCATCTTTTTATATAGTAACTTCTAAATGCAGATTTAAAACTGCTTCATGACAGGGAATTGTCACAGAATGTATTTGGACCTCCCTCTGAGAGGAAAGACAGGAAAAATATCTGTTGAACACGAGATACCTTGTGTGCTGGAGAGGAAATGCTAGATGAGCCTGCAGGCTCCTCTTTATATAGAGCTGTCAGTTCCTAATGGAAGTCTCTTACATGTTCAATTTGGGGCAGGCAGATGGTAAAGAAAAAGGTAAAAGATGATGTAAATTAATGTATAAGCTTCCTTTGCCTTGCCTTCTCAAACTGTGAGCTTGTGAACTCGGTAAAGGGTTACTGAGTCAGTAGGAATCAACACATAGTCCATCAACCCTTTCTCTGTTGTCTGGATGGTGGTTCCCAAAACATCATATCTGCTTCCAGGGAATCTGTGGCTGAAGGGAGAGGATGAGGGGGGAGAGCTTTATGTGTTGGGGTGGGGTTTTGTCTTTTGAGGGTTCTTTTTTCGAAAGTAAGGATTATGGTTTGAAGAGAAATGCTCAAGGAAGATTGCTTAATTCCCATGTGTGGTATGTTTGACTTTCTTTGGTTTCCTGACTCAGTACTTGTTCTCTGAAAAGTAAAGTAAATCCTTTGGGAGTGGGGAGGGGAGAGAAATTTCAGGCAAGACTGAAGCTGTCTTTGCTATTAAGTATGTGGAGGCTGAAGTGCATCCCTGAGCGGCTCCTGCCGAGATGCTAATAACTGGTCTGCTCACCCCTATTACACTGAATCTCTTCCAGTTTTCTTGCCAAAACAAGTGGTATTTTCAGTCATTCTCCAAGTAAGGAGAAGTCAAAACGTAACCTTAAACCAGTGAGCTTTAGAGGCAGCTTTTCAGGGGCTGTGAAGTGCTTTTTCTGCCAAGCGTATGGGAGGAGCATTCAGCGGGAACCATAGGCCTGTCAGTAGGTTTGACCTGAGACAGTTGGGGCCCTGTGGCCAGAAGGGAAAGCATCCATAAAAATAAAGTCCTCAGCAGAGGTGTGTACATCTCCAGGACTTCAGTTTCTATGAGTTTTGACAAATTCTGTTTTACAATGTTGATCTTCCGTGACCCCTCCTCTCTGGAGTTTTTTATTCTGATTTTTCTGACACATGGTAGAGAAATTTGGAACCTTAGTTCAGCATTTTATTTCTGCACTGGTATCTTCATTACTATGTACAGCCTCCAATGGATTTCATGCTTAGTGCAAACAGTATGTACAACTGAGGGGAGGTAATGCTGTGTTTACTGAGTTACTTGGTCATGCTTCTAATTACTTACCTGTTTTATCAGATAGGGTCCTTTCTCATCTCTAGGATCAGCTTTTGCAACGAAGCAGAGCATCTCTTTTTTCAGAGTCTTATAAAAGCTACAGAAATATTTTTTGCACTGGACATGCGGGAAATTGCAGTCAGTTGCTCAATATAATTAAAATAAAATACAGGTGATGTGGAAACTTGGATATAAAGCAGCCCAGCTTCTCAAGTTCACTTTTTTTTTTCCAATGACATAATAGATTGTCCAGTTGTTATTGACAGATTTCAGAAGGATATATCTCGTATTCAGGCAGGTTGAGTCATTCTTGTTATTGTAGGCATCGGGGCAGCCTTAGAGGAATTCATGGTCTTTCAGCACAGATGGAATTTGCTGTTATATTTTTCACATCACAAAAGTTGCAGTTTCTAAACTGGTTGTAAACTTAAGGGATGGGAGGAGCCAACAGCTTGTGGTATAGGAAAGAAAATCCTGTTTCCAGCACTATGTTATCATAGTGATAATTCAGTAAGAAGTTAAGAAAAATCATATTAATGCTAGAATGAATGTGTTAACTTTGAATTATATTTTTCTTATTAATTAACCCCTTTTTTTTCCTTCATGAAAGTAGCTTTAACATTTCCTTGGAATTGATTTGCAAGGAGGCATGTCCATCAATGAAATTTTTAAAGGGATATATAAATGCACCGTGACTATGCTTCCCTTTAGCAGAGATCACATGGCAGCCTGCAGTTGTATCCTAACAAGCAGATCAGCCTGCAAGGACACAGTGGGGGAAGCAGTGATGCTGGGCAGCCGCTGAGTCACCGGTCGTGTGATTCCCTCTCTGACAACGTGCTGCTTTACAGAAGCCCCAGCTATTGTTTCGGTTGCTCTCATTAGTCACACTCAAGACAGCACTGCAAACATTAAAAAAGAGAGGAAGGAGAAAGCCTGACATGTACCAGGATTTTCGCTTTGAGTCTCATCGGTTCCCAGCTGTCATTTGGTTGAGACAGTGGGATGCTGAGGAGACCGAGTCTCTCTCAGTGCTGGGCAGCAGTTCCTGAGGTGCCTGGGGCACAGTGCTGGTTCCAGGAACACAACGTTTTGTTGATTCCACAATTAAATGCTATGGGATTTTAATTTGCTCTTTACTCATTTTTCATTTCCTTGATTTTTGGCACTCAGACGCAATTTTGTTGAAAAGATTGCCCAGGGACATGAACACTTTCCTGGAGCTGAAAGTTGAATTAGCAAAGCACTTTCCTAGGATCTCCTTCTTAACACCCATCCTTTTCCCTAGGGAAGGGCTGGGCTTGCTATGAGGGCTATGCACACATAGGTTCTGTGGTCATAGGAAGCCCCAGCGAGAAGTTTGGTGAGGGGCTTGGCTGCATTGGTGTGCTGATGTTACAATTAGCTCTTCTGTTTCTAGACTGTGGAGTGGAATTCATGAGCCTGCTTGGGATCCCAGGCCATGCAAGCAACAGGGAGAATTAAGGCATCTCACAGTGCAGCAGCATGGTACCGTATCCCTCGGGGTCTGCAGCCTTCCCTGTGAAAATGCCTGACATAGCATGTGGGTCTGCATCCTGTGGTGTGCTCTCAGTTCATGCTCTAAACCTGGCAATGACCCCCCTTACTGGAGAGACTGATGGATCCACCATTCGGGAATGAAGAGACTTGTCTGCCTCTAAATCCCATAATTGCCCTTGGCTTAGGTGTATGGATGCTACCCTGAGTTTGTTTTACGTTTGCATTTTGTCAGACTTTACCAGTGGTGTATAATTTAAGGGATTATATTTCACTGTTGGTGCCTGTGGGTTGGTCCCAAACAAGGTGGTCTACTAAAATCACCTTGTGTTTGGGCATTGGCCCTGGCATTATTTACTAATTCCTGAAATGCAAGGGAGAAACAATGCTAATGTGCATCTGTGTGGAAGATGTTTGGCAATATAATGTTTTTCTGGGATAACTCCATATTATTCAATGATTAATTATTGCAAGGGCTATGTCCAAATTCTTTCGTCTTTCTTCTGCAAAAATATGAAACTCAACTGCAATACCTGTATCTCTTTACATGAAAGCTTTCACAGAAAGATTATGGGCAGGCTGTTTTCCTCCTTTTACATGGGATTTAGGTGTCTAAATGACTTCTAGGGGATATTGACTTGAAAGCTTGAGAACTCCACCCTGAGGTGAAGCAGAGATATATTGGAAGCATCTGATATTTATTGTTCTCAGGCATAACCGGAAGTTTTGTCCTGCTAATGTAGTCCATCTTCTGTTACTGTAAGGACCAGTTGAATTTCCTTGGTAACAAATACCCCCCCTCTACTCCCAGAAAATTTAGGCTTACTTGCAACATCCAGAGCCAAGGAAACTTCAGATGACCCAACTTTATCAAAATCTCTATGTGACTTGTTCTGGGAGAGCAGCGTTCAGTCCCACTGCAGCATCAGGCTGCTGAATAGGATATGTGTGTCACAGAAATGGAGTATAAAACAAAACATAAATGTGACCTTTTACTTCTCCCAAATGTAAAAATGTATAAAATGTAAAAAAAAAAAGAGTATGGTGATCTCATTACAATAGGAATAATGAGATCACCATACTCTTTTTTGCTCTGAGAAATAAGAGCAAAGCTTGTGCTACCAGAACAAGTTCTGTTAGAAGACATTGGCATCCCAGCTGTAAACTAGGACATGCAACAAAGCTTGTTAAGGTTTTTCTCCTAGCTGGCTTATACAGACAAACTCTGCTACTCCTTAGAATGTTCTTATTAATAACTAAAATGCATACTGACTGGTTCTTTAATTTACAATGGATTAAGCTCTCAGGTTTCATCCTGCTGGCCACACTGAAGAGTGGGGAGATGTCTGGCTGCAGGCGAAGATTGCCCTTTGCTAGGAGATTCCGAGGTCTCTTTTAACGGAGACCAAGAGGCTGTAATTCTTATACATTCCTGTAACTGCCTTCTGCTGTCCACTGTGCCTTGCTGAGCAAGATGTGAGGGGCAGATCAGTGAACTCCAACTCCAGCTTTGCTTTTAACAGCAAAATTTCTTCTGCTGGTTGTAACTCGGTTTTTCCCTCTGCAAGGGTAACTGTGTGGAAACCTCTGATGCTGGACTTCTTAAAGCCGTAAGCCCCAACGTGACTTCGGGGTTATTGCTTTGCACCTGGCTGTGTATTTCTGCACAGAAAAAAAGATCCTGTAGGCTCTAATGTGGGTAGGCCAGCATGAGGGAGATGTTTCAGCTGAGCCTTGGCCCTTGATTATCAAGGGTATGATACATCATTGTATCACCAGAGCTGGAGCCAAAGATGGAGTGTTAGGCCTCTCTTCCTGGCCCATGTGCCCATATCATTTCCAGCAAAGGTGTTGCTCCCTCTTGTGTAGTCTCTGTACCTGTCTTTCCTTGTTTGAACTCTTCCTGCTGTTCAGGTAGACAGAATCTCAGGTAGTCTTGCCACCTGAAGGTGATGTCCTAAGATGAATGAATGTGTTTGGGTGTGCAAATTCCTCAATAGATTCACAGCCATAGATGTAGGATACCAAGGTCATGGTCCCAGCTTTTCTAGAAGTTTCCCCTTTAGATACAAATGCTGAAAGGGCTGAGTGTGGTGTCGCTGCAGCCAAGTGGCCTCTCCGCTCTCTCTCGGTTTTTCTGTCAGTGCAGGATAGTTCCGTAGACAGCACAAGCATTTCATCAAAGGTATTGAGAGCAATGCAGGGACATCTGGATGATATTCTAGGTACCATACTACCTGTGAAACTGCATTTTAAGTTGTCATGGCCAAGGCTGTAGCTGGACAATTAGAAGGAGAGAAATTTGCTAACTAGGATGCAAATAGAAATTTTCTAGGGGTTTACACAGTTTACAGGATACTCCATTTTAATTGATGTAAACCCTTCCAGCAAGGAGGCAGAAGGGGATTTACCAAGCTTGGAAATAATTAAAATAATGCTGAAACTTTTCTAACAGGTACTAAATGTGACATAGTGTGTGGTCTCTCTGACAGGGTTGCCTTTCCCTATAAATGGAAAAGTGCAACATCAGATGTTTCAATGCATGCACATAGATAAACAGTTCTTTTATGACATATTAAGAACAGTTTGGTTTATGGCTTTTTAGATGCATCTTAAAATCTTGTTTTATAATGACTTTAGCAGAGCTGTCCAATTTCCAAGATGTTCTTCTAAAGCAGAATCAGGTTTGTACCTGGTTTTTATTAACTATATTACCAGCTAAAAATAAACCAAGTTGCAGACAGCTGACAGCAATGTGGAGCCTGAATGTGTTTCATTAAAAATAATAATAATTCTTGGGGGCATGAAGGCAGAAATCAAGCTCTTTTTGTCTCCTGGAAGCTGTTTTGCTCATCTGGGAGAGTAAAGTAACCTGACAGTCCTTGAAATTTACTGATATGCATTAAGATCACTGGACTTTGAATGGAGCTTTAATTAATTATGAACTTAAACCCATGTTTTAGTGTATTCCTGGATAAAATATGGGGCTTTGTCATGCCTTGCAGGCTACTGGCAGAGAATTTCTCTGGTAGTGTGTACAAAAGGATCCCGGGGTTGTATGTCAAAAGTTGAAAACTACAAGTGCAGAATTACAATTAGGGTGGCTTTTTTTTTTTTTTTTTTCTTTTAAACTAGCATAGGGATGTGATGATTCTCTCTAATTTGTTCTTTATTCATGTCTGAGTCCCTTTGTGAAGAATGGACTCAAACTGACTCAGAAGTTAAAATTTCAGAGGAGGAATCCATAGGACCTCTGCAGGAGTCCAAACCAGTTACTGAGCACAGGATGAGGGCCAGTACATTGAAAGAAACAATATTAAAAAAATAGTCTGGCCAAAGCTAGACAAAGGAATAGAAATGTTTTAGAAAACCACTGGGCTATTTTCCAGCCTTACTGTGTAAGCCTATGCTGCTACTGAAGTTCATTTACCCAAGAGTCATATGTCACTGAAGCCTGTCTTCTCAAATAGTGCTGCTATTTAGCAGTCAGAACTAAAAAGCCAATAAACCACATGCATTTAAACGGAAAACATGATGTACCTCCTAATAAATTTGGAGACCACTTCTGTAGCACAGATTAATCATGCTGGGTTTGGTGAAGATCTGTAAACACATGGTTTTGTGTGTTGGAGAAAAGAAAGACTCTCAAAAATTTGAAGTAGAGTTTTGATACCTGTTTTTCATAACTGAATAGAATGTTTTTGGAGCCTGGGAAAGTATGCATTTTGCAAGTGATTTTGACCAATATCTATGCAAGAATGAGAGAGCTAAGGGGAAAAAAAAAAAAAAGACAACCCACAAACCAAACACTAGAAAGGAAAAGGTAGAGTTCTAATTTATAGTTATTTTTGAAGTGCTGTTCAGTGGTCTGAATTCCCCTACCCAGATTTGGATTGGCATAAATTTTAATTTGTTTCCTATCTTTAAAATTCAACTTTCAGTATGCATTGAATTAAAATTAAAAAAAAAAAAAAGTTTTTCCTCTCTTAAAACCTGACAAAACAGTTTGACTGAAGACATGCTATTCATTGACCATAGTTGTATTGCTATTTGGAAACATGAGAATAGATAACAATATTTTACAAGGAGTTTATTTTGTAAAAGCTGAGGGGGAAAGCTTAGATTCTGTGATCACATGATGGCCATTTTAATAAACAGACTTCTACACTAAAACTCAGTGAGCAAACAGGGCACTGTTTATTATCCGTGTCTTAAATTGCATGGCTGCTTCACCTACTGCCATAGGTAAGTGTGCTGCATGTAGTGCTTAATTGATACTACAAGTATCAAAGACACTGAAGTGCTATTTAGACGTTTAAAAGGATTAAAATATTTTGAAGGTGAGGGACATTTTCAACAATTGGTCACACCTGTGTAGACTCTTCCCAGTGGTTTGGGAGGGGTTCTGTGTTAGAGCCTTCACTTGGGAAGCATCCTGAACCAACTCTGCTCCTGCAGGCGCCTGGTTCCTGAAGTCAAGTGGGGAATTCCCCCCTCCTCTGTTTGTGCTGGCCCAAGTCTTCAGGGAGAGCCAGGAGTACATGTGGTTCCTGTTAGTTCAGAAAACAGAAACATCTGGGGGAGACGTGAATGACTTACTGGCTCAGTTCAGCAGGAGGAAAGTCTCTGACTGTTCATTCTGGACAGAAAGATCGTCTCTATTATGTGCTGAAGCAGGGATCAAATGCACATAAAATCACATAAAATACAGCTCAAAACAGCAGGAGATGGGCAGTTGTGCATGCCTTTCTCTCTTCCTGCCTATGGGGATGCCTCCTAAAGAAAGTGAAGGGAAAGTTTTTCTCATCCAGTCGGAGTGGGGAATGATGCTGTGGAAGAGCACTTCCTAGGGACAGCAATGGTTTCCCAGGGTGATGCCCATACAGGTTTAAGAGGAAGGGAAAGTGAACAAGTAGTGAACATATTATTTGCTATGTGCTTACTGTAAAAAAAAAATTGTCTTCAGCAATCACAGCCTGTGGTCCTTAGGGTACCCTGGGGAGTTGTTATACGTGGGGATGGGACAAATTACCATTAACAGCTGCTCACATTCTCTTTCCTCATTTTCATTCTCTTCCACCAGATAAAACATTTCTTTCTATTCTCTCTGGCCTGTTATTTCTCATCCTCCTCTGATGTGTTCTCCTTCTCACTTCTCAAATGTCAAAATTTTCTCTATACTTATTCCTCCAAACACAGAGAATCGTCTTTGCTATTGACCCTGAAGAACAACTGCTTCTATTGGCACATGATCAAGCTTTGCTGGATTTCCCCAGAAGGCAAACAGTGCCTTTATTAGAAAAATAAAAATTAGTGTATGTGGCTTGGGTTAAGTGAGATAATTGACTTTTGCCACCTGGAGTTGTGTGTATTTCAGGGAAATGTTTGAAGAACATGTTTGAAGGATGACAAATTCTGAGGGAGGAGCTTGGTCATAATTACATAAAGACCTTGGCTGTATACGAATGTAAGGATGCAGGAAGCTGTGCTAGCTGGATCTTTTCTAGGGAGAATGTTAATGTTCTGATGGCAATACAGTCTGGGGCTATAAAAAGAGCTGGAGAAGTCCAGTCACTTCATTAACTGACTTTTCATAAATCCTAGGAAAAGGGATCTGTCCTCTTGAGACAAAAAGTTAACCTTTGTAACTTTTTGAGAGTGAAAGTTTACCTTAGTATCCAACCCCCATGTATCTCTTCTCCTTTCCCTGTTTCAGCCATTCAGACAATTGATGGAGCATCTATTTATTCCAGGAACTTCCCTCTCTGTTCTGCTGTGCAGTTTTATGGCTTTATACCCAATAAAAGCTACTGTATGCACTTTACTCTGGGAAAAGGCTAGAGCTATTTTCTCAAGCAGAAAAGTATTGTATTAGGGTGAGAGATCCCTTGTGAAGATAGGAAAGGAATCTTGCTGGCTTTGAGTAAGGCGTGAAGATATTTGAACAGCGTTGTGTAGTGAATACATTATGAGACAAATGTTTTGTATTCTGTCTCTGCTGATGACTTCAAGGAAATTAATACCTTAACCTTCAAACACAGAGAACAATATTGTCAGTGTGCTGTAAATCTGCACACACAGGTACTAAATATCTTGGTTCTTAATGCCATCAGGAGTTGGGGTTCTTTTGTACATGGTTTCAGTTCAGATATAATGTCACTGGAGGATCTGCCCTTGTAATTCTATGGAGAATCTTCACAATTTAAATATTTATCTACTCCAGATTTTCTTTTTCTTCCCCTCCTTTATGGGAATTCTTCCTTGTTTAATTTTTTTGAGCACTATTTGTGATAGTTTCTGACCAAAGCTCCACTGGCTGACCTGCCCTTAGCTTGCTGTGGCACTGGTGCTCCTCACATACTTGGAAGATGCAGACTGGGCAGGATGTTTGGCACATGAGAGAAAAAATTCTTACCCAGAGAAAGCTGGTGGAAAACACTTCTCTTTTGTTTCTGTGCCACCTGGAAGGGTTGCCCAGAAAGCTTTCCTGCAAGGCTTATTGTTCTGGAGTATAGGTACAGCTCTTCTTGCTGCCAGAAACAGAGAGATGAACAGAGTTACGTCTTGGAACAAGTTGAAGCACAACACTGTGTCCCAGCAGCAGTACACATAAATGAAGGGAAGGGAAATGAGCTTTGTTACAATGAGACAAAGGTTCATTTAGGATTCTCATTTTTTCATTAGGGTGATTATTGTGAAGTTTGAGTTTGCATTCTGGTGGCATTTTTTTTTTTAAACTTGAATTGAGTTATTTTAATTTCCTGAGCCACAAAAGATTAACAGCCCCACAATTTATGTGTTTTCTCTGTATAGTGAAAAAGTGTAATTAAAAAGAAGATATATAGTTGGATTAAATTTTTGAACTGCAGCTTGGAAATATTTCACAGAATACAAAGCATGAAAGAAGCATGGGGTATTGTTTCATGCTGTTCTGCAGATAATTGCAAACCATACTTGCTTTGTCAAGTCAATCTTTGTCTTGCTTGGTCAATCTTGCTTTTGTTCTGGTAACAAGGTGTCTCACTCCATGTGTCCACTTCTATTATGATGAGTAGAAGAGTGTAAATAAATGGAGAGTGTTCTGTTGTTTTTAGCATAGGAAACATGATTATGTGAAATCCCATTTGTTATCATGAGAGGATTAGAAGCCTCTTTCTGCATGATAACATTTATGCTCTTATGCTCAGGCTGGGAGAAGGGAGGTTGTGGAAATAAAGCCTAGTCTGAACCATCACTGAAAACATGCCAATAATACCAGAGATTAAACCCAGTTCTGGAGCATGCCACAATATACATGCCATTCTTTCCTTAGCGGGCATTGAGCAAGCCTAGATACAGCTGAAGACAAAACTATAGCATGGGAATAGCCAACTGCTATGAACCTCATCCTGCTCAGCTTGCTCAAATAAATGATCCTGAACTGCTCTGATCAGACCCTCTAGATCAGAAGTGTTTCTGTCTGGTGTAGTGCCTGCTTCTTTTACTGCTCTGTCTGAATGTCAAGAGGAAGATTCCCCCAAAAGGTGTTCAGACTGTTGCAGCTGGGCTGTCTCTTCCTCCCCGTTGTTCTCAGGTACCAAGGATGCCAAGGCAAGGAGAATGACAGACTGTCCATGACTTTTTGTTGTAGACTTGTTTTGTTTTTAAATCCTGCAGCCTGTATGGGACAGCCTGATCCCTCGTGTTTAGTTCCTCAGCTTGTTTCCGTGTTTGCTACCTCCCAGATCTATTATTTCAGTTAACAGGCAGTCAGGACTTATTTTTTGGAAATCCTTTATTCGTCCAAAGCTTTCAGAAAAACAATCACTCATCCTGTCTTCAGCCTGGTAAGGTTTGGTCCTGATGCTTTCAGTTTGATGTTCCTTGGTGCTGATATGAATATCTTTAATATCATATGGATTCTTATCACCCAAATCCCAGCATATTGTGTCTGTATGTGTATTTACAAGCAATGTAAAATCACCACCTCTCTTTTTCTGGAAATCAGAGACCATGTGCACAGTTTCTTCCCTGCTGAAACCTTGCTACAGTTCAGACATATATTTTCCTTCGCCAGCTCTCAACCACTCCAGCAAATGACTCCTATATAGCTCTACAGTTGATTTATGCACCGTTAATGTGTCCCCTGTGAATCCACTCCCTTCTTTGCCTTTGCCCATGTGCACTTGAAATGCCTCAGCATCCTGTGTCTTCTGAGCTAACTATACTGATGGATTGCTGTCCCCAGACACCCAGAAAAGATCCAGAACACAGGGGCTTGAGAGACCGTTTTTTGATTTGGGTAGTCCCAGCTCTGTGCTTTCCAGCTGGAGCAAGCTCTGCTCTAAGTAACAAAGGACGGGGCAACACTAACCAAGCAAAAGAATTTTTGGTTAGTGGAGCTGTCTGAAAAGTTGGCAAAAAGCCCAAAAGTAGGGCTGTCAAAGCATCCACTACAGCTGTCTTAAATGTTCCAGATCATTTGTGCTTAACACTGAGCTTGTTTTCACCTGACAGTTAAGAGAGTTTGCTTGGTCTGAGTACAAGTGACTAAAACATGGAAAAAAGTCAGCTGCAAAAGTGCAGGGTGGTAAAGAGCAAAGTTGTCGAAACTTGAATCACTGTATCCGTGTTGTACTACATACCAAAATAAGCATGAAAGCCAGGTCCACCTTCAGTGTTATCTCAAGCAGAATTTGTTATGTGGGCAAATGAGAAATCTGAGTAAAGTTTAACCAAGTTAAAGATGCAGCAAAGGCAAATGTTAACTGTTCCCTTTCCGAGGCTAGTTCCTTAACTTTTCTCTGGTAAAATGTGAGCTCCCAATTGCCTAGTCTCTCATACGAGTGGTTGGATAATCTGAAACAATTTCCTACAGACAGATCTATGCATCAGTCCCTGCCACTCACAAAAACATGCGGGGTCTGATGCAAATCTAATTGCAATTGCATTTAGTTGCATTGTGCCATGACTCTGCTGGTACCAACAGCTGTTGCACAGATCCTGAACACCTCCCACACACCTTTACAGCAGTGCTTGTTGCTCAGGTTCTACTGAGCCTTTTTCCTTATTGTCATATTATTGCTATGGATTTCAGGAGCTCTGAACTGAGTCCTGCTGAAGTCAACAAGTTTCTATCAGCTTCGTAAGGACTGTAGTGGTACACTTGACTGGTACAAATGTATTCCATATCAACTCTGCTAGACTGGCTTCTTGCTTCCATTCCTTGTTAGGTAGTGGAGTGATCTGACTGCTGCTCTGGTTTTTCAAGAAATCAATGCTTAAGTTCTGCTTCTTGTTTTGGGGTTTTGTGGGCTTTTTTGCTTGTTATGGTGTTTGTTCTGGTTTTTTAGTACTTTATCTCAACCTGCATAAAGGATGTTAGTAAAATTCTGGGAGATGGATTCTGTGTGCACACATACACAGAGAAGGCAAGCGTGAGGTGACATTTGGCTTTTTCCTTTTTGGCAGAAATCACTGTAGCCTAAGCATGAAGACTTTTAAAGGAAAACTCTTGCCTTGAATACAGCAGCTTAGATTCTTCTTGCTTTTCTCCATGAAGAAAGAGCAACATGCATTTTTGTCAAGTATTGCTGTGGTGACCCAGTCACGGGCTGGGGGGGACGGTAGTTACTCTTGCCTTGTACAGAGTGACGCCTGCTCTGAATCAGTGCTGTCCCACTGGTCAACCCCTGCCATGGACGCACTACATGGGATATCTCTGGACATTACACCTACTCCACAGGCCCTTAGCTATTTCTAGGAGGTCTTTGTAAATTGTCTTCAATTTGTGCTCCTTGTCATTTCACCAACTCAGCCTGAACTTAGAATCCCGCCCCTGTAGGGAGAAGCTCCAGCTAAAAATACCTCAAATCAGAAGGAAACTACTGTTCGTCAGTCTGCCCCACCTCCTGTCCCATCCAGCTCTTGTTCCATTCCCTTGGGGTTTGGGAAAATGTGGTCATTTCTAAGACAGCTCTGAAGTAAGCAGGCTTGTGTAGCAGACTGGAGAAAAGAAGACCAAGGGGATGGGGGAGGTGCTGCATCATGAAGAAGTGTTTTACATTTGCAATGATAGCCACCCTTCACCATGGGATTGCCTTCATTTTGTGAGAGGCTGCTTTGCAACGGCACGTTAAGGCCTGTTTGGCCCTGAGATTTCCATTCCTGGCACTCCTAGCTGTACACCCAGGCCAAAAGATCATGAATTGGTCCCCAGTGTCAGAAGTATACAGATGCCAGCACTATATGTAAGAGGGAAAAAGAGAAAGGAAAACCAGTCTGTGGGCTTGAAAATAGGGGACATGGAAGTAAAACGGAATGCCAGAGGGAAGAGCATGGCATAGGAGATTGTGCAGGCTGAGGAGAGATTAACAGGTATTAGAAAAAAGTGAAAGACATGGGAGAATTCAGATCAAGGCTGAGGTGAGCATCAGGAAATGCTCTTAGCAAGGAGCATTAGGAAGTTGAACACAGATGGCAAGGTATGAAAGGCAGGTAGACTTGAGAAGCTGTAAGGGGCAGAATGGAGAATAGTCTTAAAATCCAGAAATGGGAAGAAGGTGCAAAGCATATGAAAAAATATCTAAAATAAGACTTTCCAAATCAGAAATAATAATTTTGTGTATCTTGATATTAGAAAGCTGTACATAAACTAAGCAATGGTAGTTAAGAATAATTTTATTTATTATTTTGGTAACACAGTGATACATCTCAAAATGACCGTAGAAGTTAGCTTGCTAAATGACTGCATACATTCTAAATAGGTGCTATTAAATTTGAGTAACTTCACAGATTACATAAGGCATTATGTGACCAACAGCTATATAGTGTGTAACCCCTGATTGACAAGAGCAGCGTGGATGGATTTTGCACTAGTAGCCAATGCGCAGTTAAAGCTTTTGGAAGAGTACCAAATTGGAAAAGCTATTTTTTATTAAGATATGAATTGGTGATCCTTGCATTAGAATAGCTTTTCAGTTGTAAGTTACATACTTTTTCTTTTAATAACAGTACTTAGAAAGGTACAAGAAAAATTGTCTTGCTAGCATTTGATCTAATGTAGATCTCCATATGAAAATGCTGAGTATCTTATAAAGCTTTTCACAGGTATAGGCTAAGTTCTGGGGTATCACAAACTTGTATATAATTCAGAAAAACACCTGAGGTTGCTCCATGTAGATGTAGCAGAAAGCTTTTTTTAGCTCTAAAAAGAGATGATAGATGGCATATGAAGTCAGAGACTTTAAACAGGTACATTATTACTGTGTGGGGTTATAGAGCAGTACTTGCAGGCTTGAGTCAGGTTTTTAAAATCAGAAGTGAAGCTTGTACTTGAGATCGTCATTGTGTTGTTCTCCCAGCTATTCCCAACGTCAGTATGAGCTCTGTCTCGGCTGCCTGCGTGACTAAGACTGGCCATCTGTCAGAAGTCACAGTGCAAATCCTTACTTGCTTAGGTCTCAGCAGAGCTACTTCAGTATGTAGCACTGTACTCTTATTTTTCTAGTTCTACTAATACCTTATTTAGTACTCGGCTGAACACAGCAAGTCATGTGAGGTACTCTCATGTCTGATGGATTTCATATGTAATCAAAGGTGATCTGCAGCTCCAAAGAAATGCCCAACTCTTTTCAAATCAGGCATTTACATAGGGCCGTTTGCTTTCTAGAGGAATATATGCAGCTTTGTGTATACAAACATTAACCAGAGATTCAAGGCCATACAATTTCAGGTGTGTTTTATTTTAAAATAATAAGTGATTTAAAAAAAATTATGAACTTTGCCTCACAAATATTTCAAAAGTATTTTTCTTCAGTTAATGTGTACTTTAATTAGGACATGTAGCATTATTTTTCCTTGAGGCGTTTTTCCCAAGCACATTGTACTAAAAGTACATAGTTGATTTTCAGATATACTATTTAACTCAACCTAACAAAATGACTATTTAATAGGGGTATTATTTGCTCTATGCATTACTTGAGGCTTGTGGCATGAATGTTTTAATAAAACACCACCAATCCCCCCCATCTCACTTCTAGCTAACTTGGCCAATATGGATTTTACTGGACTTACCTATATGCCTAGGGACAATGATATTAACTCCTTCCTAGAGAAACATAAAATATACCTTTATAAATATAATTCAAATAATTATTTTATTCATGAATATGCTAATGAACATATTAGCATAGGATTTGTATCACCCTTTCCATTTAGTGACATAGAAATTCTGTTCTTTCAAAACTTAATGAAAAGTTACTGTATTAGGACATTCTGTTTGTTTTCATATAAAACATGAATTTTAGTTTTAAACATGCTTACAAGCAAGACTTTTATTTTTTTAGGCATTTATGTAAACATTTTGGAATGCTGAAGGCAAGACTTTACATTGTAATTTTACCAAAAATCATTTGAACACTTTTTATTGAGGCACTAACATACATCCCAGCAGCCACAGTACCGGAGCTGCTGTAAGCCTATGGCAGTTTCTAGCAGAGTGAATTCAGAGGCAGGCTGCAGCATTCTGAGCAACCCTTTTTTTTTTTTAATAAGAGATTTCACTTTCGAATGTGGAGTCACTGAAGGCAAACTTAGAGTTAAGGCGTAGCGCATGGAGACATGGAACGGACTGTAGAGACAGTTCCTGGAGATACTCCAATCACCCAGTAGATAAAAAGCGCTTTACAATGGCAACTTCCGTGAACAAGCTAGAAAAGAAAAGGCTTACTTTCAAATTACATATGTTTTATCATTTTATATATTGTTCCCCTGGCTCTCCTTCTAGAATTAAAAAGAAGACTGAATTATACCTTGTGCAGCTTTTCTTCCTGCTCTTATAACTTGTAATATTGGCTATGTACCAAAAATACCACCAGAACAAACTATGAGTTATATAGGTCTAAAAAGAGAGAGAGGGATTATTGCTTAGGCTTTTGCTGAGAGCTGACTTTCACTGGCTGCTTTCTCTGCTTGCAGTCTTTGGACAGCCTGGTCGAGCAAATCCATGGTATCTCTAAGCGTAACATTCAAGGTGAATGGCTTAGGTTTAATGGTCAGCCCATAGGTAAAGTCCATTTTAGGGTCCTCATTTGGATTAGCAGTAAAATTGCACTGATGCACCAAGATGGAGGTAAAAAGAAACAGCTGCACCTTGGATAACTCCTCTCCAATACACCGACGTTTTCCCCATGAGAAAATCATCACACTACTAGTAAGATCTTTATTGATGAATCCATTCTCATCCAGGAATCTCGATGGATCAAAATCCTCTGGGTTGGACCATTTTGCAGGGTCATGATTCACTGACCACTGATTTACAAAGATGACAGTGTCCTTGGGAATGAGGTAGCCCATGATGAAGGTGTTGGTTGTGGTGGCGTGTGGGATAGTCATAGGCACAAAGCTGCTGAAACGCATGGATTCGTACAGGAAAGCCATGATGTAGGGAAGGTGAGGCTGATCTTCAACACATGGCAGACGGTCTCTTCCAACAATCCTATCCACTTCTTCTTGCATTTTAGCCTGCACTTTTGGATACCTGTCATTTAAAGCAAGATGTGTGTACATATGTAACAATTTCAAAGGTTTTTTCTTACAAATAATCCTTGCTGTAAACATTTTTCCCAGAACTTCACCCCACCCCTAAATAATGCAGTTTGAGCAAAGTTTAAATATATTGCAGGAATGTGTAGACCTCAATTGAAAACTTTGAGAGAAAAATCCAAACTTCCCATGCACTGGTGTAATTTCAGACTTGATGAGTTTTTACTTTAGATCCCATGTAACTGATTCTCAACAGAAAAAATGAAACTAACTTAAAGTGTGCTGAAACTGAATGTTCTCATTCAATTTTTAAAAATTTTGAAAATTAATTCCAAAATTGTAATTACTTGTCTCTTCTAAATCCTGCATTTTCCATGTGAACGAGAATTTGACTTTCAAACTCTGTATGTGACTTTCAAAAGTTAGCATGGAGTTTGTTATCACTAGACATATTTCATACATTTGAAAGCCTGCAGGTTTCTAAACTGGGAAAAAAAAATCCCAATTATTAAATTGTCAGAATGGCTTTATGAACATTCTCCCACTTTTAGTTCGAGTAGACATTTTCTAATTAATATCAAAATACATGTTCTCTGTAATGTATTTAAAGAAGACTGTCTTGAAGTCTGAACAGTTTGGAAGTCTACACAGCAACCAAACAAGATCAAAATGTTAATACATCTTTTGCTTGTCTAAAGGCACACATTCTGCCAAGAAGCCCTCATTTGCTTTAAGTTTCAAGTTCGGCTTCTGCGTCCTTGCCTTTTCCTCCTGCAGCAGACTGACATGTCAGATGCTGGGCAAACATAAGAAATGGGGAGAAACCCAAAAGTTACGTGAACATTACAGTGGCATCACACCCTTAGCTGGAGGTGTTAAATATTTGCCTATTTTTCAAGAAGCGAGTGAGGAGATAATGTTTGTATAAGCCTACAAATTTTGCAGGGAATGAAAGAAAAAGCCAGGATAGGCATGAAAGGCACTGCAATGGCACCTTCTGTTAAACCACCTCCCCTGTGTGTTTCCCCGGCGGACGGGCAGGTGCCAGGGCAGCGCTCCCGCCGGCTGCCCAAGGGGTCTGCCTTGCCCAGTCACGCAATGGCAGGGAAGGCACACGCAACGGCAGCTTAGCATAATAGCGGGTTTGTAAACCGGTGCACGAACTTTTTATCGCTCTTAAGCAGTTGTTATCCTGTTCCTATGATCTCCTTGATCTTGACCTGGTAAAATCTGTTATTTTCAGGTTTTACTCGGCTGCCTTTCTGCCAGCCCCTCTTATGCACCATAACCCGACCGCCTGAGTAGGGTCGGATTTCTTTTTTTTTTTAATACTTTCATATCTCTTTCTGGCAGGTTTCCCAGGGCTTCCGTGTTAGTTAATCGGAGGCCGCTGAGGCACCGGGCTCTGCACGGGCGGGCGCTGCCGGGTCCCTCAGACCCGCGACCCACGACGGGTCCCTGCCGGGGCCGCGCCCCGGCTCTGCCCGGACCCGGAGCTCCACGCTCCTGCTCGGGCCGGCTGCTCCCGCCGCGGGAGCCTTCCCAGAGGCGTCCTTGCCCCTGCGGCGCGGTTTCAACGCGGCTCCCCCGGGGCTGGCGGCCACTCGCACCCCGGGCGCGCTCGCATGTCCCCCCTACCCCGGGCCCGTGGGGCGCCCCGCTGTGCTGTCGCCTCACATACCTGATGAGGAAGATGAGGAGCCACTGCAGGGCGGTGGAGAGGGTGTCCTGGCTGGCGCCGAAGATGTCGGTGACAGTGGCGGGCACGTGCTCGAGCTGCAGCCGCGGCTGCTCCCGCTGCAGGCGGATGAAAGCGTCCATCATGTCGCGGGGGGCGGCCCCGGGGCGCAGGCTGCGCTGGTGCTGCAGGAACTTGCCGCGGACGAAGCCGTAGAAGTCGCGGTTGAGGTCGCGGAAGGCGCGGTAGGTGGCGCGGATGGGGCTGGGGACGCGCTGGAGCCAGGGCAGCGCATCCACCAGGCTGCCGGCGCCCACCGCCTGCCCGAACTGCTCGTTGCGCCCCACGATGCGCAGGAACTCGCCGTCGCCGTGGCTGTAGCGGCGGCCGAAGCACAGGGCGCTCATCACGTTGGCCACGGCCACCACCAGGACGCGCGAGGGGTCGAGGAAGGCGCCGCCGGCGCTGCCGCGCACCAGCAGCGTCACCAGCGCCCGCGCCTCGCCCACCAGGTGCCGCTCGAGCAGGCGGCGTGTGGCGGGGCTGCCCGTGGAGAAGGCGCGCACCGTGGCGTGCGCCGCCCGCCGGTGCAGCTTCCAGAGCTCCGAGTATCCGCCGAAGGCCAGGCTGAGCCCGCCCGACACCAGCTGGAAGGACGGGAAGGGCGGGCGCCCGGCGAAGGCGGCCCCCTGGCGGACGAGCGCCTGGCGGATGGCGCGCTCGCCGTTCAGCACCACCACGGGCCAGCGCCCCAGGCGCAGCTGGAACACGGCGCCGTAGGTGCTGGCTAGCCGGGCGAACGAGAGGTGCGGGGCGCTGCCCAGCTGCGCGGCGTTGCCGATCAGGGGCCAGGGGAAAGGGCCTGGCGGCGCCCGGCGCTGTCCCTGGCGCCGGCGTTGCTGCTGCTGCAGGAGTAGCTTGCCCAGGTGGATGACGGCGAGCAGGCAGAGGAGGAGCAGTAGGGAGCTTTGCAACGGGGGGATGCCGCCCAGGGCTTCCCCGAGCTTCTTGAGGGCCATGCTGCAAAGGAAAGGGAAAGGTCAGCGAGCAGCGTCCCCACGGGACAGAGACCTTCAGGTCCCGCGGGCAACGGGAAGCCCGGACGGGGCGCGCTGGCTTGGCGGAGGGGAGTGCCGGCAGCCGTCCCAGTGCTCGGAGTCCGGGCGAGTCCTAGCTGTGTGCTCCTCGTATGCCTAAAGACCCCCCGGATCCTGTGCGAAAAACAAGGGATAATCGATAATCAAGTGGCAAGCGCCTAATAAGAGATCGAAGCCGTATTTGGCAGGGGGCCGCTGCTCTCTCTTCGCCAGTAGGGAAAGTTCTCAGCGGGAGATCCAACAGGTCACGGCTGAGAGAGGCACAGAGGGAAGGATGCTCTTGCCTGACGAGCCTCCGCAGATGCAGGCAATCGCCGTGCGCCGGAGACAGGTTAATTCCGGCGCTGCACATCGCTCCTCCCGGCGAAAAAGCCCCTACGAGAAACGGGTTACGCGCCCCCGCTGTCGGAATTTCCCGCTGCTCCGGAGAAACCTCCGCACGCCGCCACGGAGCCCCCTCTGTCCCGAGCCCTTCCCTCCTCCCCGCACCTTCGTGCTCTTCGCGGCATCTCAGGCTGGCGGTCTGCCGCCCCGGGGATGGGCTGCGGAGGATGCCTGAGGACTCGGCGCGGCAGTCCTGACCGGTCCCGCTTCCCATCCCCGTGCCCGAGGCCCGCCCGCTCCTACCATTTGCTCCAGCCTTTCGGAAGCAGCGAGGGGAAGAAGGGGTGAAATAAGCGGCCACCTCGGGCTCCTGTAGCAGAACTGACCTGTTGCACGCTGCTTCCATCCGAGACCTTGGGGAGGATGGAGAGGAGCTGAGCAGCCGGCGGCAGCTCTGACGGGCAGCCGCGAGAGGAAAGCGGCGACGGCGGCGTTCAGATCCAAACCTTTGGGAAACTCATTAGGAGCGCCGGTACCTGTCACCCGGAGCTTGGCAGATCATGTGCAGGCAAATGCCAGTTGCGCCCGATCGCAGCGCAGTTATCACCTTCCCAGCGCTTTAACCCTTCGGAGCTCGCCCCACCGGCAGCCACCTGCCCCGAGCAGCCCTGCGGACCGGGAGCGAGCGGGCTGCTGAGCCCCCTCCCTTCTCTCTCCCTCCCACCCGCCTGTTGGGCTGCGGGACGGGACGGGGCCAGCCCAGCCCGCTGCAGGGAGCGAAGGCGAGCGGCTCAGAGGGCGCGGAGAGGACGGCCCGCTGCTCTCAGGCTCAGCCGGAATCGGAGCCGCCACCTCTGGACGCCTGGCATTGCTTCTCCGGCTTTAACCCCGCCGGCACCCGCGGTGCGCGGTGCGGTGCGGGCGGGACGCGGGCGGCCCCGCTGGTAAATCGCCGCTGCCTGGCCCGTCCCCTGGCTTGAGGGGTCGCAGTTATTTGCCAGCTGCCCTTGGGCCCTCGCCAAACGGAGCGGCTGAGCCCCGGATGCTTTTATGGCCGGGACCAAAAGTTTTAGCGGAGGAGGTGCCGGGAGGGGAGAGGGGTGGCGGGCGGGCTCGCAGCGCTCGCTGTCGGGAGGCGAAGTCTCGCCTGCATCTTAGGGGCTGAGGAAGCCGAAGAGCTTCCCCTCCTCCGCCTGTCGCCTCCCCGTTGCGTGCGGAGTTAGCATTGCGTGAGCCGGGGCTGGAAAGCCTCCAGCCATCTCCTCCCCGGGCCCCTACCCCTCCTCGCAATACCTGACACCAGCTCGGGGGAGAATGAGGCTGGGAAGCGCCGGGCAGCTCGCACCCCGGCCGGCTCCGCTGCCCTCCGGCCTCGCCTCCGCCCTGTGCTCACTTCTCTCCCGCTTACGGCGCCTTTTTGCTCTTAAATCCGGCGCCTCCGCCCGCACCGGGAGAGCTGGCGAGAGGCGTGCGGCTGCGGCGCTCCAAGCCCTCCCGGGCTTTCCGGCACCCCGGGGGAACCGGGACTGCAAAACCCCCAGAAATCGAGGAAATTGTTCCCCAAGAAATCAGAATGCTCTTGCTTTGCTCTTGTCATTTTGCAGTAACAAGAAAAATCTGAAAATATAGTATTTATTTCAGATTCTTTACAGCCACATCATGAGAAGAAAATACCATGTTTTGGTAGCATTTAGGGATTAGACAAAATGAGATGCTGGGAGTCAGCCCAGCTCAGGGTGTGAGCCCGGTCCTGGCCAGGCTGCTACTGCTTCTGTCTTTGCTAAGAGGTGTGATCCTGGCTGTTGTCACTGTCCCAGGCTCTTCCAGTCGGTGATACTACTCTTGCTCAGGTTAGCATCAGCCTTGGATGATGGCTGTTGGCTCCAAGCTGTTGGCTTGGAGCTTCTTCCTGTCATTGCCAAGTGATGGAGGTGTCAAAACCACTTTTTCTGAGCAGTGCTGTAAAAAGTGAGCTTCCGTCTTCTCAGCCCCATTTCTAGGATGAACTGGAAGGATCCTGCGGCCAGCCCAGCACATAGCCCAGCTTCAAAGAGGAGCAAAGACAGCTCCATCCCTATGGCACTAAGGTTAGGGTGTTTTGATGTCTCCATCATTACATGTCAGAAGATTGAAAACAAATTTCACATTCTATAACCACTCAGTTATGGAAAAGTTGTCACCATTCCCTCCTTCATCTGTCTCATGTCAAAGAAGAGACATGGACTTCTGGCAAAGTTCCAGAAGAAGATCTGGATGGCACTGATCTTTTTCCACTGAACAGAAGTTCTGTCCTGGGCACTGGATCTGGGTAGTAAGGACTAGTTTAGATCAGTTACCTGAACTTTGGATTATGGTGCTTGGCATTTGCTATTGCCAGCAGGTAAATTTACCCTTTTCATGGTTACTGTGGTAATAAGTTGCCTAAACTCCAGGCATTACAACTCTCATTAGTAAGTCCTTAAACCCCTTTTTTTGTTCAGCAACTGAACTAGTTGTATTGCAGTTGGATTGCTTCCTGGCTGCTAGCAGGAAGTACAGAGAAAGCAATACATTTCTGCTATCATGACCTGCAAGCTCACAATTTACAGCAGAAGCCTGGGAGTTATAAATCCTGGTACTTTTTTCTCTTCTCTTCTCTTCTCTTCTCTTCTCTTCTCTTCTCTTCTCTTCTCTTCTCTTCTCTTCTCTTCTCTTCTCTTCTCTTCTCTTCTCTTCTCTTCTCTTCTCTTCTCTTCTCTTCCCTTTTTTTTTTTTTGGCTCTAAGGAAGCATTAATTATTTTTTACTTCACTTCTCTTTAGTCTTCAGGAGTTCTGTCACTATTAGACAGGAAAGAAAGAAAACCTATTTTAGATATTTACTTGTTTGGTGATAGTACCAGCTGGTCCCCCTGTGCTATTTACAGCTTTGGCTCACTATTGCATTTATTACAGCCTGAGTATTCTTTTGACTGTATACACTGAATGTTCACCCAGTTTTTTAGGCTCTGATTCTGTGTGACCTTGATTAGTCCCTTGCAATCAAGCATAGTTTGAGTGGAGTATTTTGCCACACCAATGAACTAGCGTACAAAAATTCAGGCTATGGCTGATCAGCCCCTTGGTCTCTGTTATATTCTACAAATGGCACTCCTGCCATTTATAGAATATTCTTCTCACCTTATCCTTCTCTCTATTCTTCTCATCCTTATTCTTCTCACCTCTTTTGTTTCCAGAAGCATAGGAGTTCCAAATTGCTGTTAGAGAATGCATGTTCTTTTTTTTCCCCAGTTCTGAGGACTAAATTGAGATGCAAGTCCTACTGAAACCAGTCCCAAATTCCTGAGTCAGTTAGTTTTGTTAGGCACTGATGACTGAATCGCTGAAAATGTATGCCACGTAAAATGAATTATTTCTGACGTCTAGAAAATTCTATTTGCTATAATATATGGAAAAGAAAGTGAGTTGATGGGCTACAAGTGAGTGAGTTTGGTATTAAGGGAGAGGAATTCAGGCCTAATCTCTTAAATATCTTGATTGATTTGATAGGAATCCCAGATGCAGGGTTTGTGGGACTATCAGTGCCTCTGTGACTCTGAATAAAGTTGCTTATGTATGTGGACAAGCATCCTTGTTGTGGAGGTAAAAGTTTGATAAAGGAGGAGGAATTGCACAACCTAGAGAGTCTTCATTTGCCCTTTGAGAGAGAACTTTTATGTCTGCCACAGTCCTCCCTTTTCCAAGAAAACTCCTTAACCCCTAAGAGATTTTCGCAAGTGTTAAGAATTACTTACCTAAATCAGGCTTTAAAGACTCAATTCTCAGTTTTGCTTCTAACCATGGCAGCCCTTCCCTTTGCTTTTGGATACTGGCAAGCTGCTCATAAATCCTCATGAGCAGCAACTGGAATTTCTCATGGACTTGACCTTGCTCTATTTTCTTTCCTTACCTCTTTCTTTTGCATCTTTCCATGGAAAGCACTCCCACACTAAATCTCTGTCTCTTTCCCGTACCTGGGACTATGGGTCTTTTCCTCCTCTCTCATTTTTTCCAAATCCCAAGGTGGATTAGTTGAGCAATGTTTTATCCTGGGATTGCTTCAGCATAGAGCTTGTACAAATTGTTTACCATTTGTAGAGTGAACCAAGCCATTCTTCATTAAACAATCCTTGGCAATGTTGTTTCTGATTGTCTGTTTCTGAGTGTTGCACAATACTATATAAGATGAATAAACCAGTAGCATAACCGTTGGAAACAAAACCAAATGCAATATCCTGTTGTTTCAGGCTTCTTAAAATTGTACAGAGGTACTTAGGTACCTCTAGAGTTCAACTCTAGTCTCAACAATACTGCTCTGAGTCAGGAAAATCACCACTACAACAATCAGAATCAGAACCTGTAAACCTGTGTTTGCAGCATCTCGCTCAGACTACATTTATGTGGTGATCCCGTGTGACCCTGAGTTACCATTATGCTTCAAGTAGTTTCAGATCCAGGAGCAGAAGATTTCTACTCAGTCCAACCACAGTCCCACCTCACGGCAGCTGGCTCTGTGGTCACCATCTGTGCCTGCTGCTCTGCACCACCGAGATGTCCCAGCTTCCTCAGGCTTATCTACACGGTACTGAGCACTCAGCATTAGAGCTAACCTGGGACAGTGCTACCACAGGTGTGGATGCTAGTGACATCCTGCCTGATGCACGTTCCTGGTTTCGCTCTGTTTGGCAGCTTTCCTGCCATGCCAAGCCTGAGATGTAAACAAAATAGACGGAGCCACATCCTCAGTGCTACCCAGAGTTCCAGGCATAGGAACTCTATGGAGCCGGCTCATAGGAGCCAGCTGCAGCTCCATGATTCAGGATTATTTATTTAGGCCACTCGCTGTGGCCTAAAATAAAGCATTTGTGGTATGCTTTTAAAAGCATATGTATTTGTGGTTACATATCACATTCTTAACCTTCATTAACTTGCAGCTTTCTTTGGACTTTCACTCTTCCCTGCATTCCCACTGACTTCCCAGCTCACGTTTTCAATTCTGCCTTGCTATTCAAAACCCTAAATTTGGTTTCTAATTCTGAGCCAAATTCCCGCAGCTGCTGTGGGAAGGCAAGGAACATCCCAGTACTTGCTGGGGCTTAGCTCTGTGGTAGACTGAATTGTAGCCTCTCCATCTGTTTGCATTTTCCAAGTTTCTTACAAATTAAAGACATACATCGTGGTCTGCTTCCACACAGGCAACACACAGGTATGATTACAGAAATGGGGACATGGCATTATACTTAATTCAGGCATAAAACTTGATTCTGAAACTTTTAATTATGCCAAATTCCTACAGTATTTATTTCCAAAGTTTGCTGCCTTTTCTTGACAGTATTAGATAAAACCATACAACTTAGTCTTTTTTGAGAGGAGAACACAAAGATGATACCTTTGGGGATACTTTTTGAGAAGCCTTTTTAAACTGCCTTCTGCTGCAAGACAAAAGAGTAAAATCTAATTTACACACCATTGGGCCCTCATCTGTGGTATTTTCTCTGCGCCCTTTTACTGACTCTGTACAAATTCTCTTAAAGTGCTCAGAAACAAGTACTCTGAAGTAGATGGATTAAATGACATTTAGGAACATTTCGACACTGCTCATGGTGTGCATTATTGTACCTGTCTTCAGTGTGGGCAAACTGCTGTGGCTGCTCACTCTTCTGCTTCAGCAAAGGGGGGCTCCCAGGGACATCTGCTGACTCTGCCTCCTGGCTGCTTTAGAGGTTTGCAGAACCCAGAGCTGTGTTGCCAATGTCCATCTTTATACTGAAGTATAGAAATTTTATAACCTGTATGATGTGCTAGTTCACTTCAAAGTCTTAAAATTATAACATTGCTTAGGACCAATATTGTTATCATGTTAACAAGCAGTAATATATTTCTCCTTCGTCTTCCAGACTTTGTTGGGTGTTGTATTAGTAATAGTGATACAAATTTTGTAGTGCAATTCCTTTATTGACGATAAGATTTTAGTATTTGTCATTCTAGAAAATGCCAGTGCACTTGTATTGAGAAGTGCTAGATCAAAACAGTCCTGGGCTACAGCTAAAAGCAAAGTCTAATGCCCTCACAGGCAAAAACATATTCTATAGGAGTGAAGGTTTCAAAGATTTGCCGATGAAGGTCTACAAAATCTTTACTATTGATGTGCAGAATACAGTTTTTCAGGATTTGGATGTTTGTCCAAATTTAAGTGAATTATCAAGGGAAGAGCAAAAGGCACAAATCTGAGAGAAAAGACATTATCCAGACAAATGTCAAGTCCCTGCATTAGAGCTGGAGGTTACAAAACTTTTCAAAGAAAATGCCCCTTCATATTTTAATTTGAATACTTATTTTTCTCATTCTCATGAATACATTCAACTAGTTTTGGACTGAACATTTCTAAAGATTGCAATGTAAAATATGGGTTTTTTGGGGGATAAAAAGTTTCAGACCAGATTATTGAAGTTGGGTAAAGTTAGAAGTTTTCAGCTTCAGATTTTCCAGCTAAGGGACCTCTGTGCAAGTAGGCACTTGCAGGGAGTAGACCCTTCAGCACAGTGAAGCACTTGCAGATGGAATGAAGAAACTTGCAGTTCTTTGATGAGAATATGGGTTTTCCTATCTTGTCCCCTGAGTGTCCTAGCCATTAATCCTCCCAGCCTATAAATGTTCAGCTCATCACTTCCCAATCAATAATTTCCCATTATACAAATATTGGTAATTTACATTCTTCAGTTTGTGCAGTGTGTGTGGCATTCTTTGCTGCTTGACAGCAGAATAACTGCTCCAAATATTAAAACAGGCAACACAATTTGAATCTAGTCCCCTCTAGAGCAATCCAAGTTGAATTTCAGAATGCTCTTTCCTTCAGAGAATAAGCCTGGCTATGTAGTGGGGAATGCATGCCTGATCTAGGTAAGAGAGCTGCACATAGCAGCTATTATGTTCCCTATTATGATACTTCCCATCTTGCCACTGGTTCTTGGAATGGGCTGCAAATACCTAAGAATACTTCAGAAAGTGATGCCAGGGGTCTTGTGTGTGTGTATATATATAAGTATGGCTAGATGTGCTCATGCAGTTGTTTTCATGGTGCTGTCAGTGTGTGTGTGTCTTTTTTGGGCTCCTGTTCTAACTTTTAAAAAGTCTGCTTTGCTTACCTGCGCATCCACGTGGATATATTGAACTTTCTTGTACTATTAGGCCTGGGTTCCATAGGGTCTGGAGTAATTTCTTGTCCAGAAGATTGAAATTTTATACTGGGAAGTTTTCAGTGTTTAAAAAATTTGCTATCCTTAGTACTTCTGCTTTCTGGTTTTCAGGAGCTCTGGGAGTGGAGGTGGCGCTGGTCACAAATTGGTTGTTGAGATGGCAGCTGAACTAAATGGAAATGCAATAATTTGCCCATCATGAGGACTTTCCCTAGCTTTTAATCATGAAGAGACAGGCCTTTGGCTGGGATTTCCCAAAGGAGATTCATGTTACGGACCTAATAAATTTCATGTCAGTCAAGGAGTTGCTTGTAAATGTCACCCTTTAGATAACCCTGCTCAAATAAGTCAGGAAACATGCTCACCGCCTCCTTCTCCCTTCCATTACTGCAACTCAGTAAAATGCTGAATAGTAATTGTGAAAAAGCTGCAGAGTGATAGATCATCCACCAGAAATGGTTATACTACACTGGCCTCACTGAAGTATCCTGTCAGGTGAAAATGCATGAATCTGAACCAGAGCCTTCTGTGACTTGGCTGATGAAACATTTGCACACCCCTCTGCAGCAGGGCATTCTTGGCTTCCTCTGCTCTGTTGTGCAAGGGTTTGGTGTATTCACCTCCAGCGGTAACTGCATTTCAGTGGTAAATGAAATGATTCAAATACTGGGGACTGGGATGTATGCAGGCAATACCCTAGCCTGTAGAATTATTTATGCTCTTCCCCAGGGTATGGGAAATGGGAGTTATTTGTTTGCACATTTTTTAATTTGAAGAAAGATTTGGAGAATGTACATTCAAACCAGTGGAATAAGGGAAACTCCCTTTGTGGTATCTGTGGTCAGTGATGGAAAATTGAGTTTAGGAGAATTTTACAGTATTCTATGTAAGGACTGCGATCTTGATCAGGACGATTGTCTTCTGTCAGACAAGTAATAATAATAATAATAATAAAGATTTCCTCTATCCCTCAGTAAATTTTTCAGGGAGAGAAAGTGGTCTTGACACATTCACGATCCTAGCATTTGGAAGCAAACCCAAGGAAATGTCTGTTTCTGAACCATTCAGGTCTCCTAACCTTCAGCAATGGCAGATCAAAGACCACAAGGGAAACAGACTGCAGGTGCCAGTCAGGGCAGGTTTCATCTTGTCACAGCACTCCGGGAAGAGGCATTTGCTAATGTCTGTTAATCTCATGGCACGCCAGAGGAGAAAGACAGAAAAAAATTGCCATAAATTCTTCCCTTTTCCAAGCAACCCACACCCAGGCTCAGGGTGGCTGCACAAAGGCTTGCTGGGTTCCTCTAGAAGGGAGAGCAGTGTGGGAGCTTGTGCCTGCCCTGGGGTGGCAGGGCAGATCTGGGGTCACCCTGCAGGAAGAGTGTCTGTCTCTGCCAGGGAACAGGGGTTGAAGCAGCCGTAGAAGCAACATTGCACTGGAGGTAGTGAAAGCAGCCATAGCTGAGACCACGAGAAGAAAGCCTGAAGTCCGTCTTGGCTGTTGTTGTCTCCCACGGAAACACTCTGCAGCCAAGGAGGAAGTTTAAAATGCTGTGCAGCACCATGGGGAAGAGGTAGCAGCAGTGGAGGTAACAGGGTCTTTACCAGATGCAGGGAAAAGACAGGATTAGGCACAGCTTTGGGCGCTGTAGGGGATGTCTTTGGCCAAGAGCCAGATTTGCCCCTATCTTTCTTTTGAGGTGTAAATGGCATGCAAGGAGGTTTCTCTCAGTGGCTTCCCTCTGAAGATAAATAACCTGATCCCCCGGTTATTATCCCCCTGCTTTCCTCCCCTTCCCCTGACTGACTTTGATTATTGTAACTTTACATGCACTTTTAATTTGCGTGCAGGCAAGTACAAAGGCACAACCGGATATACCTGTTATTTGCCAATGACCTGAAAGAGTATAGTTTATGTTAAGCCTTGGGTTATGGTAAGGTTTGCACGCGATTCCTCAATATACATGCTGCAGGCAACTTATGGATGGAGGTGATGGAGGGTGGAGGAAAGTTTTAAAGTGACAGAACCTGATTTGGTTCCTAATTAATCCACCATTTATGTAAAGGCCTTTATTGCAATTTTGTGTAGAGACCAAGTCTTGCCCTTTCTTCAGGCAAGGAACGTATATTCACATTATCCTGGCTGTAGTTTGTTCACAGCTGCACCTGCAACTGGTTATGAAAACTCTATGAAAATTAGGCAAAAAAAGGCAGGTAGGATATCTACACCTGCCTATCTGTACATACTCTTGCATGGCAGGCAGAAGATTGGAAGTGGGGAAGGAAGCTACAAACGAGGTAATTCATGGCAGCAGAGTCAGTGCAGAGTGTGCAGGGAGAAAGCAGAGTGTGCAGGGATGAGGCTGTACAGTGGTGGTGTGGGGATCCACCTTTTGTTGCATGGAACTCAGCCCCCACACAGAATGAAGATGTTTCATTTGACCTAGACCCACTCAGCAAGTTATAGAGAATATCCATCCCTCATGGGTAGTGTAGTTACAGCAGAAGACATGTAGTTGGAGCAAGGAGATGTGGGGTCCAGTGCTCAGCCCATGCACTGACTTGCTCACTCTTTAAAGTATCCACAGGGACAGCCTAGTGATGTTTGCTAAGAATTTCTTTTCAGTGATTTCAAATCAAATTAGCTAGGTCTTCAAGTAGAAAGGAAGTGTCTTTATCTGCAGGCAAATTAACCTTGAGGTCTAAAACTTCAGTGGTTTTATTACTGGTGTGTGTCTTAACCTAGTGTTAAAGGCTGCATTAGAGGAATTAATTACGCACTTCATTTGGAGGTTCAGGAAAGGGAAAGGATCCCATTCATTCTCAGCTCCACCTCTTCTCTCAGTGAGTTGAAAGCAACATAAGTTAAATGAAGCTTTATGGGATTTAAGGGACAGATTTTGCTACTCACTTCTCTCAGAAACGGTGGGACAAGGTACAGAAAGTCAAGTGCTACTCTTCCAAATGAGGGCATCATGAAACTGTTAAAATAACAGGAAACAAGATGAACTTATTGTTACAAGACCTCTGTGTAAGTTTGCATTTCTGGACATAAGCACAGTTAATCTTACTTTTTTGCCTCAGCTTTCCCCTAAAATTGGGAGGAATTATTGTGTGTGGATCTGCCCAGTATCAGTTCTCCTGTTCTCTAGCTTAAGATAGACCTTGTACAGCCAGCATCCAGGAAAATGGTGTTTACCTTAGTAAGACAGCAATTGAGGTACTGAGGTTTTAGTCGTGTTTTTAAGTCAAACAATGAAACTCTGCTTTCCACCTTCACAAGCCCACAGTCATCAGGCAACCATGGTCCACTTGCGAAAGGCATTTATCCAAATCAGCCTGCAAAATAAATCAATTTGATTTTCCCTCTTCTCATCTGCTGTTTTTTTGCTTCTTGTTTGCAACCCTCCTGCTTATCTTCCCTTTTGAGGAATTGGTTTTATTTTAAAACCTCTTTTTTTTTCCATATTAGTTCACCATTTACCCTGTTTTTCAGTTCTAAAAATCTGAAATACATAGCAGTTTTGTGTATATGCATTGTAATACTTTCCCATTTGTCTTGATACTTTATATGAGTGTAGAAAACTCACTTCTAACAACAACTTTGCAGAAGCTGTGAACTCTCAAACACACAGTTGGTCTTTCTGTGGTCGGTATATTTATAAAAATGTAAATGTCTGTTCAGTCTTGTTCTGAGGAAGAAAAGTTTTGATTAAAAAAAACCAAATGAAACACAACCAAACAAATAAACCCCAACACCTATTGCAGTCCACAGCTTGATTTTTTAATAAGTGTAGCAAAATTATCCAATGTTGCTGTAAGCACTGATGCACAAAAAAACCCCTCCAAAAAACCAAAAACAGCCCCCCTCCCCAAAAGAAAAAAACAAAAAACGCCCACACTACCCTTGGAGTGTTGTCTGCTCCATCCCTGGAACAAAACATTCACAACAGCAAACCCTGTTGTGACAGGGTTAAACAGTCAGGAAAGGGTTACAGGCTGCCTGCTTGTCACTTGATTCATCAGGGGTTTAGATGAAGATGTGTGCCCTTTTTCTGGCATGGAAAGCCTGGGAGCCCCTGCAGCTGGCTTTGGATGAGGGAATAGCTTTGCTTTGTGTTACTTTATGAATTTGATGTTTGGATAATAAACTGTATCCTGGAGCAAAAGCTGAAGACGACTTGGGTATTTCTGTGCCTTGACCTTTCCCTTTCCCTTGGGCAAGAAAGCCCACCAGCATACAGGCTGTGAAAGAGTGTGTGACAAGCATAGTAAAATATTTTCCTTTTCCTTCATTAAAGTAATCCTGGGTTAGGTTATCAGAAGTTGAGGATGCAGGTATGAAGAAGGTGTAAAGGAGCAGCAAGCCTCCATTTCACTTGTACATGCAAGAGAAAGTCCTGCTGAAGATAAAAAGTAGATGAAAGTAGAGTGATTGAGATTAGTTCAGGATATCTGTCTAATACTCAGCATTTACAATGATCATGTTGCAAAGCTGTGGCTGCTGGAGCATGTCTTCTGTTTTCAGAAAATACTAAATTCCCAGATAGGAAATCTAACATCAGATCAGGACAAACCAATTGCTGTCATCTTCAGTTGGATAGGGATCACAGAAATCACCAGATGCCAAGTCTGAAGCAATACAAGTGTAAAATTGGGTGGCAGTAACAGTCTGCTGCAGTTTCCAAAGCAGGCAGAGCTCTGCCTGCATGGCACTACTGTGGAGGTAAGTGGGAAGTCACTCCCAAAAGAGTTCATAGGAGGAGGGAGGTACAGAAAGTTCACTAGGTGTGACTAAGGACTGGTTGCAGCACATGAACAGCATCACTGTTTGTATAGTGCCTGTGGAAAAAGCAATCATGCCAATCTTATATTAAACATTTTAGCATGGCAGCGGGTTTTGAAAAATCGTAACGAAGTCAGCATTTTCTAAATTATCCCATTGACTTAAGCAGCATAGCATCTTTTTTTAAGTTATTCCAATCAAGAGAAATGATAGGCCATTTGGTTTAAGTTGTTACTTTCTCATTGATTCAAGTTGGAGAGGAGGGCTTCAGCAGGCTGCAAATACAGGAAATAGGCTTAGTATCCCAAGTGATTTGGGTATGCTGCAGAGAAGGCTGGACATCAACAAGATGAAGTAACAGCAGTGCAGAGAACTAGATACAAATGGTAGTGTTTCATGGTGTCAATCTAATAGTCAGAAGTTTCAATACTCAGGTCCCTGAGCAGCAGCCTTGCCTGAGAAAGCAGCCTCTGCACAAGCATCAGGGAACTTTGTCAAATTCAAATAATGAAAGCACTGCATTCAAGAGTGGGTATGGGCAGGCTGGAGGGAGGTAAGAGCAGAGCAGCAAGACCTATAGCAAAATTTCAGAAATGGAAACCCGTTGGCTTGCTTAGGCTGATAAGGGCTTCAGTATTTAGGTGAGTGTCTTAAAACGTAATGAGGACCAAAGCTTTGCTTCCTAGCTCTTTTTCTGGCTCTGTCTGGCCAAAACTTTCATGATTACCACACAAGATATAAATGTAAGAAGGACTTGGTACTAAGACAGCACTGGAAAAAGCTCCTTGTTGGACGTTTTGGCAAGTTAGAAAAATGTTTCTCTGCTGTTATTGTCATATACATGGTTCTACCTTATTTTGATTGGTGTGAATGAGTTTGACTGTGGCTCGTTTCAGGATTGTTGTGGCCTGTGGTGTCTTTGGGAGACCAGGGATGATGGTGGCCCTGGTGCACTTCTGTGCACTTTAAATGCACTTTCACCAACCACTGCAGGTGGAAGCAGCCAGGGAGCTGCCTGCTCTGTGCTAGCCCATACACCTTTTCTCTTGCAGGGCTTTGAAGCTGGTTCTTCTTTGTCGTGGTAATGCCACTTGTATCTGAGTGCTTTTCAATCCTATTAGTTGACAGTCTTGTTAGAGGATTTTACTGTGATTTTTAATGTTCACATGGATGAGCAGTCCTCCTTTCTGGTAATATTAACAACTACAACCTCTTCATCTAACTCTTCTTCAAGCTCTTAATGGTTGGAACCCAAAGTAGTACAGCATGCACACTCATCTCTGGCCAGTCATCTCCCAGCATGCTGAGCTGTAGGATCCATGGATGCATGCTAATGCCACCTCAGTGTGCTATCAGATCATCTGGCAGGATAAACTTGTTCTGTCACAGTTTTTACACTTTATGCCAGCTGTGTAAGGAGATGTGATACCCATAAGAGCAATATGGAAAAAAATCCTATCTAGTCTGTCATTAACTCGGTATAGGTGACCATGTATCTTTAGAATAGTCTGGACTAATCTGAACTGACAGAGCAAGTTTGTGGCAGTTTCACACAGCCCAGGTATTTTTGATTTCTATTCCAAGTATGCTTGCCTTGTGGAGTTGTATTACTGAGTTGTTGCCTGGCTTGTTCTGTATGGAGCATAATTCTTACTCTTCCATCAAAGTCAGCTGAAATCATTATTTCAACAGGTAAGTACATGGATTCTGTTTATTAAGCCAACATTGGAGATTTTAAAAAGAGTTGTTTCCTGTGGTTTTAATGTACCCCTCCTCAACATATTTTGCTCTGCAGCATCCTTGTTACATATTACAGGATGAATATTGAGTGGGCTCTTCCCTATTTGGTCTCGATTTAAGATTAGGCAACTGTCCAGATTATACAGCAAACCAGTTTGTAATAAGTATAAGTAACTCTGTCAATCCATTGTACTAACTGTAGAAGAACAATTTAACTGTAAGAAGTTACTTGCATCTAAATTCCAGCCTGCGTCTGAAATAAATCACCTAGGGACACAGATATATTTGCATAAATGTGCACAGATCATAGTGATAATGATGTGAGCAACATTTTTTTGTCAGCTAATCACAGACCCTTTCGCAATCATTCCTAAGCACAGCAGTACAGCCCACTTGTGAGGTGCATAATTATTAAAATTCCATTTTAGAGAGCAAAGCATTGAAACAACATGATTAGGGGCTTTCCAGAGGCCATCCCTGACATTTTTTACTTGCTTGGCAATAAAATAAAATTTAATTACTTCTTGTCCTGCACTTTATCTACAGACTCGTGTTCCTTTTGCGTACTTTTGTCTGGCATTACCTGTTACCCCTAGTATCTTTTTACTTTCAGGCATAACCTTGTTAACTGTTCCCACTGATAAATAACATTTGACAGGTATTTTCCATCTTACTTAGACAATGTGAGAAAAAAACCCAACAGCTTCTATACCAGGAGGAATAAATACATGCACCTGCTTCTGCTGTTTCCCAAACCTTGTTTTGACAAGCCAGACCTGTATTAATATGAGCTAGGCACCACACTGACTTCCATCTTAATGCCAAGAGCTGAGGCTGGATGATAGTACTGGCTCACCCGACTTGAAACATTTTCTTGGCACCTCTTATAAACTCTTTAGGGAAATCTGTCAACAAAACACAGATGTAAAACACCAAACGTGGCAGAAAAATAATTGTGGCAAAAAATAGTCAACTCCACACGTGGTCAGGAAGAGCGTCTTTTGTTACACCTGACAGATGTCATCTGAGACAAACAACTCCAACTCTGCTGTGGATGTGGTCATGCCCTAGCTCATGGGAGAGGAAACCTGTGCATGGTTTACCTTCCAAGACCTGGAAGCACACCGTGGCTGCAGGTGCATGGCTCACAGTACCAGCAGCGCATGTGTGAGCACCCAGAGGACACAGAGCTCCCCACTGGGACCCCTTGTTCTTTGTGTGCCCATGCATAAGGTGGAGTGAGCAACCTAGGAGGTCAAGCAGCTGAAAACTACAGCTGGAAATTGCCAAGAAGAAGGATTACAGAGCTGGAGCCATGAAGGGCTGAGGAGAATCTCCAAGGATAACCCAGACCACCCTGTTGCTGCCAAACCTGGATCAAATATGCCTGTAATGCTTCCAACAGATGTGTGTCTGAGCTCTTCTGAAAACCCTTCCCTCTGGAGATCCCACTCTGTCCTTTGACAGTACATCTGGGGCTTTGTTGCCTTTTTCCAAATGTCATGCTTCAGGTTTCCTTCTTGCAATTCAGACACATCACTTTTTTACTCATTAAGGATCCAGCGAATAATTGCCTCTGTCTGCAGTCTTGTATGTATTTAAGATCTGAGACGGTGTCTCCCCTTAGTTTTCTTTAGATAGAGCCCATCAGTCTCCTTGTAAATTGTAGCTCCCAGAGTTATGGTGATTCTTGTTCTTTTTTTTTCCAGGCACCTTGCTCAGTAACCCCTGTGTTACTCTTGCTCTAAAACAGGACAGAGTATTCAAAAAAGTGCAAATGAGTAGACCAAAAATATTTTATTTTTTAGGTAAAAATCTTGTGACACATTCCTCCAGGATTGCTATTTGTATTAGCTTGTGGCTCTCTTTTCCAAGCAGGAAGGAGTTTCTTTTCAATATTATATGTCCTGAAGCAAGATCTTGTGAGGTAATGAAAAAAGTTGAATAAATGCAATGTGAAGAAGTTATAATAGTTAAATATGTGGATGTGTAGCTCCCTTTGATTTTCACTGCTTTTATTAGTTTTATTATCTAACAGTGTTGTGATAATTGAAAGTGTTCCCTGTTTCCATGGGAATGACACAGAGGTTTATGTGTCCCCAGGAGCAGATATTTCTCCTTTAGCAGGAGCTATTTTTATCATGTTCTTGGAAAACACTGTGTTTATTCCTGAATTCTCCATCTCATCTCCCAGCTAGTCTATTTTGATGCTTGAAAAGATATAACAGTGTTTATTTGGGTAGAGTATACAGTAGGATCATCTTCTTCATCAAAATTGTTTTTCATTTCTTTCCTTCAGTATCTGTCCATTTAACCTCTTCAGAAGCTGTCTCTGGTATTTCAGTGGCATATCTTTTGTCATTCAAAATAGCTGTGCTGTTTGGGACCGAAAGGAGAAAGAGGGCAATTTTGTAAACTGGGCAGATGTGAAAGACTCTCATGCAGAAATCAGTTCCTACTAGGAAAATTCCCTCTCTGAAGCTGCTAGAAGTGCTGTAGCTCCACGTCCATGGTAAATGTCTCTGCTCATAGCAGATGTGGAGGACTCATTTATTTACTGCACCCAGTTATCAGACACTTTCCCTGTTAACCACATGAAGTGTGGGATTGTTGTGGGATTTAGTGGAATTTACAAGGCATTCCTGTATCCCGATAAGATGCTTCATGTGTTCCTCACAACTCTCTGCTTAGCATATGCAGTAGCATTTCTTTTGACTTGGACATACTTTGGGGCAGTTGGGAGGATTAAGGCTAAACCTCTGTGACAGCAGACCAGTTTTTCCATGCTATATGTGTCTGATCCTTTGATTTTCACTAAAATTTTCTTTGATGACCAAGCTGGTATCTCCTAGCATGAGAGGCATACGCTGCAATGAGAGCACCAGCTTGCAAAGTTTGTAAGTGAGAATGAAGACAAGAATCATTAGCAAAGAACGTTACCCTAAAAAAACACCACAAAATACTTGGCTATGCTGTGGAAAGTTGAAACGATTAAAAAGTGAGATGTGTCATTTTTTTTCTTCTAGCTACATGCAGCATGTGTTTCCCATGTCTCATATTACAAGCAAATGTGAACTGAGGGTTTATGGTAATACCACCTAGGAAGTATGATATCATCTTCCCCACAGGTGGTAAGTCAGTTTTCCAAGGTGTGTTTACACGGAGCATTTCAGAGCACTAGCACACACATGAGATACTTAAGCAATATCTGTAATTGCGGAAGAGTTTGAGGAATAAACACTGTCTAGCCAGGTATGACTTGTAAAACACCTTGTGGCCAAATATGTGATGTCATTCATATTATCTTGATAAATACTTGTTAGGGCATGAATTCAACTGAAGTTAAATGAAGCTGATAATGTGGTTTATAAGTGTGAGTATGTAGAGCTTTTGTAATCAGACTAGTTGTTAATAAGATAAATAATCTGATCGTGCGGAAGCAAATTTGCTTGTATTTTGACATTTATAAATCCTGTATTTCAGGATGCTAGTCTGTTTTTATCTAAGATGTAAACCACAAACATAACAAATTGTACGAGATTACCAGAGGAAAAGTGACAAACATCACCATCAGTCACATGCCCAGCTTGATACATTTATTTTCCTTTTGGGTCATCAAAGGACTGAATACCAAAGATTGTTAAGATTATTAATGTATTAGCTTTTTTTAATATTCTTTTTGTTTGTTCTTGTTGAAACAATTTCATGCAGTTAAACAGGCTGGAAATGGCCCTTGCCAGCTATGTCTGTTTGCCATTTGTTGTTTTTTTTTGTACTGGAAGCACACATATGAAATATGTGCCTAGAAGGTGTAAAACCATATCTCTGAATGTCACTTCAGTTCCAGTGCCTGGCTCCAGGACAGATGTCTTTCTCTAGGACCTGGGATATTTTTGTCAGAAAATGGTGCAGAAGGGGAAGACTCTATGTCCTACTGCCATCGCAGCACTGGTCTCTCACTTTGTTTTTCTTTGTTGTTTTTTCACAGTCTGATCCCATTCAAGTGGCTTAGCAGATGTGCTTGACCACCTACAGCCTTTTTGGACTGTTTTCCTTCCTGGCTTTTCAAGCTCAGCTATTCATGAAATCTGAACTATGTGTTGATCTCTGAGGCTGTTCCAACTTCCCTTAATGCAGCAATTATTTAAAAGAAGTAGGCAGCAGTCCTGCAAAATATTTGTCCACATTTTTCCTGGATGCTTTCCTTTAATAAGCAGATGAGAAGAGTGTCTGCTTTAAGCTAGTTTCCTCGGGAAGCAAGGCAAGTGGAATACTTGCTGTCTGCACATATTTTTGTGTCTTAATGACCCAAAACCAGCTTTGGAACCCAATGGCCTCTCTGCACTAGAGGAATTGAGATCCTTAGGGTCCTGGACATTCCTATGAGCTTCAGTCAAACTGAACAAAAGAGAGATGTATCATCAGAGGTTTGCTGAAGGGTAGGTTTCATCACAAGCTCATCCTTTAATAGACAATTCACCCACAAGGCCCTAATCCGCAGGGGCAGGCTCAGTAGTTTCACTGATCACAGCATGGTGGGTGGTTTACATCCCTTGGCCAGGAGTGAAGCAGTGCTCTTGTAGGTGCTAAAGTCTTGAATTTTCTGAAATAGCTTTCAGAGCATATTTCTCTTAACTTCCACATCAATCTCTTGATAAATTTATTTTCTGGTTATTTTATGCATTATGGAGCCTCACAGGGCCAGATATTGTACCTACATTTTATGCCTATCTATTGTTTCTCAGTGCAGCTTTTCACTATAGAGCTACAAGGCACTGCTACATTAATCATTCTTCAGCGCTCCTTCTTTCCTGGTGTGTCACGTTCTTCTCTTTCGTGCTATGTTTGAGAGAGAACATTGATAGCACAAAAGCTTTTGATAAAAAAAATACTGCGCAAAACCAAAGTGATATTTTGCCAGTTTTGTTGTTTATGTGACAGCATTTACAGCATCTATTTATAAACTCTTTAATCTTTAGCGCTATAACATTGCTGGTCTTCCTTTCCCTTCTTCTTTTCTCCAAGGAGAAGTCTCTGACTGTCAGTCAAGCCTTTGGGCATGGCCCTTCCCAATAGCAGCATCAGGCCCAACTGGATCCCCAGAGAGCTGTGGATGGCAGGTCTCCTGTGAACCTTGTCCCCTCCCAGTGCTGTGGTGGGGCTGCAGCAGAGCTCAGTGCCAGAAAGGGCTGGCCTGGGGACAGACAGGGCTCCCCGTGGGGATGCCCACCTCGGTGTGCCAGCACAAGTTGATGTTGCATAAGGCCTTGTGCCCTGGGAGTGCCTCACAGCCATGCAGCGGAAGGCTGCTTCCTAGGATCATTTGAGCCTTTTCTAAGCTATTTAGTCTGCATATTTTGGATACCATGAATATGCATACTCAGGACTTGGTCATTGGCTTGGGTTTCCAAAGCAGGTGGTTTTCCTGAAGTCTGTCACGGTCAGCCCTGTCTTTTTCCCTCGTGGCCTCAGACTAGTCAATCCCAGCTCTTATTTTTTACAGTTGATACAGCTTGCTTCTTGCTGGAGCAGCAATAAACTCCTATACAGCCATTAGGGAGAGATTTTCTGCCAAAACTCCTGCTCTCGATCTTTTTGACCACTTAGTGTGATAAAATCAATAGGGATCCAGATCTAGGCATGTTCATCTCATCTGCATTGCTTTATGAGAAACTATTTCTGCCCTTAATCTCTTATTACATCTTCAGAAGTATCTCAATTGTTTCTAGTTTCAGATGAAGCATTTGGTTTTTGCATTATAAAACGGTATCAGAGACCTCTCCAATTCACTGATGTTGCTCAAAGGGATGGAGCGGCTCTGGGAGGAAAGATAAAGTAGCCTGAGCTGTAGAGAATCCAAGTATTTCAGCTTTTGTAATTTGTACCTCTCTAAAATTATGTGCATTGTGTGAATGAGACATTTGGGTCCAGTTTCCTGCAAAATGTTTTGAGATGAGGATTCTCACTTACAGCAGGTTTTATCCCATATAGTATGATCCATTCATGGCAGTCTTCAGTTCTTCAGTTATTTCGTATCTGCAATATGGGAAATAAAATTTTGCTGTGAAAAGTATTAAACAAACAATATTCGAAATCTGAGTCTCTGCTTTCCCTGGAACAAAGCTTGTATTCTCCTTGGGCCAGTGTAATCACTATTCCTTTTAGGAAATATGTTTCTTAGATTGATTTGAAATAGTTATGTTGAAACCTAACAATAACTAAAGAAATGTATTTGAAAGATAATGATTTGCACAACTCTGCAACATTTGCCGTCAGCAATGCTTTAGAAGAGGAGTAAAGTTTCTAACTTGAAAGGAAAGAAGGCAGCACTGGATTTAGAAGCGTCTTAAGGTGACTGAATGAATTACTCATGTTTCATCTATTGACATGTGAGGTGGAAGCTGCTTTTGTTCGTGATTGACAGCACAAAGACAGAGTCACCCAGGAAAGCACCTGATAGTCTAATTTACTCATTGCCTTCCTCAACCTGATAACCAAGAAGTCTATAAGCAAGCGATTTTCTAAGGATGCCTCAGGCTGATGCATAAAAAACCCTGGCTTTCTCTGGAACATGCTTGGTCCAGCAATTTGATCTCCGTGTCTTCAGATATTTCTCACCAGGCATGATGTGTCAGTCCCCTTCTGACTGCAGAGGTAGCAAAGTTTTCCCAGTTCCCCCTTCTAGCACATGAAGAGTAGAAAGAGGCTGCTCCCGCCTCCTTCAGTGAATCCATGCTCCCATAGAAGACTGAAAAGATTGACACTTTTTCATTTGGGATGGCTTAAGCAAAGGGGAATGTGTAAAATTAGACAACATGGTAAAGCATTTAGAGCAGTTAGATGTGTTGCTTTTATTACCTTTCTCACAACACATGAGCAAGGGAGATGAAATATGAGGAATTTCCAAATAGATTAAAGGAAATGCATTTTGTGTAATGTACAGCTGGAGATCAAGACACATTGCCAAGAAATAACAGCTAGACTCAGGAGTCTGCAAGCCTGGGAAGAGGACTGGGAACTTCTGTGAGTAGCGGGAAATTCAGAAGTCTGGGTTTTTTCAATCTTTGGGTTTTCACTGTTGTTTCCTAGGTATAATTCAGCCTCTCCTTTTTCTTCAGGATTTTAGACAGGTGGGAGAGCCTGTTTCCCTGTAGGAAATATTTGCTTGGGGGATTTATTTGAGCAAGTCCTGAATGCTTATAACATCAAGTAAGTTTTGAACAGAATAGGATTTTTGTGCCTGGTCATGGCTAGTTGTTCACCTCCAGATCTAAGTGCTCCTCCTTCAAATAGGAGGATTCTTTTACTTGCTGAATCAGAGAATCACAGAATATTCTGAATTGGAAGGGACCCAGTAGGATCATCAAAGTCCAACTCCTGGCCCTGCACAGGACAACCCTAAGAATCATCATATCTCCTCTGACAATTGCAGAAGAGGAAATTTATTGAAATGTTATTTTGTTCCTGTAAAGATGTCAGCCTGCAAGGTTTTTCCTCCCTCTGGGTGATTGCATGGTCACTGTTTGCGCATTTTCAGCAATTTATATCTCCTCAGGGAGACATATCTCTTTTGAATGCAAGGTTGTGTCAGGAGGTTAGGAAGGCATCTACATTTAAGGTGAAGCTCTTGTGGGAGACAAAGAACCTGGCTGTTGTCCCCATGTCCATCTGGTAAGACGAGGGAAGAGTCAAGAGATGTAGACCCACAGTTGTATCATCTGTGTCACCCACATTGTGAAAACTAGACCCATGAGCAAAAAAACGAAGAGGAAAGCTTGCTTTGTCATGTGGGAAGAAATGCTTAGCAAGCCACAGTGAGGCATTTCAGAATATCTTATTTATTCTTAAAATTGTTTTATTTCTTTTTAACATTAGCCATCAAACAAATTATTTGAATTTTTTAAGGAGCACAGTTACTTTTTGCTTTGTAAATAAGAGATTAATTCAACTATAGTTGTCTTTGTGATCTGGTTTTTGATTCAATGGAAAGGTGATGACAGGTGTTGTCACACAGTAATTAATTCTTTCAGCATAACTATCCAGGCTCTCGAATGATTTATTTCATGTAAAGTATTTGGCAAAAATGGAATCTACTTAATCTCTTTAAACAGCAAGAGAAAATTATTAAACTTAACTTTGCATGCTGCCTGCCTGGGCGGTGTGGGCTGGAAGGCAGCACCTCACCACTACAGTGAGAGGTGCAGAACCAATTAAACTGATACTGGACAAGGTCTCATAATGAGGGGTTCTCTCAGTGAGAATGACCAACCTTCTTTTAGGTCAGCAACAAAATCATAAAATCATAGAATTATGGAATTGTTTAGGTTGGAAAAGATCTCTGAGATTTTCAAGTTCTGCCTTTAACCCAGCACTGCCAAGACTACCACTAAACCTAAGTGCCACATCTACACATCTTTTAAGTGCCGCCAGGGATGGTGACTCAACCACTTCCCTGGACAGCCTGTTCCAGTGATTGACAGCCCTTTCTGTGAAGGAAGTCTTCTCATTTCCAATCTAAACCTGCCCTGGACCAACTCGAGGCCATTTCCTCTTGTCCTGTCTCTTGTTACTTGAGAGAAGAGATCAAGCTCCATCTCACTACCACCTCCTTTCAGGCAGTTGTAGAGTGGTAAGGTCTCCCCTGACTCCCCTTTTCTGCAGACTAAACATTCCCAGCTCCCTCAGCTGCTCCTCATAGGACTTGTGCTCCAGACCCTTCACCAGCTCCACTGCCCTTCTCTGGACACACTCCAGCTCCTCAATGTCCTTCTTGTAGTGNGACAGCCTGTTCCAGTGATTGACAGCCCTTTCTGTGAAGGAAGTCTTCTCATTTCCAATCTAAACCTGCCCTGGACCAACTCGAGGCCATTTCCTCTTGTCCTGTCTCTTGTTACTTGAGAGAAGAGATCAAGCTCCATCTCACTACCACCTCCTTTCAGGCAGTTGTAGAGTGGTAAGGTCTCCCCTGACTCCCCTTTTCTGCAGACTAAACATTCCCAGCTCCCTCAGCTGCTCCTCATAGGACTTGTGCTCCAGACCCTTCACCAGCTCCACTGCCCTTCTCTGGACACACTCCAGCTCCTCAATGTCCTTCTTGTAGTGAGGGGCCCAGAGCTGGACACAGAACTTGAGGTGTGGCCTCACCAGTGCTGAGAACAGGGGGACAATCACAGCCCTGGTCCTGCTGGCCACACTATTGCTGATACAGGCCAGGATGCCACTGGCCTTCCTGGCCCCCTGGGCACACACTGGATCATGGTCAGTGGTGACTGACCAGCACCCCCAGGTCCTTCTGCGCCAGGCAACTTTCCAGCACGTGGTCAAATTGAACCTCATATAGTTGGTGTCACCCATTGGATCCAGCCTGTCCCGATCCCTCTGCAGAGCATTCCTGACATCCAGCAGATCAACATTCCTGCCCAACTTAGTGTTGCTGCAGTGCACTATGCTGACTGAGGGTGCACTCAATCCTCTTGTCCAGGTTGTTGATAAGGTTATTAAACAGGACTTGCCCCAACACTGAGCCCTGGGGAGGCACCACTTGTGATTGGCATCCAGCTGGATATAACTCCATTCCCCGTCACTCCCTGGCCCTGGGCATCTACCAGTTTTTCACCCAGCAAGCAGTGCACCTCTCCAAGCCATGAGCAGCCAGTTTCTCCATGAGAATGCTGTGGGAAATGATGTCAAATTCTTTGCCACAGTCTAGGTAGACAACATCCTGTCCTGGTTTTGGCTGAGATAATTTTCTTCCTGGTAGCTGGTACAGTGCTATGGTTTGGATTTGGGGCGAGAATTATCTTGGTAACACAGTGATGTTTTAATTGTTGCTAAGTAGTGCTTACTCTAACTCAAGGCCTTTTCAGTTTCCCTTACTTTGAGAGTGAGGAGGTGCACGAGAACCTGGGAGAGAGCATGGCCAGGACAGCTGACCTGATAGGGATATTCCATACCTAAGAATGTCATGCCCAGTATATAAACTGGAGGTGTTACCTGAAATGGGGTTGATGGCTCCTTGGGACAAGGCTGGGCATCAGTCAAAATCTTGTGAGTAATTGTATTGTGCATTGCTTGGGTTTTTGAGTCTTATTCCTTTCTCTGTTTTTTTTAAACTCCCTTTCAATTACTGTTATTACTACTATTAGTATATTTTATTTTATTTCAATTATTAAACTGTTCTTAGTCCATGAATCTTTACTTTTTTTTCTGGTTCTGCTGCCCATGCCACTGGGGTGGGGGAAGTGAGCCAGCATCTGTGTGATACTTAGTTGCCAGCTGGGGTTAAACCCTGACACATCCACAAGATTTGTGGATCCATCATTGTTCTCCTCCTTGTTGTTGGTTTTCACTGCATTAGAATGGATTACAGCATTAAAAACAAAGCTCTTCATTCCCCATATCCATTACTTCGTTCTCATGAGAAGAAACCCGTGTCTGCCTGTTATAATAAACTGATGTACCAGATTATGGTGAAGTTAATGGGACCTGACAGTATAATAGGAGCAACTGCAGCTTAAGTTGCAATAAATTTGTTTGTTTATAGATGGGATTTTGCAACAAAGAAAGTGTTTTATAAATCAAAGAGATCTTCCACCAAACTTACCTTACTGAAGAGTAAAACATCTAATAACTAGAAAATGGAATTGTTCTGAGAAAGCCGTTTGTCTCCATTTCTTTTTAAATAGTTGAGAGTTGAGCATTTTGTTAATTGAGCCAGTGCAGCATTGACACTCCTTAATTCAGTCCCACAGTTCCATAATATTTTTTTCTGCATCCTGATGACATGTGAATGCCAGTTTCTTCACTTCCCTTTTAGTAAATTTCAAGACTCTTGTGGTTTCAGAAAAAAACCTGGGCTATCAAACCAGGAGTTAAATGCACTTTTAAAATTCTATTATGTATATAAAAATATCATAAAACTCAAATCATTATTGTGTCTCAGGTCCAACTCATGTTTTTTCCATTCTTGGGTTCACAGTTTTGCAATTGCTTATCAGTCCTGACAAGATAAATCCCATCAGGGTGGAATCCATGCTGTCCTCTCTACATATGTCCCGGTCATGATCTCTAATTTGAAACTTGATCATAGGAATAGTATAGTCATTATCATGTTTGGGTCACTGTTGCTGGGATAACCACCTTTGCACTCTTCTTAGCAAGGCATTTTGGCATTTGGGCTGTTAACAGTTTTGGATATACACTTAGAAAGCACTGCCAGGAATTTCCATATCAGTTTATTTGCTACTCCCAGAAAATGCATCTTTTACTCTTTGGTGGATGGACCACAAGTACAGGCTTCACACATAATTGTGTTTTACCCTTTTCTAAATCTAGTGGTATTGGTTCATGAATATTTTAAATTATTTTGACAACAAAAAGTTTTCAAAATATGTACAGAAGAATGCCATGCTTTTCTACCTGATGGATTAAGAAAGATGGAACTATATTAATGCAACATTAATGCAGAATGCTACAGCATTCTCCTTTCAGTGTAAGAGACTATAGCTCAGTAATTTGCAACTTGACCATGGGAAAGTTATCGTCTCTTGCCTGCTGCTTAGATTGTTTGCTTTCACTGCTGCTACAGCAGGCTGCACCAGAGCATTCCCCTTCTGACTGTCAGCTTGGCTGGATCTTCTCCTGCCATGGCACTTGCCCCTGGGTATTAAATTACAGCAGTATAATATCTCAGTTCTAATTTTGTCAGGAAAAATTTCTTCAGTTTTTTCTTGCACCAGGGATTTTCATTCTCTTACCATCTTTGTGGTCCTTTCCTACCTGTCTCAGATGGAATTCATCTTTCCTGAACACACAGACAGCAAGAGGTTTGTACACCATTGTAGCTGAGATTTTACTGAACCGTGACATCAGCAGTGTTACTGTTGTTGCTGGAAACTCCCTTATTTTTTCTCTGCCAGTAATAATGAGCAATACCTCACATCCCATTCAGTGTAATGCAGTGTAGTTGGCAGGATCCTGCATGATATGTAGCTATTTTACAGGGTACAGTGTCATTGCCACAAAGAATCTCTAGCAATAGCCCACCTAGTCTTTTTTAATGAATTTTAATTTGATGGATAAGATTTGTAGTTAAGGACTGGATAAGCACTGTGCCAACAGGCTTGGTAGCTGCCAGACCAGATAGGTTGGGATAAGGAATGGGCTGTGCCTCTGGAAATCAACAGCAAGTTTTCCTCAGAACCTCATTCTCAAGCTTACCTCAGGTTAGCACATTACATTTTTATTGCTGTGCTGTTTTGTGCTTCTTAAAAATCTCCATTGGAGGGAGCCTGTTAAAACCTGCCAGCAGCTCTTTCCCTTCGACAGCTTCTGAGCCTGGGGAGCTCTCGACTGGCAGCTCTGTGGCTTCAGACTGTATGCAGCCTGGCCTGGCTTTGCTGTAAACCTGCCAGGAAAGGGGTACTTCCAAAAATACTTTACAGTATCTTCTAAAATACTAAATACCTGATGAAAAGCAAGGTTTTGTGTAAAGAGCCTGATGTTGGCAAGGTTTTGTGGTCTTCAGGAGCACAGCTCGCTGTTGTGGAGAATCCCCAGATGTGTCTTGTGGCCCATCTGCACCCTGGAGTGTTGGCTGCAGCCTCCGTCTCCTACAAAATATCCCTCTTTCCTCCTTCCAGGACTCTCTCAGTTAAAATGACTTTGTTTTGCTGGCACTAGTCGAGCTCATTTGGACTGAAAGGGACAGGAGGGCTCTCACAAGCCGGGAGGTGGCAGCCCAGACAAGGGAGGGTGGAGACATCTTGTCCCCACACATCTACATCACTCCGGGATGTCTGTCTGCAGCCAAATGTTGCCACATGCCAACGCTGTTGGGAGTCTCTTATCTGCATTCATTCAGGGCCTGCCCTCTCTTCCTTGAAACTGTGAGGTTTGAAATTAAACATCATGTTCTCTATAAATAACCTTAATTGGCAGCAAGCTCGTTGAATGTGGTCTTTTGCATACAAATTAAAACGGCTGTAGTGAATTTGAGGCAGTCCTGAAACAGGTTCACTGTTGCAGGGGGACTTAAATTTTGTTCCACTTCACATGAATTAGTTTAAAACTGGTTTACCAGGGCACTGCCTTTCTTCAGGGCGGACCTGTCCCGGGCGCTTCGTAAGGGTAGCTGTTGCACAGCCAACACTGAGTCCGCATTCTCCGTCCTATAGGGTGTTTGGCCTCTTTTCAGCAAGAAAATCTGAAGAGCATGTCCTTTCATTAGTTGCCTCCAGGGTTTGTCCGTGCTCTTACTTCCACTATTATATCAAATATATCTGCTGGCTCTGGAAGCTTAATTCTGTACCTTACTGTAAGCACTTACCTTTATTCTTTGAGTTGGAGTTTCATCCCGTTCACTTCAGTGAGATCACTTCTGTGTGTGCATCCATCTGTACAGAAATATTTGCAGAAGTCTAATCCACACTTGGCTTCCTCTTTGGCTCTTTTTCCTGTGTCATTGTCAGTGAACAAAGTCACCACCACAATTTCAACCACAGGAGAAATAGAATACCTTAATAGAGTCAGTGCAGCAGGTGCTGGAACAAATGTTTTAAAAGTGGGATATCTGCTGCATGGGAGTGAAGAATACTGGGATATTTGAACAATTAAGAAAGATAATGAAAGCTACAGTTCAATTTATTTTAAAGATGTTTTACTCTTTCGAAAAAACCTTTATTCTATTTTATTTAATGTAACAGAGAGATATCAATTTATGATTTGAATCTGTAGAAATGTAGGTTAATGCTAGAAGCAGTTGGCAACTCTTGAAGTTTCTCCAAATGGGACTTTAAGTTGATCTGAAAGAAGAGAATATTCACACAAACCATGAGGGTCTTGCACAGCCCTCATAAATTCCTTATGTTGCCATTCTTTTTTCACCTGGGTGCTAAACTCCTCTGTCTGTGGCGGAGACTGCTCCAGCCTGGGCAGAGTGAGCACCCACATGCACTTTTTGAGTCTCCTATTTTGGTATATTTGAAATATCTACTAAATGTAGATGTCAACTGAAGGTAACTGGAGGATACAAGCTGAAAGAGTGAATCTTACATGGCTGCTTTTCTGCAGGGTTTTTTTGTCCTGCTGCCTCTCTTTATCGCTAATTAATTTGTGAATACAGAGCAGGAAAAAAACCTATCAGCATCTACTGGTTAAGCATGAAGCACCTTTCCAACACAGAGTTATTGCAATACAAGCCTAGTCAGATATGGAGAAAAAAGTAAATATTTGGAAAAAGAGGGGATCTGATTTTAAAACCTCCATCTATATCAGTTGATTTCCAAAACAAAACCTTAAAAAAAAAGTTGAAAACAACGTGAAAGAAAGTGCAAGAAATGTTATTAATGAGATTGTATCTGCTGAAATTGGCTAAGTACTTACACAGGTTGCTGAAAGAAATTCGATGCTTGATTCTTTCAGACTATTTGGATATTGCCAGAGGTGGTGTTCCACCTGCCTACAGGACACTATCTTCAACTTCACATCTTAAAAAAAAGTTTTAAAATTTATATTAATCATCTCATTTACAAGCTGCTGGTACTGTACGTGTTGCTGCAGATTAAATGACTCATTGGCTGGGTTTCAAATAGTAGAAAACAAGGCTCTACTCCCACATCTTCCCATTCTGTCACGCTGATTAGACTGTTATTTGCATTCTTTTTATCCCATCTGGAGCCTTCAGCAGAAGGGATTGCTTAGCTCTGGAAGATTAAAATTGGTCTGATGACAATCTATTGGAAATTTAACTTGTTTTGATGCTGGCATTTTAGAATGCGCTAGGTTTCCATTAGGTCTGTGTGGGCATACACATCACTGGGGTAGGTCAGCTTGCCGGAAATGATAGGTCATGGCCACACTATGATCCGGTGCTGAAGTGCCCAGGCTTGCTGGGAGGGATAAGTCCTTTGCACTTCCTATGGTACCACCAGGTAAGACCATTCAACCACTGTGTAGTAGATTGTATGCTCCCACTTCAGGCCTGGTTTGGTATCGCCTTCCTTTGATGACCTCCTAAGGGAGGAAAGAAACTTCTGAGGTTAAGAAACTGCAGAGGTATATCCAGGAGCAAGGCAGGTTCTCCATCACTTCATGCACTGTGCACGGTTTCCTGTTTGCAAATAGGGACACTCCCAGGGCAAAGGGGTTGATGTGTGGGCAGGGTCCCTTCTCACCCTTGTGGCAGAGCTTACAGTGACCAAATTGCTTGGAGCATCCTCTCCACTCTCCTGTTGCTTACTGGCAAATCTAGACTACCACCTGCTGAAGGAATTCTCTCTTCATATTGTGATGACTTTCACTGCCTCATTATCAGCAGGCTGGCGGGGTATTGCTCTGCCTCTTAGATGCTCTAGGAATCTGCTAGTCCATTCTTGAATCATCAGTTTCTCATACATGTGGGTATGTGTGCCAGACAGCTGTGCAAGACATACGGAATGACACAGAATCTACAGGAAACACGTAAACTTCTGGATGGCACTGGAGAGAAAAGAGATCCAGGACATGGTTTAGATGCCTCTAAACACCCATGTTTAAGCCACTGCATTGAGCTCTAGGCTATGTCGACCCCCCCAATATACCCTATAATAGAGGAATTAATCTATGAAGGGCACAGGATAGCTAATGATTACCCATAAATGCTGCTTTTGTTTATCTTGCAGAGAATAAAGTCAGGTTTCTGATAGCAGTTGTTGTTCTTCCTGATGGTCTTACTTGCTTTACGTTTTTTTACACTTGTGTAAGTCTTTGTATCACTAAGCACATATCTGCAACCTGAGGTCAGTGCTTTGTGGGGCTAGAACCAGGCAGTGTTTGTGTGCCCTTGCAGATGGAGATGGCAGTGTGCAAGGCTACACCAGGCTCCTAGAAGCAATGCTGCCTTTATTGCATCTCTGGGGCCTTCTAGGAAACAGAGGAAAAGGATGTCTTACAGATTCATTTCTTCCCAAATAATCAGGATGAGTGAACTGATTATTGGCAATCTGTCATTAAACCGTTGCTGAAAGCACTAAATTTAACCTGGTTCTGCAGAACAGTTATCATGATGCTCTGAATCATCAGTCTGTGTTGTATCAGTTCAAATAACCAAAAGAAATATTGCTATCTTAGCTGCCTGAAACATTACTCTCTGCTTTTACTCCAAGTCCTATGAAGGAGCTTCCTTGAAGACTTTTTAAGAGAGGAGACCAAGACCTGACTAGAACACTTGGGTTAAATTGTCTCTCCTTCTAGATGTCTGTACTGCTGTCAGTTCCAAAAGTTAATATCACATATCACAAATTATAGGGAAGGTGACATCTTCCAAGAACATCCACAGCAAAATCTTTGTGTTTCATGAATGGTTTTTGTGTGCAACTTCAGGATTATAAAACACACAAAAATCCTCAATCTCCTATGCAAATACTGCTTTTATATATATCTTTGCAGAAATATTTTGAAAAACATTGGCTAATATTTGCATTTAGTTCTCATTGCACAAGACTGGCTATTTAATCTCTCTACCTCATTTCACTTTTTCTGTGGTCCAACAGTGCATTTTACTTGTCTGTTCTGAATTGCATCAGGTTTGCGTCAGGAAAACATAGTGTTTAACCCACAGAAACATTCTTCTCTGAGACAGGAAAAGGATTTTACTATGGTTGAAATTCCCTTTTCAAATGTGAGCTACTTTGTTTTATGGAACAATGAAAGGAAAACCACGCTGACACCATATGAGCACACAAGTTGTAAAAATGAAGACTAACAGGAAAACACAAATATCACTAAGCATGTGATGATTGTTGAGTTTAAAGGTCATATTTTATAAGACTTGTTAGGGAGTATGAGAAGAGTAAAGGGAGAAACCTAGAAGTCAGACTACCTGGGAGAGCAGATCATTAATGTGGCTGCAGAGAAACTTCTGTGTGAAAGGGTGGTTATGAGAAGTACCAACAGAAAAGATATTTCTGGTGTTCACTGTAAACTGTAAATAGTCAAGGCAGAATAAAACTAGCATGTTAGATGGACATCAAGAAGGAAATTAGAGGAATTGTTATCAATCCCACAGATCCCTTTACATCCAAACTCAAGGCTCTTCCTGGTTATGGAATATGACCTGAGTGATGTTTCCTAACAGACATTTTCCAGGTTTTATTAATCTTGGTTGGACAGCTACCTGCTGTTTAGGTAGTAGGTAGCTGAGAAAGTCTGGAATGGAGACTTTTCCTCTCTTTACTCAAGTCATTTGGTGCCTCATAAATGCTTTCTATTTGCTTTGAAAAGGAAGCTGTTGTGTGCATCAAGTGAGCCGACACTCGGTGCTGGAAAAGGAAGGTTAATAAAGGAGGGAATAAACCTTATGTTCACTTTACAGCAGACAAAAATGAAGACAGTTGGAATAGAAAATGTGATCAGAATACAGCTTTGTATCTCCAAGTGTGAAATCAGTTTCTCCCATCCTACTCTGTCCTTCCTAGCCTTCACCATTGCCCTGCTCACCCCTGGGATTTTCAGATAATGGTAGTCTTTGAGGATTTACTCCTCATTTGCGCTGCTCCCATTAAGACATTTTTTTGTAATCTCTTCACTATTTTACTGCTTCTTCAGTGTTCCCACCAAAACTTTAGTGTGGATGTTGAGTATTCCACTCCTGAAAGAAACTACTTAGGCTCCACTTTTCACTTTCTTCCCTGAATCATATTTGTCCATTTATCCTGCCTTGGGCAGACACCCCTCCAACCACGCACATATACGCACTGTGGCTCACTCCTCCTGGGGATGCCCTTGCTTTTTGCATCCTATAATAGTTTTGGTTTTACCTTTTATCGTCCTTCAGACAAGCATGCCGTGGGATCTCTTCTTACTTCTTCATACGGCGTCCATCTGCTATCAATGTTTTACCGGTTCTCCTTTTCCACCTGTGTCCTTCACACAAAACTCAGAAAAGAGCAGCAGCCCAAGAAAGATCTGAATAAGGACTGTGGGTATTACCCTCTTGTACCTTAAGTAGCAGAATGGTTCAGCCCAACAGATTCTGAATGCAGACACAGGAGTTCTTAGAAAAGAAAATAGCATTACAACATCCTCTTTAAAGGGGTACTCATTAGTGCAATAAAGACCTAACATGTGGGCAAATGTTGATGAACCTGCTTTATCCCTTTCAAGTGCATAAAACTGTAAGAAATTGTAATAAATACCCATTTACTCATTCAGGCCTAGCAGACTTGAAAAATTGTAAATCTCATTTCTGTGCAACGTCATGCATAGCGCATTTCATGTGAAGCAATAGACTATGCTATACCTCCTGTGTTAATTGAAGGTACAAAACCAGAGAGCTGATAAGGATTCCTGTGAGCCTGCAGCTCCACTAGTCACTATTACTTTTCAGACATAATCTGTGTTACACATTCCATCACTAATATAGTAAAAAAACCAAAAAAACACCATTTATTCTTGGAAAATGTCTGTCAGTGTTGCAAATGACTGTGATCAACAGCTTGGATATCCTAATTGCAGCCTATTAGAAATAATGAGATTTGCATGGTAGAACCCAGAGAATTACATGGATAAAGGAAAAAATTCACAACATAAAGGTTAATATAAACATATACTGCCTGCAAGTGCAAAGGACACATAAATTGGTGGCTCATTATTGCAGACTGACCCATGGGTAAGAATGTCACCCAGCTCAGAGGCTTTCCCAGGAAGTTTGGCTGCAAAAGTTACAAAAGATAAGGACATGCTTGTGGAATCCGCTAAACTAATGAGAGCTGAAAGTTGTTTGAAATATCCCGATGACCTCACAGATGGGATGCTTATTAAGGTATCTGCATCAGTCTCTTTTTTGTCTAACAGATTGTTGTAAAGCTTTGCTGAGGCGTAGCCAACAGTCCGTGAAGGTGTCTCCATGCTTTCTGACATACTAAGGGTTTTTTTTTTTTGGTTAGGGTTTTGGTTTTTTTTTTTCTGAATGAATTAAAAATGAAAACCAACATGCAGATGCAATTTTTGTTTGCGGGCATATTTGTGGAATAGCACATGCGAGGCAGTCAATTATGATTACTTCATCAACACGGGGTCTGCCCGCTACCTACGTGCCTATCTGCTCGAGTGCGCTGGTCAGGAGCCAACTGCAAATTTAGGTCTTGAAAGTCTGAAGAAAAGCGCTTTATGTGCGAGGGTCCCATGAAGGCTTCGTAATGCAATTAAGCCCCATTTTAACAAAAGGCTTGCCATTTTGCTGAGGCATGACATGAGTAATTAAAATATCATTTTAAAAAAAACAAATGAGTGTTCTTTTCTACTCTCTGATATTGTTTGAGATAGATGGGGGAAAAAGATTATGATTTTTGTTTGTTCGAGGGTTCTTTGAGTGGAAATCACAGGCAGTGCAGTAAGCCCACAGCGAAACATATCTGTGGAAACTCCTAAGGGGATCCTGTAAGTGAAATAGTAGCAAAACCTATTTCCTTCCCTTCTGGAAAGAAATAAGCTTTCAAAGTGCTTTTTTTTTTAGTTTGTTTTAGATTACTGTGTAGGTATAGAAGTGTTTTAGAAAAATCTAGGCACGAAGGAAAAGGAAATACCTAGTACAATTTGGTACATAGATTTTGCTTGTAGTGAAATGGTGCTGGAATGGCATGACACTGTGGTGGGCCAACCGAAAGAATGAGAAATGACCATTAAAAGAGGTTAAAAGAGGGGATTTGTAGTTCTAGTGATTCCTAAAGATGAGAAAATAAGCATGAATTTGGGAGGAGAAATACTATGCAAGGTGTGTTGAAGGAAGCGTATTTCAGTGACTTTATTTCAGTAGCTCTTATGTTTGATTGTTTTTGCTAAATTGGGACGACATGCAACTGTTGCAGTGCTTTTGGCCAAATTGTGATGGATATTTCCTGTGAGGCAGAGGCGTGGTGGATATTGCATTCAGCTCATTTCCCTGCATTGGGATGGAGTTCATTGTTGCTATGAAATCCATTGTGTTAAAAATATATTGTCATATTGCAGTGAGAGACTGCCTGCAATGAGGGATTCAGTAATAGCCCAAGTGTTGCCAAATCCAATTGCGATGTTTGGCAGCCTTACATTCAGATTTAAAAGCCTAATTTTAGATTCTCAGATGGAAAAGATAGATGGAGAGAAGAGAGAGAGAGATATGGAAAATCTTGTTAGGAAAATAGCAAATGGAAACAAATTAGAGACCTGCTGAACATAGCACCAACTAGGTCTTTTGGGGGCCACACAAGTCAATAAACCTCTTCAGTATACATTCCCTGACCATCTGGCTGTTTCCTTGGATCACCGTCAGAAAATAGCCCAGCAGCAAGTCACAGCAACAAAGCCACCATTTTCCTAGATTACTTCAGTGTCTCCCTTTGCCTTTCCCTACTGGTCTGTTCCTTTACTGAAGCCCCACAAAAATCTCTGTGGTTTCAGCTGTGGCAGGCAGGAGCCCTCCCAGGAGATACATAGGGGACCCTTAGTCATCACCCCACACCTTCTTCCTGTGGCAGGCTCTATTCTTAATTAAAACAGCAAAGAAACTCAGGATCAGTGATTAAAACAAAAATCAGGGAAGATTCCTGTTGTGGCTCTGCTTGCTCTGAACTGTGGAGTATGGGTGAAGGAGCTGGTGAGCATCAGATCCCAGGGAGCTCCATTTCCTACAAATACCTTTAGCAGTGTGAAAACCATTATAAAAAACCATTACAAACCACCTTACCCTGGGTGAGGTGGTGCTTTTGGGACAGCCTGTTTGTCAGCCAGTGAAGGTGCATGAGTTTACAGGAGGAGCTGGACCCTGCACGTTCTCCACAGCATTTCTCTCCTTCCCACTCTTCCAGCCTGCCTGGTAGCCATTTTGGTTTAGGAGTGATGCTTCCATCCAAACATGGTGAGAGCCTTGGGTTAAATATTGATTTTTCACACCCTGAGGCATTAAAATCCAATAGGTTTTTACATACACTGAGAAGTATGTTCACTTTGTAGACTTTTTTATTCCTACAAAAAAAAGCTATTACTATGTGTGCATGCATTGTGCTATTGCCATGACATTTCCATTATGCTAAAAAATAGGATTTAAAAGTATTCCAAATCTGGTGTGCTGTGTGTTTTGCAACTCCCATAATTATCAGAGAAAGAACAAGGTCTTCTGAGAAATTACTGAGGATAGTGAGGAAAGGGCAGAAATACTCTTGACGTCTGTCTAAGCACCCCGATTATTCTGCTGTAGGACTTAAGGCACTGTGCGTGTGGGGCAGGGGAATAGCTGCTCCAAGGATTCGAGTCCAGCAAAGGTTGTAATTCAGTTTTTATAACCCTGTGCTGGATCTGAACTTCTGAACTCAGTATTATCTTGGGTTTGTCCTCCTGCTGGTGTGCCCATGTGCAGCTGCGATACCATTACATTTCCTTTTTCCCCAGTGTGCTGTCATGCAATTGCATACTGAAACAAGATGGAAAATGATTTATTGTGTAGGATCGGGTTTTTGTCCTCCACAGTGTATGAATGTGAATCTAGGGCGATTTCCCATGCTCCTGGAACTAGGTTTTGCTTGAAAAAAATGTCTAGAATCAACAAATGGGAAAAACACTTCAGAGCACTAGAAAAATAGGAGTTTTTCTCTCTGCTTTCCTGTGTTGGTCCAACAGGGCTTTGCCGATGTTGCTAATGACTGTGAAATGTCTTACACATAAATTCTCTAAACCCCTCCTCATAATTACATTTCATAATTCTGTGGAACTGAATACACAAATGATGTTAAAATAACAGTCATATAATAGCTCTGAATTCTTGATGTGAAGCTATTGTGAGTTCAAGATAACTGATACAAAGAGCTATTTTACAGAATGAAAATTCCCGAGAAACAGGAATTGATGATAAAACATTACTCTATCAGTAGTACAGCAGAAATCCAGCCAGTAGAGAAGATATCCAAGCACTGAAATAGATGGGCTAGTCTGATGTTAATTGAGGCACAGATGAAGCATACATAATTTAAATTATTAAATGTATGGTAATTGATGTTGTTCTAAGATCGTATTTTACACTGTTACTCTCAGGGGATGACTTTCTGCCAATCTTATCCACAGACCCAAGCAAATCTCTCTCCCACTGGGACTGTTTAATTTCATGATATATAATTTTCTTTGTCTGCAATAACATCAGAGTTGTTTGTCTCCTTATTTTAGACTATAAACTTTCAGGATGTGTGGCCATATCTCATGGATAGCCCATATCATTCCAGGGCTTGTGTCTCCACTGGGGCTTTCAGGACATATTGTAGCACAAATCATAGTAAATAAATATTATTTCTTTCTCAGAAGAAAAGAAGCACCAACAGCTGGATTTTCACTTTGTCTCATTCATCTAATGAGAATGTAGTCCATTCTTGACACAGAGAAGTTACTGAGAGGTGAGTGATGAAAAGAGTTTATCCTCAGTAGAGGATCACAGAAGATGTGGCCAATGTACTAAGACTTGGATAGATTTTGTCTGTGATGTTGGCAGACACAATGCTCTTAGAGCCAAAAAAGATATCCAAGGGCTCATGTGGGATTGATGAGGAAAAAGGTCAAGTGTATGGCATTTCTGGAGAGTTTCAAAAGCTTGGGAATCCATTGACTCTTCAAATTCTGACCACTGATTTTTGTTTCAATAGTTTTTATTTCCAGTAAAAGCAGGAAAGGATGATAAGAGCTTTCTAATATGTTAAATCTTCCTTTCTGTTAGCCCAATAAATACTAAGAAATGGGACAAATGAAGGATGGTAATTTATTTGTGGTATTTCCAGACAGTGCTATTTGTAAGTGTCCATCTGCACCAGTCACGCCAGGGGCTGATCAGGGGGCCTGGGGAAGGAGATGAAGACAGACTTTGCTGAAACTACTTATTTTTTCCCACTTTGAACAAAAATGTAGTTTGATAGGTGAGACAGGATCCTGCAAAAAGATAGGATGGCTGATGTGGCAACAGTCAGTCTCCAGTCTGGTAGGCTGCAGTGACTTTTGCATCTTGGCATTGCACGCTTGTTGCTGTGGCTCCTTCATGGTGCTGCAACCTGCAGCACAAGGGTGATGGGCACCCCTTCAGACTGAATCGCAGTCGATGCCTGAGCTGTTTTTTCAATCCTGACAAGAGCTGTCATTAAAAGTTACTGAAGCCTGACTTTTCCTCACTCTTTGTCAGCCCCCCTCAGCCTGGGCCACAGATCCCACGTCCTTTGAAGCCATCTGGGCTCTCTTTGTTGTTTTTTGGTGCCTAATGATGCCGGGCATCTCTGCTGCTGAGGACGCCCAGCAAGACCCAACGAAGCGTGACTGGTGGACAGGCCAATACCAAAGAAAGCTGGGAAGCAATCCCCTGCAGTATTTCTTGAACTCTGCCTGCTGGGATTAAAGGTGTCTGTGGAAAACACAGCGCTTTTGCCAGCCCTTTGCCAAGGGCAGAGCCCAGCTCTGTGCTTGGCGTCTTGCAGGGCGTTGGATATGGCAAGGGGTTTAGGTCTGTATGTTTCAGGTTATTGACATTATGTAACTCAGCTAATGACACAATGTTTTCGGCTGGTGAAGGCAGTCTTGTTGACAAGGTTGCTTCAGTATCGTAGGATATGTTATTTCTGCCTGTGGTCAGAACCACTACTTTCTTAGGTATTTACTTTCACAGTTAGCTACACTGCAAGTATCAATAGTTATTTCTATCACATATTTATCAGCAAGAAGCTGACAACAGGATGAATAATGAGGCCACTTCCTATGAGCATTCAAATGGGCCTGTAATTGGTATTACACTCTAAACGTTGCACAGAGAGAGTAATTTCTGTCTCTATAGAAAATTCCAATGTCAGAGGGATTTTTATTGGAAGTTGAAAAAAGTTAAAGAAACTTGGAGTGTGGGGTCACCTACCACAGACCCTTCCCATGCAACTTCTGTAGTCTCTGTTTCTCTCTCTGCCAGACCCCTGAAGAAGGCTTTGCAGCCTGGGATTGCCACTCTTGGCTGTGCGCTGTTACTCCTGTCTTTTTCCTCTCACACAAGCAGGGCTGATGCCATTTGTTGGAGGGGGGAAAACAAATTAATTCTGCTAATGACTAGTTCAAAGTTCATTCCTCTCAAGAGCCTTTATTTTTTGTAAAAACTTGGTACAGCAAAGAGACCACATAGAGCCATCTCTGCCTGTAACTGGGAGCAGGAAAACAGCTGCCTGTGTCCCAATCAGCCTTTGGCAGTTTCACTTCCATTTTATGACCCATTTGGTGCCGATGTGGAATCCTTATTTTCTGTGCTTCTAATATGCTTCCTATACTGGCCACGAGTTGGAAGAAAACAGGAATCAGTGGGTTTTATCCAACACACTCATTCCCCATATCTTTTAGTTGTTTGTAATGGGCTTCATTCTGTGCTCCTCCCGAGTTCTGCTCTTCCCTTCTGTGGACATCCCTAAAAAAGGTCAAGGTCTAGAAACAATAATGACTCCAAGGTGCTCCTGCTGACATGATTTAAACTGAATTAAGCTAATGATCTACAAATCGGAAACATCTCTTGTTTTCAATGGATGAAAGCATTGGCTATAAATTCATGAGCCCTTCTGTTCTATGCCCAATTAAATGTGGTAAGTAAAATCTTGTTATTTTTCCAAATTTACAGTAGTGCATGACAATATGCAGAGTACATCTATCTACAGATTTGCTATTTGGTAAAGTTCATCTGCGTGGTTCGATGGTAATTAAAATAATAAACACCATGGAGTCACCAGTTCACCCAAATAATTTCTGAGAGACAAGGTGAACAGTCCAAAGGCTATCCAAGAAAAACAAGTACAATCACTGAAGTCCCTTTTGCTGTTTCTTTAACTCCTTCTCAATTTTTTGCTTCAATTCTGCATCTGTCCAAGGCCCAGATTTCTTACTAATCATGTCACTGGCACCATTCATTGTAAAAAGCTTTTCAACGTTACAAAGAACAAGTGAGCTGATGAGGAGAGCAGCATCTTTGCTCCTCACCTCTCATCTGCACTGCTGGCAGGAGACCACAAAATGATCCTCTCTTACCCATCCAACCCCAACCAATAACTTAAAGAATTACCCCTGGAAATTAAGTTTAGAGGACAAATATCATCATCATTAGTTTATGAGTATTTGAATGAATTTGTTTGCAATAGTGTACTTGTGTGACAAACTGCCAGGACCAGTGAATAGCTACAGCGTCAGGCATTGGTGAGGCTTTTCTAGCTAAAAGAGAGCAGCTGAGGTTGCTCATCTTGTGTAAAGTGTTTCCAGGTTAAGAGAAGTTGCCATTACAGGATCAGAGTGGACAATCACCTGGCTGAGGCATAATAATGTAATATATTCAGGAACCTACCACATTTAAACATCTTGAGTAGGACTATAATCTTGCAGTCACTGCAGAATTTTACTGTTGCTGCCTTTCTTCCCAGGCTACAGCCCATGCTGTTAGCTCAGCAAAACACAGAAATATCCATCATCTCCCCTGCTATGAGGTTCCCCCCACTGTGGCAGCTTGATTTGCAATTTCATACTCAGCTTGCACCTTTACACCAGTCCTTGTTTTTCACATCTGTTCCAGCATCACATATTCCCAGATTTCTTCATTTCATGAACCATGTATATGAATGGAATTTGGAATAGAAAGACAATATTTTTTAGTCATGTCAATTAGGCATTAATCCCAGAAATGTAAATATTTAAAGTTGCATAACAGAGTAGGCCTATTGATTTACTTTCTTCCCATTGCTTATCTCTGCTCCCATTGTACTGTTTCTCAGTTCTCAGAGGTTATTAGTAGAGGTGTTAAAATTGTTTTCCAGCATCTTTCATGAACATTGTAAATTTAAATAGAAGAAAGCACACGATTGAATACTTGATCCACTATGAGAGACATAATCAGATTATCATGGATAACGGATACATCTGGATGGATACATCTCTGACATTGTTGGCTGTCCAAAAGATAACACCTTTTTTACTGCAGTCATCTGACAGGATATGAATATCATTTTGCAATACAGTTATATACTGGACCAAAATACTCTCCCTCACAGTTGTATTACCCAAGAGCTGAAGAATGTGTTTGTGCTCTAAGTGAGAGGGACAGAGAATTATGAAAGGATTCTTACAGCTTTGAAAATGAAGAGGGATGACACTTCAGGTTGGAAATTAAGATGGCAAGGAGCAGTTGTCTAATAAACTCTCCCAAACCTGGCCATGAGAAACATTCCAGAAAGAGGACTGGCTTTGGGAGGCAGTAAAATCAAGAGGAGGCACTCCTGTCCAGAAATGCTGCTCTTCGCAAGATCTAGGGCAACTTGCAGTTCCTGTGAGGATTTACTTGGACTGCTGGAGCAACTCTGCATCCAAAGGGTATAAGGACAGGTCAAAGCCATCTCTGGTCATCTTTTGCCCTTTTTGAGTACCTTTTTTGGGGCTGCAGGACACATAGCAAATTTCCACATTATGAGTATCTTAAAATACGTTCTATTCAGAGGCAGAATGTCTTAAACATTAAAATTATTTCAGACATTTTCAAGAGAAAGAAATGGCACAAAACTAACTCATTAAGACACTCATGCCAAGTCCTGACTAAACCCAGCGATAAAATAGTGTTTCTCGTTTGTAACACAAATGAGATGTTTAATGGACAGGAATGTATTTGCACAACTGCTGAATTGGCTGATAGCTTGAGTGTTGGAGGGTGCACAATGAAACTGAAATTCAAACACAATTCCTCTCTTCTGGAAAGTGCCTGCAGACAAGAGGGTGTGACACCAGCAGGCTTTTAGCTACCTGCCGGATCTCTTTATCCAAAAATTGGTGAAATAAAGCAGGGCTGCTCAAAATGTGATTGTTTGGGTTTTCATGACAATCCTTGCTGCTTGGAAGGTTCTCTCAGGTTCACACTCACTAATGTTGCTCTGGTTTACATGCTGGGATTAGTACAAAATCTCCAAATGGCAAGTGTAGCCAAAATGAGATAGAAGATTTTACACCATGAAAAACCATTGAGTTTCAGATCTGTTCCACCAAAACTCATAAATTTCACATCTAAGCACATCTGCATGAAAGATAGCTATGTTTCCATAGCAGTCAGCTGAAAATTGCGGTTGCTGTCTCCTATAGCACATTAAATCTAAGAGGTGTAAGGCCAGGCCTGACTGATGTTATTAACACTATTCTCTGGTGAAAGATTCCTGCCCTGAGATGGTCAGGCGAGCAATGAAAGAAAGAATTTATCGTACATTACTTGTCCTTTTCTCATTATTATTTCTCTAGCTTTGTGCCCTTCTGTTGTTTTTTTGCATCCTCTAATTCTCACATTCATCTCAGTTTTTATCTGAAATATTCTTTAAAATGTTTTCTGTCAATCTTACGATTTTCTTCATTTTATTACTGTGTGCTCATGTGAGAGCAGCACTTTATTCTCTGGATTCTACCTCCTAACTGTGGCTAATGTTTAGACTCTGTGAGTGAAGTGTTGTTCCATTTTTTGATGTCATCTGACAGAGAATAAGCAGAGATACTACAGGTAATACCTCTGTGCCTGTTCTACAAAGCCTGGCCTGTGAAGAAAACCAGAAAATCTGTGTTGGGTGAATAAATATTGATGGTAGTAGTTGACACACAACCTGTGTACAGATGATCATTTGGGTAGGTGACTGTTCTAAAAACCTAAAAAGCTTTCTTTTATACTGTTAGGTTTTATGTTCACTAAATAAGAATTTCACATTTACTTTTGGGGAAAAAAAACCCAACCCTGACTTTCACAAAATATTTTGTAGCAATCGGTAATAAAAATAGTGTTGCTTAAAAATGCAAATTAAAAACTGAAGAACAGAATAATGTGGGGGAAGAGAAAAAGTTAGCATGTAATGACTGAGATTAGAATTTATCTTTTCACTTAGATGAGATCTGTTTCCTATTTGTATTCAGCATATTCTTTTCTATAGTGATGCCACACAGTATATCAACAGGTTTCTTACCAGTTGTAATGAAATATTGAGCAAAAATTCACGTCTGAATTATTTTTTGTCAGACTATCATTTCCCCTCAGCAGTTTAAAAAAAAAAAAAACCTTTAAATCTTAGAGACATGTTCTTGGCAACCAAGATGGGATTTTATAGGGGTGCATGGAGCTGTAAATGTACCGAACGCCTCGTGACAGTGATTCACATGGGCTGTACTCATTTGGTGGATTTTCAGTTATAGCCTGTAGGCAGTATCACAGCATGGACAGCAGATACTGTGGAATCGTCCACCTTTCATACTTGTTTCCTCATTTACAGGTGGATGGTAGGAAAATTATTGGTAAAGCATATAAGGTTAGCAGGTTCTTTGGCTGAGCTGAGAACAGCAGATATCATAACAGTCATACACAAATCAGTGAAACATGCAACATGTAGGCCAGCTATTACTGAGTGCAGAGTTGACTAAATCTCTGTGTGAATAAAACCTGGTGAATTTATATATATGAAATTTCAAAGATTCACTACTTAAAAATGAAATTGCAGACTCAGAAGATGGTGTTTGGAAAAGCCCTTAGAGAAGATCCGTGTCAAGTCCTTTCATCGAGAAAGGAGGAACTGCATTTAGGCATTATCTCATAGGGTTTGTTCAGTGGGTTTCTGCAAACTTTCAACATGCCTAATGACTCTATTTTGCTATTTCAGGACTCCAATCAAAAGGTTGGGTTTTTCCCAACCTATAAATTAAATCTTCTTTGCTGCAAACTGGTAGAATTTCTTTGTATTTTCTCTGAGTAACTGTGGAGACAAGTTTATCACAGTCCTCTCTCAAATGGCCTTTAGAGCAATCCATTAGAAGACTGATATCTAATCGCCCTCCCCAAACCTCCCTGTGCCTGGTGTAAGCAAGAACAATCTTCTCTCATAGTCAACGCTTCAACGTCTTGTAATCCACTCTCTCTCTCTCCAGTTTCTCGACATCTTTTAACCAAACACAGTGTGGCATTTGAGGTCTTTTCTGGGAAAGAGAAGAAAGCTGTCATTGTCTCCTGTGAGATATGTATGATGCTGCCATTAGTACAGCTGAGATGAATTAACAGCATTAAATTATTACTTCATATTCTGCTTAGAATCAGCCTCAAACCCCAGCTTCCCTTTTTGACTAAGCACCTACTTGCATGCTTGAATTTTCTTTCTCAAGTATTGCACCATGCACTGTCATTTCTGAATGTCATCCTTGTTTGAATTTTGCTCTTTTTGTTTCCTCACATTTAGTTTGAATTCTAGTCCTTGATGCTCCAAAAACCTTCCAGCATGGTGTGTTACATTCCAGCCCACTCTTCTCTGTCCTTTCAGCTGTTCACTGGAATGTTGATTACTACTTTGCTCAGGAAAGGCCCTTGGAGGAGCACATATAAAGATAGACACCAAATTCCTGAGGTGTGCTCCCTCAAAGTGTATTTCCAGCCAGCTGGGTGCATTGTATTTATGCCAATGTCCATTAAATTGCTTTTGTGAGTATCATGTGATGCTTCTAAAAATCATACTGAAATCAAGAAGTATCTGGACTAATGCTTCCAACTTATCCACCAAGTCAGAGACTGTTCTTCAGATCCCCATGCTGATTATTTTCAGTCTTGCTGATGTTTTCTAAGTAATTGCAAACTGATTTGCAACTGAAACTGCTTGTTCGAGAACTCTTGCTGGTATTGAGTGTGGGATCACTGGTTTACTGTTTGCCAAGTCCTTGCCAGACACAGGCACAATGTCTGATCTTCTGTCAACAGAATGGGCACTCTCGCTGCCTCCCTTCTTCAGTGGTGCCAGTGTTTCCCTCTTGAGTGACACTGGAAAGGGAAAATATCTACAGTACTATATTGTCAAGTTACAAACAGCATCTTGCTTTTCAAAAGGAAAAATAAATAAAAAATTTGTGGCTGAGTGATCCCAATTTTCAAGGTGAGGGGAGGAAGGTGTAAGTATGCTTTGGGTGTGGGAGAAAAGACAGTAAGAAGATGCGTATCTTTAGAACCACCACATTATTCCCGCTGTTAATCCTTAACTTCTAACAGCCTTTTTCCGCCTGAAAAGTCTCTCTTTTTCTCATTTTCTTGATCAGTTTAATTTGTTTAAGGGTCTCCTGTTAGTGACCCACTTTAAATACTTTTTAGAAATCCAGCTAGAGAATATAAATAAGATCTGATTTGTTTGCACATATGTTGCCTTCAGGTAAGTCTAGGAGGTTTGTGACATATGACTTCACTTTGCAGAAACCCTACAGCTTTTCATCAGTATACTGTATTTATCCATATGCCTACTACATGTGATCTTCAGAGAGTTTCTGTTATTTTGTCTGGTATACATCATGTTTACGTACCTGATTTTCCTATAAATCCTTCTTTTCTTTTTGCATCTCCAGTGAAACAACTGATTTTTGCATCTAACAGCACCATTTCAATGGCACACTGTTTATGCATTGGTTTTCACCTTTTTTAGAGATGAAATTCATTGTGTTATAAGACTTTTACAGTAGATTCTTTATATTTTCTTAAGTCCTCAAACATTGATTTAATGTTTTCACAGACATCATGCTACAGAGTAAGGCCAGATCCTGAAGTGTCAGAGATTAACATGGCTCTGGTGTTTTCAGTATTGTGCTAAAGTTAATATAAGTAACCCAGGGGTTGGCTAGTTCCCTTTCTATGCAATTAGCACAATGGCTTTTTAATTTGGGTCACAGAGTCCATCCACAGGGCATTGTATTTGATGAATGCCTCCTGTCTGGAAATTGCCCAAGTCCTTCCTAAGAGCCCAAAGCTGTTCTCATTTTCTCTCCTTCGCTTTCTGCCAGCCTAGTATCCCATTAGAAACATGCCAGTGCAGTGTCTTTTTACCAAGCTTAGAGACCTCTGGTAATCTTCCTCCAGGATCCCTGCTGAGTCTGGTATCTGATCTCGTAATGTGTTTGGCAGTGCTTAGAAAAAGATGTGCAAGTCTTATATTCATGGGGAAATGGTTCAGGTATTAGAAAACACCTGAAATAAAGAACAGGCAAATAAGAGAAAGGGAGTTGCAGTAAGCAGTAAGTATTTTCCTCCATTTAACACCTTTCTGTCACCAGGAGGGGATTATGGGAAGGAATATGTCTTCCTAGCTCAGGGATTTACCTTGCTTCTGAAGCAGCTTCTGAAGGCCAGCACAGATGATGTATTGAGGACCAACACTCCAGAATTTCACATTGTGTTATTGCATTATGGTAAAACCAGAGCCAGCATAGCGTGACTGACTCGCTAATCCCAAGGTGTAGTGTGCCAGGACAGTTGCCAAGTTTTTAGACTATGTCTTTGTTGTCTTTCAGGCTGCAGATTGCCAAGATATGTGGTTTTGGCTGAGTGGAAGTACTTTTTGTTTCAGTATGTCAACATAGCAGGCTGGTAGATCAAAACATTTTATTACTAAGTTCCGACATGCATGGGATACTGGCAAAGAAAGTGGTTTCTTTATCTCTTCAACAACCAGGCATTACAGGATGTGTTCCTGTCTGATGTTTGCTTTTGATTCATTATAGGTTTAGGAACACTGAAATGGTGGCAACTTATATCTCAAATGTAAGGTCATGGGCAGAGGAGAAAGTTGTTCATTGAGGAAATGAGGATATTGACTGTGGGTCTTCAGGTCAGAAACCTGGAGAAATGGGATGTTTGCATATTCATTCACCATTCACTGCCCACTTGCTCCCAAGATTGAGTGGCCTCTATCTGTGTGCGGCAGAGAATTTCTGTTTTGGTGTAGCCTTCCTTTGTGTGCCTGTTATGGCACTGTCACCAAATGCTCTCACGTTTGCTTTGTAGTAGCACTTTGTGCTCTGCATCCTCCGTGCCCATGCTGTAGTGCAGCTGTGTGGTTAGCCAGCCCTCAGCAGAAGCAAAGGGAGCCTTCCCCAGCTGCCAAGCCTGAAACTGCAGGATGTTCGTTCTGTCTCCCAGGGAAGCTCCAGTTCGCTTCCTTCTCTGGACCTCTAAAAGGTCTCAATGGAGAGTGACTACATTGGCTAGAAAGCCAGTGTTCACCTTGGTTCTGTGAGTGAGTCTGGAAGATATCCAGTCTTCTGGCGCAAGTTGAGAATGCAATTCTTCAGCATTCACCACTGAATATGCAGGATAATAAGAAGATTTCATGAACTCTAGTAATTTGTAGTCTGTCTCTTCCTCAATGCAGCAAAAGGCGATATCATCCATAAATATAAACATTTTCTTTTTGATTACTCTTTCTGATAGTTCTGATTTTTTTTGTTGTTGTTGTTGTTCAACCAGGATTTCCTTCTGAGTTTCACACGTCTGTCTGCTTTTGTCTTTGGGCTGAGGCTTGTGTCTGACCAAGAAAAAAAAAAATTGCTTGAACTTCACTAAGGTAAGAAGCAAAACCATAGGACTGATCATTTGTAGACTTGGGACAGCTTCTGGATATAGAAGTTACAGAAAATAGATGAAGACTGCAAGGGCTGGTGGGGCTTCACTCTAAAGCAACTCCCTGTTGGATCTGACCTTCCCCAGGCCACCCAAAATTTCTTTGTAGAACACACAGCAAAGGTATCCGTGAGGCTGGTTCACCTGAGTACAATGGAGACTTGCTGACCCCATGGCACTCACATGTACACCGTTTTCTGCTGAGGAAAATTTCCAAGCAAAGACTGGATTCCAAGATTCAATTTCTGATTAAACATAGCCCTGGGGGATTGACTCTTTTCCTGTTGCAGTCACTGCCTAAAAAACAGTGGTCTGCTGATTTAACTGAAGGCCTGAAGGAATCACAAAGTGTTAATGGGGAATTACCAACCCATAGGAGATTTTGGTGAAATGTGTTTCATGGGGAATGAGTCACATGAAAAGCCTGCTGGAATTCACCAGTGATATGGAAGAAACAGAGGATTCTGTCTGACTGAGGACACAATTGTAGATGGCACAAAAATCAGGGGAATAGGAATAAACAGCTAAGGAAGGCCAGAGGGAAAAAGGCACAGCGTGGCTCCTTTGTTGTGCTGGGAGCAATCAAGTAGTGAGAAAGTCTGGACCAAAGGGTCTGTATCACTTCTGTGGGTGTTCAGGAGGTTTTTACCAAAGGGTATTCGTGTCAAGGGTGCCTTGCACAAGGGGACATGTTTGGGGACCACAGAATGCTGAACACCCCAGCACCAGGAGCATGGGATGGGAGAGGAGGGCAGAGCCGTGACAGATCCCCTTGCCATCAGTGCCTGCTGCTGGACTAGGGCCAGCTGTAAAGAGCTGGGTGATTTGGGGGAGGCTGATGGGCACAGTACATTAAACTAATTGCAGAGAAAGGGGAGAGGGAATTCAGTCAGAGTCTGAGTGTATATGTGAAGGGGAGGGGAGGATACCTGAAACTGTGGGGCTCTTTAACAGATAAAGGCAGGACAAGATTTAGTTTCTCAAAGTTGAAGCCCACCAGGTTTAACACTGGGCACAATTGGCTGCTGAAATGAGAGGAGTTGAGAAAGTCACCAGCACTTGGAGTCCCCACACCAAAGCTGGATGTTTCTGCCAGGGGCAGACCATTGCTCAAGCACAGATGGAAATAAAAAATCTCAGCTGCTGAGCAAGAGTCCACAGTTCATGTTGTTCCAGAAATCCAGCTGCATCGTCACCTAGTCTCTGCAGCTCTTCTGTCTGGATTTGTGATGGGCATTTGGAACCAGGATCAAGTCTGTTGGTCAGTACTTATTGGGACATTGTTTGTAGTCACAGCTGAAAGTTATTCTCATCATCACAATCATCATCATTGTCTTTATTCCTGCTACTATTGTAATTTGTACTACTATACATCAGGATCACTTTGTACTGAGGGCAGTAGGGACACTGTGTAGCAACTAAACCAGCAGTGTTTCCTGACCCAAAGAAAATTTCTGTGCCTGTTAACTAATAAAATGCATAATAGAATTGCCTATCAATCTCCCCTGTCCCCTCCCCTCTTCTCTTTTGTCATTAAATCCCTATGGATCTCATGGATTACAACAGTTTACTATCAAAACTCCCTCAAACCTATGTCAGAAAAGTAACTACTTTATTTGTCTGTTTTACTGAATAGTGGGAAACCTAATCTCTACTGCCCAGCTGGGTGTGTTTGGCTGTTCCTCAAACTAAAACAAGATTCGGAAGATTAAAGTGGAGTTTGGCTCAAGATCAGGTGAATCAGCACACTTATAATGCCACAAAATGGCCTGCAGGATGGCCTTCTCTTCTGTAATTACACAGGGATTTTATGCTGTACAGGCAAAGGAAGTAATTTGATTTATATGTTCTAATTAAATATATAATGTGAGCAAACAGTGATAGGTCTGTTTAAAACATGCTTTAGGTTCTTTTGGTGAGAAAGTGAATGTGACTGTAAGCACTGTGATTTAATGTGACTGTAACTTTCCCATTAATGCTCACACTCTTTATTGTCATTTATGTAACGAACTGTAATGACAGGTTTGGACTGGTATTTGGGATGAAATTTCATGCAAAGAACAGTATTCGGAGTACTTTCATTTCCAGCTTTTTATACTATGTGAGCTTATTTTCCAATCTCTTGCAAGTCACTTGGGATAAACCCTCATATCCACGAAACTGAAACAAAGTCCAGTTATTGCAGAACCAGGACCAATGAAGATATTTGGGAAAACTAACTCCCACGAACTGTAGTGGAAGCCAGGTTTGACCTACATGTGGCCATGATCTCTTTTACCTGGGAAACAACAATGTTTCCTTAGGAGTATTTGAACACTGACATTCAGATCTTTTTTTCTTATCTATTGGTGAATGCCTGATCATGAGAGTCCAGCCTTTGGTTTCAAAAGCCAAGGTTGGCCCTGAACTTTTACAAGATGGTGTTAATAGGAAGAAGTAGAGACGGGGAGGATTGTGATGAGTGAAAGGGTTTATGAAGTCAAATTGTCAAATACTGATTAAAAATGTAACAAGAAAGTGAATCAAGTTCTCCCACTATGCCTGTCTTATCTAGGGCTAAGACAAACTGAAGAATTGTTTGGGGATAGTAATTTTAAAAATGGAGTCAATGTTTTAAGACCACTAAGAATGTGCCATCTTAACACAAGCACTGTGTTTTGCAGGTCCTTTCACATATTTCTATATGTGGCTTTTTAAAAAGGACTGGGATTCTTAAAACCTGCCCAATCAGTGAAGAGGACAAATGCTGTAGAAGGAAAAATGGTTTTGTGCTCTAGCTGCCTGTTTGCTGTAAGCTAGAATTGTTATTTAATTATGTGTCACCTCTTTGTAATGATGCGAGTTTTGCAGAAGAACTTGATGTTCCAGCTGTTTAGGGATGAGAAAATATGCTGTAAATTGGATAACAGCTAGTTTTTTTCTGAGGATTAAAGCTAGGCTTTGAGGGAGGAAGTAGAGTCTGAGCAAGTTTTGGTCTTGCTGATTTTTCCTGGGAACTTAATATGAACATAAAAGAGAAAGGGTATTACGTGTACCATCCAGGAAGGCTTTGGCAACATTAGCCTGGAAAGCTACCAAGGGAAAATGATATTTCTGGAAGAGACTAATGACTTAGTCAACTCCTAAAGTTGGTGGTGCTAATGACTCAGAGAGCAGGGCATCTTGTTTATGGAGCTAAGAGCTTTCTGCTGACTGTGAGCAATGGATTTGCCAGGGCAGAGCCCATCCAAAACTTGCCAGCAAGCCAGGAGAAGGGTGAAGCAGCTACATGTGCTTCTGACTTTCAGAAAAGAGGTGCACAAGCTGCCAGAGTGAAACACCCATGTGTCTGCTGGCTGTAGGTTTGCTCCCCAGTGCTGTTTGAGAGAAGCCCCATCTCCTCCCAGTGCCCTTCGCACCTCTGCTTCCCCAGGATAAAAAGAAAGGCTCCCATCTTGAGCTGCACCCTGTACCCTGGGGTGGCTGAGATACAATTCACCCTTCACTGCCAAAAACTCTTGCTCTCTGGAAAGTGACTGAGGCTGCCCTAGATTCCCTTGTCCAGATTGTTGATAAGGTTATTAAACCGGACTGGGCCCAACACTGAGCCCTGGGGAGCACAGCTTGTGACCGGCCACCAACTGGATGTAACTCCATTCCCCACCACTCCCTGGGCCCAGGCATCCAGACAGTTTTTCACCCATCCAAGCCATGAGCAGCTAGTTTCTCCAGGAGAATGTTGTGGGAGATGGTGTCAAATTCTTTACTTAAGTCCAGGTAAATACATCCACAGCCTTTCCCTCACCCACTAAGTGGGTCACCCTGTGGTGATCAGGTTGGTCAGGCAGGACCTGCCTTTCATAAATACATGCTAGCTGGGCCTGATCCCCTGGCTGTCCTGTACAAGCACTCAAGTTGCTCTGCTCCATAACCCTCCCAGGCACTGAGGTCAGACTGACAGTTTTGCAGTTCCTCAGACCCTCCTTATTGTTCATGGGTATCACATTTGTTAACTTCCAGTCAACTGGGACCTCCCCGATAAGACAAGACTGCTGGTGGATGATGGAAAGTGTCTTGGTGAGCAGTTCCACCAGCTCCCTAGGTACCCTTGGGTGGATCCCATCTGACCCCATAGACTTTTGCATTTCTGAGTGGTGTAACAGGTCACTGACCATTTCCCGTTGAATTATGGGGGCTTCATTCTGCTCCCCATCACTGTCTTCCAGTTCAAGGGGCTGGGTACCCTTTGGACAATTGGGTAGTTCTCGCTATTGAAGATTGAGGCAAAAAAGGCATTAAATACCTCCGTTCTTTTCCCATCCTTTGTCGCTATGTTCCCCCCCCATCCAGTAAAGGATGGAGATTCTCCGTAGCCCTCCTTTTGTTGCTGATATATTTATAGAAAAATGTTTCATTGTCTTTTATAGGAGTAGCCAGATTAAATTCTAGTTCATCTTTGGTCCTTCTTATTTTCTTCCTGCATAATATTCCAACATCCTTGTAGTCCTCCTCAGTTACCTGCCCCTTCTTCCACAGGGCATAAATTCTTCTCATTTTTTCTGAGTTCTAGCCAAATCTGGAGTCCTGTTCTGAGCACTGACGTGTTTTTAACCTCAAAATTGTACTTAATCCCTGTCTCGCTCTGCTCCCACATGAGAAACTTGCTCCTTTTTGCTTCAGACTTTGCTGCCTCACACAATGACACATAAAGGTGAGCTCTCCCTGTCAGCTGGATGCCCACCTTGTAACGGGAGAGAGCCAGAAGATGTGGCATGAGGTGACCTGCCAGGACATAAAAGGTGTGTGAGAAGAAAGGCACCAGCTGCCATCAGATAAGCAGGTATTTTACACCCACTGTGAGATAATCCCTGAGGGGCTGCGATGTGAGGTGCATGCCATGAAACACCTGCAAGAGAGCAGTGCCAGGGATTGCAGACCTCCTCTGGGTATTGAGCGAAACCTGTTGGAAGCAGACATTTTTCTCATATCTCCATGTTAATGATACAGAGACCAGGATAATGTTTTGTATGCCAGGTCTGAAATCCAAATATGGAAAACAGCTTCCTCATTCTCTCAGCCCTGGACACAGGGATTTCCCACATGCCAAGTAAGAATCAGCTTTAATGGAAAGGCTGCAGGGGACTTTGTAGTTCGTGGGCTTTCTTGTTTCCTTCTCTCTGCAGTGTCGGATGTGCTCACTGACACCAGCAAGGTCCTACTCATTCCCTCTGGCCTGATAGCTGATCTGGATCAGTCACTTGCTTTCCTAGGCATCCCAGGCTCCCTCAGACCCCATGGTGTTCCCTCTCCAGTGGCTGTGGCTGTGTGCACCCAAGCAGGGCACAGCTCAGTGGCACTCATTCATGCCGCTGTGGGCAGTGCCTGCTCCTGGCTCCTGGCTGCTTCCTCCTCTCTCTTCCACCCTCTCTGCACCTGTCCTGCTCGGTCTGTAAAACATCCTGTTTAATCACTTTCAGCTAGTTTTAACCTACCTTGCAAAGTGTATACTCAAACCTGCTCACCTACAGCTTTTGGTAAGACTCATGTGACATACCAGATAGTCCCTGAAATCCTTACTTGTTGTACAAAACCTCTTCACCCCACTCAGCTTAATCCTATTCCCCAGATTACTCCTCCATTGCCTGCCTCTGCTGACAGTGATAAAACAAACGGATACTTCATTAGCTCACCGTGTGCACAAGGCAATTTGCTAGGGAGACTCGTGGCATTGCTGCTAGTACTGCAGTCTTGTGCTGTGAATTACACTTTGCTAAATCCAAAACACTCCTTCCAATACTTACTCTTCTCTCTACTAGTAATACACCTGACAGAAGGCCTTCTTGTGTACCAGTAGGATGCAGGTTGGCCATACCTGTGGTTTTATTTTTTCTCTGTCCTGCAGTGCTCCCTTTTTTTACTTCCATCATGTTAAGCAGAAGAGGCAGGAAATCTAATGTGTGGCAGACCAGGGTTTGTCATCCTCAGGAGCTTTGGTCAGCTCAGTTGGACCACTCTTGTGGCCTTGGGAGCACGAGCATAGTGTTTGAGCATGGCTGGGGGCAAACTGATATTCACAAACCTGGAATTTTCATTCCCGCACAAGGATGGTAGGGAAGGATAAAGTGAGTGAAATTACAGATACACGTTTTATCTCCAAATGGTTTTGAACAATGACACTGTGAACTGCATAATCATTCATCAGTGATCAGAAACAAGCATGGCAGTAAATTATCCATCACTACTGTTCCCTACCAGGGACTACACAGTGACTAAAGCCTGTGACTCCTTGGAAGAGTTCTCCCACCCCTAATTTTAAGTTTCACCCGGTGGCATGGTCCCTTTGTGAAAAGAAGTTCTTGAAGAACAAGACCACTGTAAACATCCAGTGGTCTTACAAAGACAAAGTGCTTTAGGAAAACCCAGCTCTGATGGAGCAAGCTGTAAAAATAAATTATGTTTAATTCTGGAATCTGTCCATATATATAGGTCATGTCTGTATACACACATATATGTATAGAGAGAGCTACATCTACACCTTACACACTTTACTGATTCAGTTTTCCCGTTTAGTTCATGTTTCAGAAAGTGCTGTATCTGAAATTTCCCACCTCCTGCTTGACCTTCCTCCTTCACTGTATTATAATAAGCATTTGTTGCTGCCTGATGACATCTAGTTCAAATACCTAGCAAGATCAAACTTAGGAGAAAATAAATGGGAGCCACAAGGTCCTCTATAAAATAGCCTACACCTTTCATGGACTGGAATGGATATTTGTCAGTAATGAGGCACCACAATTAAATGAAATAAGCCTGAAAAATACCTCTGCCATATCTGCCTGTACAATGCTCCCTTAAGCAGCAACACTCTCATGGGAAATTAAATATACACCTGTGCTTTAGCCAACCTTGTTTGGGTGTTGCTGCAGCTAAGGAACCTTCACCCCTGTCTCCTAAACAAAAGCCTTTTGGGAGGAAGGTTTTGGGTGTCTCTGAAATTTGGGTGCAGCTCAGGAGAAGACACCACCCGAGTTGCTGTGACACGCCTGCCCTGGGGTGCAGGTGACCACAATGGGCAGGGAGATGGAGGAGAGACCTTGGCTCTTCTCCTTCATTGGCTCTCCTGCTGTGGGCCCTTTCCCCTGCAGCACATCAAAGCGGGGTATAATGGGAATGAAATAATAGTAATAATAGTAATCATCATCATCAAAATAATGAAAAATCATGCTGCTTTCCTAGGATGAAAAGTTCCAAACACAAGTAGTCCTTTTCTCAGGAGATTACTCCGTCTAACTCTTCAAGTCAGCCTGGTGGTCTTTCATTATCCCTTGCCGTGGTGGTGAGCTTTCCTATTATTGGGAAAGACATGCGGGCCTGAGGAGAGCAAAAAGCACTCTGGTGCTAATGCTGACATGAAAGCTTCTCCCTTTGTCAAAATAGGTGTTTTGGGGGGAATTCATGCTGCTTAAGGATTTTTTTTCTTATTAAAAGCCACTGTCAACCAATAACAATGTTGTGGGAGTGAAAGAGAGGAGCTATTTTGTCAGCATGCTTTTATGTAAAAGCACTAGGTAGATACCACTTCCCACATCCTTCGGAATCATCTGCAATCCATAGTGTAGGAATTAGTCACTTGCTTTTTGTTGCCTTAATGTAGTTTTTCTTAAATTAAGTGCTTATTAGACTGGAGAAAAAAGACTAGAAATGTGTGAATTAATGGTTTCTAAATTCTTTCACTGGACAGGAAAAATGAAAGCACAGTTTCCTTCACAATGAATGCAAAGTGTTGGTTTGACATTTCTTTTAAAAATAATTTAATCTATTGATTTATAATTAGATTATACAAAAAATAATTTCATTTAAAATAATATAGTCAAACTCAGCTTCAGAGTTTCCTTTGGAAAACAAATTTTCCAAACCATTTTGCAGATGTAATCAGTATTCTCAAATCTTTTCCAAACTGTTAGAGTTAAGACTGCATTTTTTTTTATAAAGAAGTTAAAAAAATTGGTTGTATCTTAAAATGATGTAACACTTCAATAATTTCTTAGACTAAAACTATTAAACAGTTCTGTGCTATTAAATATGATGGTAAGGGTGGCAACATAGCATTGTACTCCAGTGTAATTAAGTTCTTTCCATCTTCCCATGAAATGTAGGCGCTTCAAAGTGTATTCGCAATAAATGCTAACTTGTTCAAGCTATGTAAATTGCTCCAGAGTGTAATAGTCTTGGCATTACCCTCACTTCCATGTAATTAGTTATTTCAGAGATTTTTTTGGTGGAGTTTTAAAAAATAGAACTAAAAAAAATCAGGAAAAAGGACTGGGAATAGGTGGTTCAATAACGAGAATCTCAGTTAGAATATAAGACAAATGGAAGAAAAGAATGATAGTAAGGTAATTAAGAACGTTTCATATGAAAGGGAAGTCGAGATCACAATATTGCTTAAGGTTTGAAGAGAAGGTGTATGCAGGATGAAATACAACAGACACATGCAGTCAAGCATGGGTTTAGAGGTCAGTTTAGCATCTTTATACAGTTAAGTATGGTTTAGAGATCAGTTCAGCATCTTTTCCTAAAAGAATAATGACATGAAGGTAATTTAAAATATTCATTTGATCATTACTGTCACAGTGCCTAGGTACAGGAAACACTAAAATGCATCTCAGTTTGGTAGAGAACTCTAATAACAGAATTAACAGAGAGAATTAGTAAAATCCAAAATCAAATCAGGTACTTACCTAATAAAAGTAAGTATTCCCAAGAGCTGAAATAATCTATCTATGTACAAGGGGTCTGTGTCCTCTCTCTTCGCTGCGTTCACAACTGAGCGCTCCGCAGCGTGGTGGGAACTGCGGAGCGTGCCTCCTTCCTTGTCCTCAACAACACCTGGTGCTGACAGCTGTCGGGAAAGGGGAGTGGACTTGGTAGACTGTTCTTCTGATTTGCGGTGGTGATTCTTGCAGTGCCATTGCAGAAGTCAGAAAACAGCCAAATACCAGTTGTGTAGAGAGAAAGAAAGAGAGCAAGAGAGGAAAGACAGAGAGAAAAGAGGAAAGAGAAGAAGCGAGGAAGAAAGAAATTAAAATAAAAAGAGAGAAGGAGAGAAAGAGAAATAAAGAGGGAGAGAGAGACAAAAAGAGAGAAAGAAGGAAAGAAAGAAGGAAAGAAGGAAATAAAGAAGGAAAGGAAGAAAGAAGGAAATAAAGAAAGGAGAAGGAAAGAAGCATAAATGAGGAATGAAGGAGAGAGAAAAGGTGAAAGAGAGAAAAAAAACCTGAAGACATATGTCTCCATGGAAGCTTGGTCAGATGTTCAGCTGATGTACACCAGCAGAGCTTCTTCCCTGCCTTATGTGGGCCTACTCCAGCTGACACCAACTTGGATCTTACCTGCGACATTTACACTTCCTAATCAAGTCAAAGTTAATACTGTAGGGAAAGAGGAATGGTAAATGCAGCTTTCAGTTACTTTGGAGGAATTTGGAGTCCTGTAAAATTGCATCTCATCTTGGGACATGACACTCATGTGGGATGAGGGACATAGGAAGAAGTGTGTTCTTTTCACCCTGGTGAGAGCTGAGACTGAAGGATGTCTTTTAGAAGCTACTAACTAATAAAGTTAGCTAACTAATATGCATTATTGCTGGTTTTCAGAGAAAGACTTTTGGACTTTGGCACCAATGGAATGAGATGGTTTTTCCTAGTCTGAAGCCCAGCAGCAAATGAAAACATATGCCATGTAGACACTTAGGTGATCAGAGCCCCAAAATAAAATAGGAGCTTCTTTACCTGTGACCTGGGCTGTGGAGGGGTGATGCTGCTAGCCCAGGCAGTGGTGCTGGTGAAGTCTCTGGACATACTAACTCTGCTAAATGAAACTCCTCAGTTGTTCATTTGTGCAGCTTCTTTTACTGCAATTATCTGTATTCAATATTGCTGTAGGATTTTTATCCTATCTACTGGATTCTTAAAATAATGAGTAGTGTCTTGGCTTCAATGCCAATGGGTTATTTAAAGGAGTGTGTGGGGTTGCTCTTAAAGGGGGAGTCCCAAATACAAGTAAAATAATTTAAGATTCGTTTGTGATTGAACAGGCAAGGGCAAAACTATTGTTAATCATATCAAATTATAATTTTTTTAAAAACACATTTGGTTTTCATGACTCACAGCATTAATTTTAATTAGATAGCCTTATTAAAGAGATCTCTCTTCGGTTGTGGGTGGTTTTGCTTAGCTGGGTTTGATGATACAGTGTCAACATGCTGTGAGAGAATAAGTAATTTAGTTAAAAATCTCAAAATATGAGATTTGCTTGCACTTGGGATAAGGAAGTTATTTTTCTATTTTAGCAGAAGAATGTACCCTCAGAATAAGGTATCCTATCACTATTAGGACAGTTCATCACTTTGAACTCTTCTTTTATAAATCAGCAAATTTTTCTTTCTGCAATTTAGAAAGTTTATTTAGAACTCCTGCTCCTTTGGGTAGGAACCATATCTCCTTAGGGCCTGGTATAATTGAATGTGCACATATCTTCTTTTTGCTTCTGGTGTAAAAACCAGAAATGCCTGTCGGTCTTTGAAAACAACTATTTTTGCAGCTATGCTGTCATGGTACACTGGTTTCATTTAGTATTTTATCCAGTCCTTTTCATACACATTGCAGCTCTTTTATTTGTTACTCACTGAAGCTCATCCTGAGTATATTAACAGCACATTAAATTCCTGTCCAGCTATGGTTTTACAGTGCAAGGGCAGCTCTCAGTGCAAACCTAGGCCCTAATGATCCCCAGCTCCAAGCTGGTGATTTGTGGAGTTCTTTTTTGGTCTTTCCATGGGGATTCTGGCTGCTTAAATCCTCTCCCAAAACTGGGGGTCCGTAGCATAGGGACCATTTACCTTAAGAATTATGCTGTGTAATTTAAATTTAGTCATATAATCTGAAGACACTTTTTATTCTGTTTTAAGAGTTGTATACACCAGTTGAAGGTGGTGATAAACTCAATTAACTAGGCTGCTATAAACCTTATTTAAATCAAATCAAGTGCATTTCTGCAGCAGTTAGCATCTATTTCATTAATTGTGATTAAAAACTGCTTGGGAGTTAAATTGGTGTGACTTTGAATATAGATAAAGCCAAGGGAAGACAGAACTGGCAGCTGAACCTGAACCAGACTGGAAAGTTTGGAGTTCTTCTTTGTACCCAGAACACCAGAGCTTTGTTTCTTTTAATTAAAACTGGGATCCTGCAGAATGTAATGGATGTTGTTTAGAAAAGCTGCCCCCTTGTTTCTGATAATTGGATTTTTCTAGCCCAGATTAATATCCTACTAGGCCATTTCACTGGGTCCAAGAGGATTCCTCCAAATAATTAAAAAACGAGTGCTGAAGACTATAACCACCTCATTAAGATAAACTTACAACAACATCTTGGGTTCAAATAAGGAGTTCCTTTCTTTTTTTTTCTGGAAAGAGGCCACAGTTTGTTTAGCTTGGCAGCAGCAATAAACTGATTTTTATGTATGCAAAAAAGCTCTTTAAGCCATTACTGCTGAATCATTGTGTCTCAAGTAACACAAAATTGGATGAGAATGCTTTTACAGGGGTTTGCAGAAACTAATTTTGAGATGGCTATAGCAAACAATAATGAAAAATAAAATATAAGTGAAAGTGTAAATATTTCAAGAGAACTTCTGGCATGTAGTCTCACACCAAACAGAGACTGATAAACACACCTGCCAATACTTGATGCTAGAAATAATAGTTACTCTGTTTATTCATCAAAATTATGTTATAATTTTGTTGTTTATGCTCAATATATTATGTAGCAATATGTGTAGCAATGCTTATTAAGATAAAGGATGGCTTGCTAAATGATCAGCAGATATTATAATGAGAGATCTAATTCATGTGCCATTTTTTGTTAGTCTGTATTTGTTTGTCTAAAAAAATGATATGGAAAATTTCTGATACCATTTAGCCCTAAAAAATATACAACCTAGGAAAGCTGGCCAGCCAATCTAGGAAGAAGTTGTTGGAAAATTTCAGTGGAAAAATATTTGCAGGCACTGGAGGAGGATAGGAGGGGTAAAAAGGTCAGTGCGAACATTTAAAAAATAAATTAAAATGACCAGAGCTGTACCAATGAACAGGGTCAGGGGGTCATCTGCATTTGGTGGCCAAGAAGGCCAATGGAAACCTGAGCTGCATTGCCAGCAGGTCAGGGGAGGTGATCCTGCCCCTCTACTGAGCCCTGCTGAGGCACATCTGGAGTGCTGTGTCCAGCTCTGGGCTCCTCAGGACTAGAAAGGCTGAGGGAGCTGTGCCTGTTCAGCCTCGAGAAGAGACACCGAGAGGGGCCCTGATCAGTGTCTGTGAGTGTCTGAAGGGAGCTGTCAGAGGAGGTTTCCAGGCTCTGCTCAGTGGTGCCAAGCAATTGGACAGGAGGCAATGAGCACAAACTGATGCACAGGAAGTTCCACCTAAATGTGAGGAATGTGTGCACAATCAGGCACTGGAGCAGGTTGCCCAGAGAGGTTGTGGAGTCTCCTTGACTGGAGATATTCCAGAACCATCCAGATGAAATCCTGTGCCATGTGCTCTGGGGTGGCCCTGTTTGAGGAGGGAGGTTGGACCAGATGAGCCACTCTGGTCCCTTCCAACCTGACCCATTCTGAAAATTGTATGTGCTTGTGTTTATCACATATGTGAGTCACTGAGGCTCTACTTAAAACAGGGTACTAGGGTACAAGTCTAAATTTAAACCTGAGAGCAGACTGATAGTGCTTGCACCTGTTGAAATCTTAGTAGGCTCACTGGGGCTTCCCTTGCTTTGTGAGAGCTGTTTTTTGACTGGCACTTGTGCAGTGCATAGCTTGACTCAGAACTTCTTCCGGGCAAAAAGTTCACATCAGAAATTTTTATGTCCAGTAATATCACATTTACAGAGGTTAATTGTTAGTGTGTACTTATAGAAATGTATTATTTTAAAGCAATATATAAAAAGTTACTTATTTCTGGCTCCAATCATCATCAGTACCTTGTTTACTACATAGGTCATCTGTCTGGACTTCTGTAAGGCCTTTGACATGGTCATCCAAAACATCCTTCTCTCTAAATGGGAGAGAGATGGGTTTGATGAGTGGACTGGTTCAGTGGATGAGGAATTTATTGGATTGTTGCATTCATAGGGCAATGGTCAATGGCTCAGTGCCCTGATGGAGATTGGCGATATGTGGTGCTCCTTAGGGGTCCGTACTGGGACCAGCATTGTTTAATATCTTCATCAATGACATAGATGAAGGGATCAAGTGCACCATTAGCAAACTTGCAGATGACACCAAGCTGAATGCTGTGGTTGACACTCTTGAAGAACAGGATGCCATCCAGAGGAATATGGACAAGCTTGAAAAGTGTCATTAGCTGTATCCAGACCATTCTGTTCAGCATATTCTTTTGGATGTGTCCTCCACAAATTGGTTTAGCTTTCCAGAAACCTTTTGTATTTTGGAAATCACAACATGCCGTGGGAATTAATTCTGCATTTAATAGGTAGGATGTCCCTCTTCCAGGTACTGATGTAATTCCCTCTTGTCTTGTGCTCACCTACAGAGATCCTGGGTGCCAGTGCTCAGGATTTCTCCACTTTCTTCTCAGCAGTGTTCAGGCTAAAGCACTCACTACTCTACACACCGTGTTCTTCTGCATGCCAGACTGCCACATGCTGACATTTACCTGCCAGCAGCTATGGATTTTGTCTTGGGAAATTCCAGGTAAACATGATCCCTCAGCCACTTACAGATAACACCTGCAACTTTTGCTCAAAGGGAATTCCCACTGACTTTGATCTGTAGGAGAGGACATCACCCCTGGTTTTGCTACAGTGGGGTAAGGCAGTAACTAAAATATTTGTCAAGGATGTGTGGTAGCAGTAACTTCACAAGCAGCAAGGCAGACTTTTCCACTGCTTTCCTTAGCCATACACACTTTGCTCTTAATGGAGTTCTTCTCTATGCACTCCAGCAAAAGCACGACAGGAGCCAAAAATACAGTAGGTAAGGATTTGACAAATACCAGCTATTTCTCTGGTATGAGCTGTGGCAATCTGCAAGCATGTTGGATTTTGGCCTTTCTGCCTTCTAAATTTGCTGTCTTCATGCAAGGAAAAGCACTGAAGCTTTTGGGAGGTCTCCTTTTTATTGCACAATGAAGAAATATTTTTTGTTAGAACTAAAGAATTGCTAGCTGTGCTTACTTAAGGAATGATACACTGGCCAACCTTCTGTGCTTATTTTATGCTAGGCACTAGAGAAAAGTGTGGTAAGACTGGTCACCCAAGAGAGCTTAACAAACACATCCTGAAAAATGGGTGAGGTGAGAAAGGAGCTGGATGGGCAGGTAAAGGAAAAGGAGGGTAACAAACACAGCATGAGGCATGAAATTCCTAGTTAATTGTATGACACAGCTGTATTGACCATTTACACTAACTCTTCCAGTCTTTTAGCACCAAAGTTATGATATTTCATATCATTCTGGCCTGAGTAAGGCACAAAGATCCTTTAAGATCACGGTATTCCCCTCAGCTGGTGTGTGTGTCAAACAGGCAGTTACTTAGACAAGATAGCATCTTGCCTTTTGAGCATCAGGGAAAGATCGTGGGGATGGTGTAAGAGCATTTTCTCTGAGCAAACATCTGATATTATTTAACATTGAAAAATAACTCCTCTAATACTAGGTCTGTTGAGGAAGCCCCAAAATGTTCCAGGTGCTGTTAGGAGAAGACACACAGCCAGTGCAAAAATGTGGGCTCTCGAATGTGTACTCTAATTCACAAGTACTTGTCAGAGGTGCTTCCCTGTGGGAATGCTTCTGTACAGCCGAGCTCTCAGGCGCAGGAAGAGTTGCTGAGTGCAAGTGAATATTTTGAGCCTGCACTGCAATGCTGCACTCTTTATTCACATTTTATGGATACACCCTGCCACCATGCTGCTGTCCTTGGCCTTGGAGAGCTTCAGAGAAGGCTTTGCCTCATGTTCAGTGGCCAAGGCCAAAATCCAGGGCCAGACATATCTGGTTGTGAGCCCTGTCCCAACCCTGAGCTTGCTGTGTGACTATTAGCCAGTCCTTCTGGTTTGCTGAGTCTTGTTTCCATCTCTGCTAAGATGGAGACAGCAGTATTTCTGTACCTCACAGTGGGAACACCCTTTATTGTCTCAGCATGTCCTCTTTGACATCTTAGGATGACAAAACTTAGGGATTTCTATACATTTCCCTGCTGTGGAAATCATTTCAACCATTTCCCTGGTTGAGCTGTGCTGCTGGTAGTCTGGCAGCCCTGGAGCTGCAGATGGCTCAGCAGCATGTTGGGAACCCGTCCTGTCTACACACCGAGCACCTGTTGGGAGCCAGGTCTATGCTGTATAAGAAGCACTGCACCATGTGGCACAAGTTCCTGACATGCAGAAGCCCACTGCAGGTGTTGGTCAGTTTTTCTGTGCTCCTAGGACCGGTGTGAAGGCTGGGAAGGAGGCAGCCTGTGATGGGACACTTGTGCCGGGCTGTTGCAGACCAGGGGCTGGATCTGCTGAGAAGCTGATCCCCAGCTGCCACCTGCTGAGCCTGGAGGAGCCACGCAGCAGAAATTCCTGCCCATATGCCAGGCCTTCTCAGGCAAGGACCTAGAGCCATCACTGTGTGCCAAAATCCAAGACAGTAGCCAGGGGCAGATACTCAATGCTATGTCATTGGGCATGTGAAAGAAAACCAGCCCACTTCTTCAGGTGCCCAAACAGGAACAGGGGTGTTGAAAGTAGAACTACAGTCTGAATTGCAGGTCTGGGGGTGCAGTCAAGAAGTCCACAGAGTGAGAAAAATACAATGTAATAGAAGATAACAGCTTATAATAATCCTTTACATGAAGTCATAAAAAATAAAGTGCTACTGTGTTGTCAATTTATAGGAAGAGAAGCTCATCAGCAAACTTTTGAAATCATACAGATACTGCTGCAGCATTAGCTGCAGGAGAAAAACTTCCTTTTCCCTTAAATAAATCCAATACCTTCATGATTTAAATCAAATTCAGCTCAAGTGTAAGTGTATCAGTACTTGAGAAAGCTGGAGTTTTTTGGCACCATGATGTTATTATAAAGTTGTTGTTGATCCTGATCATGATGCTCATTTTCAACTGACTGTTTGTAGTTTGCAAAATACACCACTGATCCTCATAGCTAAAATAAAGATAATATTTATCCACCAATATCAAAACCTCTTCTAAGCAAGGCTATTTTACCATGTATGTTTACCCCAGCAAAATGGGGTCTCGTCATAATTTATAATATCTGGAGAGCAGTGTGACATGAAAAGACTGGTCTTACCTAATTTATGCAGACCAGGTATGTTTAATTTTTAAAATAGTGCCGGAGAAAAAAATAAGGAGAATGGAAACAAACAAATAAACAAACAACCATCTCTAACAACAAAACAACAGCAAAAACTTATGGTTGTAGCTACATCTAGCAAGCCTCTAATGCCACCTGCTGGGGAATCACTGACAATGAGAATGAAGTCTCCAGCAGACTACTTACTGCACTATCCTTGTTACTGATTTCTTTTAAAATTTGTGTTAGAAATTTACATTAGAAAAAGCTGAAAAGATTTTAAGAAAATTAGATGAGCAACTCTGAGTATAATCAGGAGGGTGTACTTTTAAATACCCAAATGATAGGAGTTTCTTTTCAACTGTACTCCAGACGCTGACTCTTTGTAACCAAGAAAAGGTCCTATCATTTTATCTTTCTTCACTCCTGAATTAGCAATCAAAAAATTATCTTAAAATAAATTTGAATTTTTTAATGTGCAAAGAATGGCTTATTAGCATCACTGACTCCTCAAGGACATCACTTTAGCACTCAGCAATACAGAAAAAAAAGCCATTTTCTTAAGCAAGCCCCATTATAAAACAAGTATATACAACTCCAAATGCAACACTGGTCCTTCTTAACAGAAGATTGAAATAGGAAAACACTGAGGCCAATTTTTGAACATCCATAAAATGTTTTCTTCCAGCATGAGCCTGCTAATACCTGAAAAACTGTTCCTTGTGTTTAGGTGGAACTTCCTGTGCATCAGTTTGTGCTCATTGCCTCCTGTCCAATTGCTTGGCACCACTGAGCAGAGCCTGGAAACCTCCTCTGACAGCTCCCTTCAGACACTCACAGACACTGATCAGGGCCCCTCTCGGTGTCTCTTCTCGAGGCTGAACAGGCACAGCTCCCTCAGCCTTTCCTTTTTAAGAGAGATGCTGCAGTGCCTTAATCATCTTTGTTACCCTCCACTGGACCTGCTCCAGGAGCTCCATGTCTCTCTAGTCCTGAGGAGCCCAGAGCTGGACACAGCACTCCAGATGTGCCTCAGCAGGGCTCAGTAGAGGGGCAGGATCACCTCCCCTGACCTGCTGGCAATGCAGCTCAGGTTTCCATTGGCCTTCTTGGCCACAAGGCCACACTGCTGGCTCATGGACACCTTGTTGTCCTCCAGGACCCCCAGGTCCTTCTCTGCAGAGCTGCTTTCCAGCAGGGTCAGCCCCCAGCCTGTACTGGGGCAGGGGCTGTTCCTCTCCCAGTGCAGAACCCTGCATTTGCCGTTGTGGAATTTCAGAAGTTCCTCCCTGCCCATCTCTCCAGCCTGTCAAGGTCCTTCTGAAGAGCTGCACAGCCTCTGGGGCATTGGCCACTCCTCCCAGCTTTGTGTCATCAGTGAACTCACTGAGGAGGCATCAGCTCCTGCATCCAAGTCATTGATGAAAAAGTTAAACCTTTGGAGGACATCACTACTGACAGGCCTCCAGTCAGACCCTGTGCCACCAACCACAACTGTTCAGCGTCTGCCATTCAGCCAGTTCTCAATCCATCTCATTGTCCACTCATCCAGCCTACACTTCCTGAGTTTGCCCGAGAGCATATTGTGAGAGATAGTGTCAAATGGAGAATCCAGGCCAATTACAATTCTTCTTGGCAGAGTATTAGAAAATCATTACACAGTATTCAAAAGCATCTTGTTTGCTCATCATTCACTGGTAACAGAACTTAAGCTGCAGAGAAGGCTGTTAAGTCTACCTAAAACCTGCCAAGGCTTGTAAAATGTGGGAAATGAAAATCCTAAAGCCAAACGGATCTTTCTCTGTGTTTTGCCTACATCTCTTGCATGCTACTCACCCTGAAAATATGCACAAACACTGCTGCTCTACAGAGAAGAGAAAACCAAAAGGAAAGTAATTTCAATGGACAGGGCACTATTAAACAGGCACAGTATTCAAAATAAAACAAATCGAAAATGTTAACTAGATAGATTTATCTCAGAGTAAAGTGTGTCTAAAGTAGGGTTGTGTTTTCATTTTGAGAGACACCAAAGAAATACAGTGCAAAACTGTAATAATACAATAGTAATATAAATCTCTGGCTGTAGCAGGAGCATTTTCTAAAACAAAGGTATAACGTGTCACAAAGCATCAGGATAAAGATAAAAAATATATCAAAGTAGCTTAGACATCAAGTTGTTAGACACCTTTTAAAGTACTTTCAGATGAGAGGGATGGAGGCAGAAAAGTATTTTTACCCAGTTACATTTACTGAGGAAAATAAACAAGCTGTTTGTGTCATTTATGCATTTTCTTCCTGAAAGGGAGAAAGGACTTAGAACATTCAGGACCCTTCTCATTTAAATGTCTGAAACAAAACACAATGGAAGGCATCAACAGTTTGGAAAACAAAGGCTGTCAGTCCATCCACTGCAGACTTCCTGATCAATCCTAACCCCAGTGTGATTTAACAGGCCACATCATTAACAGCAAAGACCACCCCGCCAGCAGCACAAATAAAAACTGTTAAGCCTGACTTCATCAAACAGACAGACCTACAACACATTAGTGAGCAGATGGAAAGAGCACAGTAATTTTAAGGATACTCCTTGGCCTAATTAATGAAAATAATAAAAGAAGAGGATTTACTGAGACTCTTAATACTTGCATAGCAGAAGAACTAATAGAACAGATATTTGAGTAGTTGATGTGTTTTGACATGTAATGGTTTCACTTCCGGTTGGACATTTCTGTTACACTGGTCACTGCCTCTGGTCCTTCCACATCTGCCTGAGCGCAGTACCATTGAGCAGACTTAGCAGCAAAACAAGCAGATAAAAATTTGCTCATCTGATGCTCACCAGGATGGATTTTGACTGGAAAGTGTAAAAAATTAAAATGCTTTCCACTTCATCTTCATGCCTTCCAACTTCATTTCAGGGAAACAAAAAACCCCAACCAAACAACAACAACAACAACAACAACAACAACAACAACAACAAAACAACAAAAAACAACAATAACAAAAACCTAACAACAACAAACAGCAAACAAAAAAAACCCAAACAAAACCCTATAACTATTATAAGTGACTCCCTAAAATCACTGAAAAGTAGAAAAAGATTTCTTAACTGCTTGATCTAAAGCATAGATCTTAGATTACCACAGTCATATGAACTCAGATACAACTCTGTATCTCACTGGCCTTGTACTTAATTGCATGGAGTCACCATCCCTGGGGGTGTTTAAGGAAAGAGTGGATGTGGCACTCCGTGCCATGGTCTAGTTGACAAGGTGGTGTTCAGTCATAGGTTGGACTTGATGATCTCAGTGATCTTCTCTAACCTAATTGATTCTGTGCTTCTGTGATTTTTGCAATATTGATGGTGTAGCAAAAGAAACACTTCCAGGGCAAAATAACAAAAAGGACTTAACAAAAATGTGCATTCATAGATTACATACGTTTAATAAAATGTGTATTAAAATGAAGTTGAAGTTAACATTTCTGGTTTCTTCCATGTTGCCTAGTAATCTTATTCCCAAAATATAAATAAGTTGAATTTTCTCAGTGTGAAAAAGTTGTCTATGAATATATTTGACAGAAAAAATTTGACAGCCAGTGACAAACAGACTGAACAGACACTGGGAAACTGCTGAAATGATGAGCAGTGTTTTGCCTTCCTCCCAACACACACTTCTTAAGTAACCATTAACACTGATTTTAAAACTGGAAGAAAAGTATCTTAGCTATGGTATTTGAAACTTGTCTTATAAACCTTAATATCTGTAGGTGTCTAAGAGAGGATTTTGTTGGGGGGCTTTTTTTTTTTCTATTTTTCACCCCAACATTTTTACTTTTCTTTTTTTAATGAAAACTTTGCCTAGTCTGTGTGATTTAAAAGAAGCACATGCTTGCAGCACACAGCTGCTGTGAAGCTGGTACTTAACATGATCTTGCAACAAAAGATGGCTGTCTTCCAGTGGTTTTAACTGCAGTCCTCTGCCAACTTCATCTCAAATGCTACATATTGCTGTGATTCAAAAAGATATGGAAATGCAGCTGACAAAACAGATGATGAAGAACAATTAGCTGAGGGAGGAGAAGTGGAGGGCAGAAGTCAATGGCAGATGATCTTACAGAAATGAGCATGCAAATCTTACTTGAATTTGTGAAGGTCCATGGGTGAAAATGGCAACATTTTTCCTGTGTTAAACTAGACCCTATGAGATGCTATCATCTGGTCCATGGTGAAGTGTTGACTTAAGAAACATGGCTTGCACTTTTGAAGAACTGCAATTTCTTATTTTAGCACCATAGTTTAATTTCTTATTTTTTTAAAGTACTTTATTTTTCTGGCATTTGAGGGCTGTTCAGCAGAAGGCTCTCATGCAACCTTGTTTTTAGCAGATGAAATAAAAGGTCAAAATATGCTATATGGAGCAGGCAACGTGATTCTCTGTTCTAGGTCCCTTGCAACATAGGCAAAAAGTTGCAGTTTTAGCTTTAGGCACAGCTGACATCATCTCTGCATTGTTGTGTCTCTTGTATGTGCACAGCATGATCTAGAAAGCACGGTATAATGGAGACAATCCCACTGCAAGGCTGATGGTAAAAGCTGTGCACAAAAGGACAGTATACACTACGTACAGCAGAGATACATTGCCTTTCTCTGTCATACTTCTCAACATGTTCAGACAATTTCCAGATAATGAGTTTTGTTTGTATAGAATTAAGGTAGGATTTAGAATTGTTTTTTAAAGGCCTCATGATAACCTGGCACATTTTAGAGCCAAAGTTGAAAAACAAATCACTACTTATGAGAAGTTACTGTGATGGATCAGACTACTTCAATTTAGTTCAAAGCCCTAATACTGGTGTTGTCATGTAAGAGAAGCTTCAGAGGAAAAGACAAACTGAACTGGTTCTGGTTAGCTGGGGCACGGCAAGGTGTCCGTTGTCTGTATTTCAGGAAATATGAAAATCTTGAGCTGTAGGGAGTAGGAAAACCTTAACCTTAATCCAAATATCTCACCTCTTTGTAGTACTCTAATGAAAGGTGCTTATTCCCTGTATAAAACATTCAGGTCAGCTTCTAAGATCTGTAACTTTTTGCTGAAGTTTTTCAGGTGTGTAGGAAAACACCCTCATTTCTGAGGCTGTCACTGTCCAGCTTAATGCTTTACATATCCAAAGCTTTCTCCACAAGAACAGAAGGGCTGTGCTGTGGAGGTGTGTGATGCCTCAGACCTTGCTGGCACGGCAAGTACCTGTCATAGAGGCTGAGCCCCCCTTTACTGTTTAATGTTCTATCCTGACTTTAAGTGACTTTAAGTACGTTTCTACCTCTTCCCATCTGTCTCCACAGGTCTAGAAGATGAAGACATTTGTTCCATTACCCATCAGAAAACTGTAAGGAACTAACTTTCTCTTCTGCAAGTCAAGAAAGCCACAAGGTAACCTTACATTCTCCCCTCTCCTAAGTCACACAGTGTAGCAATAGCTCAGATACAGCTTTGTGCACCCATAAACTGCCAGAATGGGTCCTCTGGATTGAGATTTCTGTATTTACTATTCTTCTCTGCTTTGCAGTCTGTTCTTATGCTGTTGCAGCAGCCAATGCCACGATGTCAGGACACTTCGGCTTATCTGAGCTGGCATTCAGCTTGGCAAGTCAGGTTCTGCTACCATTGAACTGCAGTTGGCAATTCAACATACACTGGCCATGAATCTGCATAAATACACAATTATGTTCCAGCCTCTGATTGAACTTACAGAAACTACAGCCCGTCACCACATCTAAACATGAGGTTCTGAATTTCTAATCCTAATTCTGTGCAATTTTAAAAAACACACAGAACTCTTGCCTTTTGTTGTAAACCAGGTCTCAAACGTACGTATCCACAGCAATACAGAGTGTTCAACCATATGTTTTATAAACAAAATACTTTTATTAGACTAGTACATAGATTATTTTAAATCAAGAATACAGTTGGTATTACACTATTGTTTCAGTTCATTTCACTAAAATCAAAGTTACTGTAGATTAACCTCAGGAGGTAATATTTATCTGGAAAAAAAGGGTTTTAAAAAGCAGAGATGGAATTTCTTTTTCCTCTTTTTATTTAGCATGTTTTGGCAATATAGTTTAAACTAGATAACTTAGCTAATAGAGCATAACACTAAGCAAAACCAGAATTTAACGAGAACTGTTAAGAGACTGTTTTCTTGATTTGTTCCTGTTTCTGATCTGAAAATTATCCCATCACTACATTTATGTTTCAAATTTACTAGATGTAATTATTTTTCATTACCCTTTCTACAAGAGCTTCATCCAAAAGAAATATCTTGAGTATTTAGAGATACTCCAGATACCTAATCCACCTTATTGGGTAACTGCTTCTAAGAAGGGCCCTAGATAGAATAAAGTCTTCTATTGTTTCTTCTTTGTTTTATAGAAGCATCTTAGCAGTGTTTCCCTATCTGGACACCAGTAGCCACATCCGGCCTGGTACAGGACTCAGAAATGGAAAAATATACTTGGGTGTGGCCTCTACAGACCGCACTGTCACCTGAGTGTGCAGTTACCGTGGTTTTCCATGGAGTCAGAGTTGTAAAGAAATGGCTGGCCATGTGCAAAATAAAGAACAGTCTCTTCTAAAACAAGAGACCCTTTACACAATAAGCAGGCTCAGCATGCCACTTCAGAATGATGCAGCAGCAAGAGAATATGAGCCTCAACTTAGATTAAAAAATGGTAACCTGGCATATATATATATAAAAAAATATATATCCTTCAAGCCCACGGACAGACTTGTGAATTATTACTATTTGTTATTTTAAATATCAGCTGTATCAGAAACCTCATTCTGACCTAAGTTCTACTACTCTGCTGCTGTGCAAACAAGGCAGAGTCAGTTACCCTGCAGCTCCTTTGGGATGCCCTTTTAAGTAAAGTTGTTGCTTCTGTATCAGATGGTATGGCTAGATTACTTCAGGGACCCCTCTAACCTTTTGGATACATTTCTATCTTTGCACAGTATCCCTCACAGGCTTTATTATTCTCTCAGTCATTGGTTATAAGAAATGTTACTAGCAATGCTTTGCTAATCAGCTGAACCAGTGACTATTTTCATGCTCTTCAAATACAAAATAAAATCTTAGGCCTCTTCCTTCAGAAGGTGTGACATGTCAGTCCCACTGACTCGTGTTACTATACCACTGTAACTGGATTGTTTTCAGCATACGCCCATTTCCTCAAAGGAATAGGTGGGTTCTGTCTCTGTACTCTTCCTTGATCCTGATGTCTCAACAATCTTGGCTAGGCAAGATAAGGAACCTGGACTGCTTTACCTTTTTCAAGGGACAATTGGGTGAAAGGGGTTCCAAGTTCAATGAGTATGTCTTTTCCTTTTTTCCCCCTCCTCAATGTAGGAGCAACATATTTTGATCCAACCTAAATTCCTTGTCAAATAATTTAACCCAGACCAGTAATAACATCCTCTAAACTGACTCTGTCATCCTATGCAAGACTTAACTGCATTAACTTAGGTGCCTTTGTTTAATTTAACATGAATGTTTGTTGTACACAGAATTTCTTCTACACACCCATTTCATTGTAGGTTTCTGTACTTTTTATTGTTGCCCACATGTCAGACACTATTCTGCCAGCAGCCTAATATCCCTGTTCTCAGAAGATTTGTCATGGAATTATTCTAAAATACAAAATTTGATTTTTCATATATGATACTCATCCCAGTGTATATATAGCAAATAGGGTTGAAAACCACAGATTTTCCAACAAGTGTTTACATTTCCATTTAATAAGAGAATACTTCCCCATTATATAGTAAGAATATGAGGCACAGAAAAAATAAATATAATGATCTGGCAAAAAGAAACCTTACTGTTTTAGAGAGTCATCTCCCACATGTAGTAGAAATATCACATATACCTTATAGAGTTGTATACAGTACTGTAATACATATGACATAATTTTTCAGTTTCCTAGAGGAGAGTCATGAAAGTCATTTACAGACAACTAGCTTGTATTTTCTCCAGAATAAATCACATGAATTACATGTGGAAACTGGAGTAAGGAGGGATTATATAGCAGTGCCATTAAAACACTCAAATAAGGCACTGATCCTACAGTTGAATCTGAGTAGTCATACACCTGAGCAAGACCAAGAACAGTTTCTCCAAAAGGTCTGATCAAAATTTACTATTAAAATCAGACAGAACAATGATATTAGCTTTTGAAGGGTCTGACAGTACAATAACACCACTGAAAATATCCCTGTTTTATCCATTTCAACAAAATTCATAACCTGAATCGCCAGTATACTACATATCTGCATAAGCACCAAGATAATATAAAGTAAAAGCTTATCCATCAAGTCCCTCTGACAAATGGTCCCCGATAAGAAAGCAAATTTTGGATGTACATTTAAGTACTTTTGGCAAGAGATACAGGTTCCTTAAAAGACATGTCACTGCAAAGTCTGAAAAAAAGATCTAAAACTTGTAAAAAAGGTCAAAGGTAGAGCATTTCTAATAGTCTGAGAAATAACAAAATTCACTCCAGTTCCTGAGATAAACTGCAGATCACTTCTGAAGATTTACCAGATTGTGCCACACTCTCACCTTCTCTTACACACAGCACACAAGGTTGGAACTGAAGCTTCTGCTAAGCTTACAAGTCAGCAAAGCATGTGAAAGCTCAGAACGTTCAAATTTTCTTTTCCACTATAAAAACAAGAGACTGGCACCTTAGGCCAGGGACAGATAGACTTTTGCTACAGTCTGTCAAAATAATTTTCAGACAGAGGCAGTTGTTTTAAATTAACTGCACTCGCATCATTTAAATTAATATTACTCTGTGTTTCTATCCTGTTTTCACTGACAACTATTCTCTTATTCATCCCTCTGCGGTTTAAAAGAGCATACCATAGATGATTTCAAACTCCTAGGGTCAGATTTTTTAAAAGAGCATGTCACCTAACAGCTCAGCAGGTCTCTGTATGCTGGAACCATCATCAATGTGCTTCATTGCTACTAGCCATATGGTCAGTTCCTAACTTAGCATTCATGTTGTGCTCCATCTTCTGTAAAACTGCTGGAAGATCCAGTACAGAAGAAATAATATAATGAGGTATGGGGGAGGTATCTACTGGGGCGGTCATTGCTTTGTTTAACCAGACCGTTGCCTTCAAGCCAGCATTCAGGCCGCCTTGAATATCTGTATCTAGAGAGTCACCGACCATCACACACTCTGAGGGCTGCACCCCCAGGAGATCGCAACAGTAATGAAAGATGGATGGCGCCGGTTTCTCCTCTTTCTGCTCTCCCCCCACAACGATGGCATCGAAGTAGGGCTGGCAGGCGCACGCCTCGATCTTCTCCCGCTGCGTCTGCCTGTCGCCGTTGGTGAGGAGCAGCAGGCGGAGGCCTTTCCGCAGCTCGGTGAGCATGGCGCGCGTGTCCTCGGCCAGCGTCAGGTGCTGCAGCCGCGTCGTCTTCCACAGGTAATAGCACTCGGCAGCCAGGTCGCGGTTCGCCTCGCCCCCTATGGTCTCCTGGATCGCCTCCTCCCAGTGCGAAATCCGCAGGTCGGTGATGCACATCTTGGCGGGATCGTGGCACTCCTTGAGGAGCTTGGCCTGGACCTTATCGCAGACGGCGCGGGCCTCTTCCTCCCCGTAGTGGTGCTTGGACTGCAGGGCGCTTATCACCTGCAAGGGACGCGGGGGCGCGCGTCAGGGCGC
>VZRL01001020.1:296039-320401 GCA_013397895.1 Origma solitaria
AGCGCCGGTACAGCGCCCCGGGCGTGGCGTGGGCGCGGCCGCGCCCGGGGGTTTGTGGGGTGCGTTTTGGTGTTTGGCATTTTGCTTTGGTTTTTACCTCTGTGTAGGAATGCTTTCTGCGTGAGGCAGAGGGACAGCTGGCAGCTGGTTGGAAAATACCTGTTGAGATGCTGTCAGGGAACAGCTTCGCCGAGAAAGGATTCCCCCAGCAGCGCTTCTACCCGGGAGGGCTTCCCCGCTCCCCGCTGGCTGTGCAAGCCCCGGGCCCACGGCTTCTGCCGCCGGGGAGACCTGGCACCAGCCTTAGGGAATGGCACAGGCGAGGTCACTGCACGGAGTCGCTGCCTGGCGCCCAAAGGTGCCGAAGTCTGTAATTTGCGCTCCAAAGCATTCTGTGCACAGGAGCTGGCGAACAGTGACCTGAATGAGGAGGACACGCACGCAAAAGGTTCGGTTCAGTTCGGCTTTCCCGGCTTCCCTGTTACCTTCTGGAGTGTGTCCTTCCACAGCTACCTGCGGGCACAGCAGCCACAGCACCGGGATTCAATCATCCAACAGCAAATGTTCCTAATAAAGCCAAAGTCAATAACTCCACTGTAACCCCACTATTTGGGGAACCTGTATAATAATGGAATATTTGAAACTCTAAAGGTCAATATTTTCTAGTGCAAATGAACCAGAAAGGCATTCAAATGAAGGCCTGAGCAGTTTCATAGAACAAGGCTTCCAGCTATATATATCAAAGGCTGTTTCAGAATTGATCATTTTCCCCAAGGTGAAGTTTAACAGGGTCTTGTTCATTGATAATATTTTGATAAACACAAGGTATTTTTTAACAGCCAGCAAGCAAATTTTGTAGATTTGATTAGTGTTTGATACTGCTAATATCGATTAGACATTAATTATTAAACTGCAGTTCACAAAGCTGGAGGAAACTTTGTCTCTTACCAGAACAGGAAGTTCACTCCAGGTCACTTTCAGTTCTAAAAACTCCACATTTGATAGCAATCTCCTCATCTGATAGAAGACATTGAGTCACATGCAAGGCCAAAATAATTGTGCCCAAGAGCTTGGCATATGGCAAGTAAAACTACAGAAGACAAGCCTTTAAGGAGAGAGGGGGATTCTGAGAAGAAACAGAAATGCTTAAGGATCCGTAGTTAAGGCAATAAGAGGAGTTTTAATAAAATTGCTCTAATTGACTCTAATAAAATGGGCTACTTTTGCTTGATAAGACAGAAAGGGTGTTAGGCATGTGGATTTCATGTGCGTCTACTGAATTACTGTTTTTCAGAATTTACACAGAAGAATGATTAAAAATAGCTGAACTTCTAGGATTCATCCTGTTCAAGAAGATGACATTTGTTTTAGAGTTCTCTACATTGCAGTCAGTGAGCAGTGGATCCTATGTGTGTACTTTTGGGAAAAGGTATATTTACATAAAATTAATGTTTGTGCTTTGGTCAAGGAGGTCATAGTTGGAAAATAGATGTCTTATAAGATTTTATAAGGGATACATTTTTGTTAGAAGCTTTCAGATACAGAATTGAAACAGTTAAATCATGAATGAGAATTACATTTTAAACTTATTTTTGATTATTTTTTTTCTTTTCAGTTTTCTCATCAACTGACTGTGCATGGAAAATGTTTGCTTTAGAGTATGACTGTAATTGTAAAATGTGCTTTTGTGTGCACTTGGAAAATTCTTTGCAAGGTTGTTGAATTTCAGCCACCTGTTTGATGTGCGATTATTTATTTGGACCCCAGGGTTAGCAAATAAGCTCACTCATGACAGCTTTATTTATCAGCAAGTGCATTACTTCCTCCTTGTTCTTTCTGCAGGCTCGCTAGAGGCTGGAAATCCCTTGCAGAAGCTCAGAGCCAGGAAAAGAACAGTCATTGGAAACCTGAATAGGAGACAAGCTGAAACATAAGATATACTGCACATTCTGGAAGTGATAATGTGAGAATGCCAGTTTGGTATCTTTAAATGAGGAATTGCTCTGGGTATCTTTTAACGAGGAAGAACATCATAAAAACTTCCAAAGAAAACCAGTTGTCCATACATAAAAAATTAATAATTTGTGAATTATTCAACTCAAAGTTTGCCATTTATTTTGCTACAAGATGATTATGTTTAGGAGTTCAGAATTTGGACTCCCTGATTTTTTTTATCTGCATCTCCACTTGTGTCTCAATGAGTTCCTTTTTTGGTTGTGTTAGCACTGTGAGGGAGCAGGTGAGCTTCCTGACTGTCCAAGCTATTTTCTCACACTGACAAAGACCTAAGGCTTACTGCTGTTTTCCTTCTGTTTTCTACTGCTGTCTGGGTTCTGCTGGAGAGAGACCTTGCAGGGGTGGGAATCAAATCTGGGTGAACAGGAGAAGGTGGCCTGTGTGTGCAGTGAGAGTCATCTGCTCCATCCTTTAGATCTAGCCCCTGAAAACTAATAACTGGAGATTTTTCTTTCCCACTTCCCCAGAATACATTATTAATTTGGTGGCTGATTTTTTTCCCTTTATCCCAATAAGCAATTTATTATGAAGTGTGTTCATGTTCAGTGATACCCATAACTTATTTCAAGCTTAATGTGTTGAGGAATGCTTCTCACATGGGTGGCTTGGCCTGTAATCTGCAGATTAAAATGCAGATTGGGTTTCTGGTGGGAGTTTGAGACAAGAGGCCATGAAATCTCAACCTTTGGGACAACAAAGGACATGAAGACAGGTGTCCACCAACTAGGTGAATGGGCAACTGAGAGTCACAGCAGGAGGTGGTGACTGCCGACCTTTTGGAAAAGGTGACGCCAGTGCGATGGATGAACACGGAGCGGGGAGGCAGGAGAAGACGAGGAGGAAGAGCGGGACTGACGCCCGGGGGAGATTGTGAGGGTATAAAACCCCGGGGATTCTTGGGCTTGGGGGAGTTGGATGTATTTGAGTGCGCACTGCTCTCCTCTGGCCATGTTGCTGAGCTATAGTGTGTGGTTGCTGTAACAGAGAAAGGCGAGTCAGGGGCAAGGCCGGGGGTCAGGTCTTTGCGAAGCCGCTCGCTTGCCTTGGAGCCCTCGTTCCCCGTGAGCTCAGGAGCGCTGGGCAGAGGGGAGGCGCCGCTCTGCTGGGCAGAGCGCGGCTCCCCGCGGCCTCGGGCCGGAGCCGCCCCGCTCCCTGCGGAGCTCCCGCCGCCCTTTCGGTTTCGTTTTCCCGCGGGCCGGGCGAACACGGCGGGAAGCGAAACTGGGTGGGATCGGCAGGGGCGGGCTTCGCGCGGCGCTGGCCCGGCTGCTGCAGCTCCCGCGGATCCCGGAGCGTCGGCCGCGGCTCGGAGGTACCGGCGGGAGGGAGGGCAGGGCTCCGTGCGGTCCCGCCGAGGTGGGGTGCCCGCAGCGCGGCTGCAGCGGCCTGGCCCNATCTTGGTCCGAGTGGCTGCGCCTGGCCTCGGGGCTGCTTGGAGGGCTATGCTCGGATGCCGCCGGTTCTCCTCTGAAGGAACCGATTCTAATTTTGGAGAAACGTTACTGATTATTTTCCTCCCACAGAATTCAGTGAATGATCCAGTCTTTAAATCTGTCAATAAATCTGCTAGGAAATCTTCTCTAACCACTAAATTCTCCACTCTGCTTTCTAAAACTGTTATTCCAAGCAATGACTTCTAAAACTTTTGCAGACCAATAATTTGAATTAGAAATTCGTATTAGTTTTCCATGAACTTTGTTACTGGCGCCAATGTTTTATTTTTTAACATAGTAGTGATCTATCTACCAGGGTTTGGGGATGTCTTTATGTCTAGAGTGACGGACATATCTTTGAATGTTACTTTGCAGAATCTATTGAAGATTGTGTCAAAATGGATCGTGAATATATGACGAAGATCAACCGTTACTGTCAAATACATAAACTTAAAGTGGTTTATGAAACCATCGATAGGACAGGACCACCTCATGATCCTAAGTAAGTTTACTCTGCATGTCAATTATTGCATGCCTGCAATGAACAAATAGGGTAAAGCTTGCAGTCACAAATGTTAATTTGCTTGAAAGCACATATGTAGCAGAAGAGCTGGTTGAAACTATGAATTGAATGGTAGGTGCATGGGGACGACATCATGTGATACAGTTTAAGGAGAAAACTTACTTCAAAGCTGATGGCTCTTTTTCAGGAAGTACCAGCAATGCACCTGTTACTTACTGGTAACTCTATTGCATGTTATACATCTCCCATGAAATCACTCAGGAGGTGGATTGGGTTACAGCAAGTGTTTCACTTTGTGATCTATGCTAATTGAAGTGGTTTCATTTTTGTTTCGTTTTACAAAGCATTGCTGATTTCTAACTATTAAGGTGGGGTGTTTTAATTGATTGGGTACTAAGACGTTTAATGTGTAGGTTTTTTTTTAACGTCTCTTACAAGAAAAGGGTCTTTTGCTTAAGACATTTTGCTTTCCCTTTTAGAGACAATTACAGGTGATGGAATATATTTTATTTTTTAATGTTGATATAGTGTATTTTTTCTCTTGCTAAAGGTTGTAGATACTCAAGATCTGTAATATTTCCTTGTGTGATTTTTAAAAAATTTTTTGCTAGTTTGTCTGAAGACAAGCCTTATGCCCATAATTAATATGTTTCTTTTAATGTCTTGCATGTTGTCAGCCATCACTTTCTATGCAGACTTGTCCTTAAATCTGACTACCATCCCAGAATAAATTAGTAAATATTATCTGGATCTCAAATGTCAATCAATTATCTTCATTTTCCCCCAGGTGGCTCACATAATTCAAAAAAGTAACCCTTGTTTGCAGTCATAACCACAGCTGTGATCACACAGCAACATCTTCGTGCTTCAAAAGTGTGAGCACGGGACTGTCAGAACTTACATACATTCCAAATTATTTATCCCATTTATTGTGCTTTTTCATTGTTTTTCTGTGTGTTCTGCTACATTCACAAGTGCAATTCAGCCCGTTGTGTGACAGTGATATCCAGGAAAATCCTGGGTAACCTGGGCTATTCAAAGGATACAGTGTAAATTGTCTGGCTGTAGTAATGTGTGCTGTAAACCTCCTTCAATGCCATTGTGCTGCTCTTTCCCAGTGCTTTGACTGCTAACAGGATGCATTGACCACTGCTGGTTGTGAGCTGGCTCCCTAACTCTTCTGTGCTGCGTTCCATCTCATAAATCATCCTGCAGTTGTCTGAGGCATGATTCAGAGGTACCTCCTGACCTGTAATGCTTCCAATGCAAAGTCTGAGAGGGTCAGTGCTGAGCGCCGTGTTAGAAGGTTAGAGCCCAGAGTGGCTCAGTCCTGAGCTTCCTTGGTCTGGGAGCACAGTGAGTGGACAATTAGGCCAGTCCTGCCTAAACCTGTCAAGTCTAGGAATTGGGGTTCATGGTGGGATAACTGTGGCTCTGCATTTGTGACCAGCTCATGTAATGCTCATTCAGGTAATTCTCAACTTGATGATGGAGACTCAGACTGCAGATACCCTTAGGATGCTTAAATAAAATGGTGTATTTTGGATGCAGTGTTATAGCTGAATGTGTGTAGCATTCCGTGCTTAGGTGTGGGTTGGCTGACCAACTCCTTCCCAAATAATGATCTTTCTTATTTGTTTGGGTTTTTTTCTTTGCTGTTTCCTATGTGTAGAGTATATGGCACACTATGGGTGTACCTTGTCCAGCTGTTTGCCCCCCTTAAGATTTCGTGTTAAGCCTTGCTTACACAATAAGAGCAAGCACTGTCCTGCATCTTCATTGTTTTCCACCCAAACACTTCATTAAAGAGAAGTGGAGAATGAAGTTGGAATAATGATAAAAGTGAGTTTCTAAAGTCACTACACTATTTGAGACAAATTTGCCCACAGAGAAGCTCAAAGTGCTCTACCTTGACTGTTTGTGTGAGTCCATCTTACTGGCTGTGAGCATTTATGTGCTCTGCTGCAGTCTGAAGTTCAGATGTGCCCTGAGGCTCTAAGGGTCACTTTAACTTGTTGCAAGATTGTGCTACTGCCAAAGGTGGAAATCCAGTTGTTGTTTTCTCTTCCGTTGGCTTTTGTGCAAAGGCAGTACCAGAACCATTAGGCGATTAGCTGCAGGGCTAGTCCCATCTGTGTAAGGATTGATTCGTCCAAAATCCAACCATTTGTTATTAGGATGCAGTGGTGTGTTGACCCCAGGAGGAAGTGAAACCCCCAGCCAACTACTCACTTCCCATCAGTGGAACAGGGAGAGAATCAGAAAGGTGAAAGAGAGAAAAGCTTGAGGATCGAGATAAAGACAGTTTAATAGATGAAGCATAGCTGGATGTGTAACCAAAGCAAAATAAGGAATTTGCTTAGTCCTTCCCATCAGTGGGCAGATGTTTCCGGGAAAGTGAGGTTCATCATGCCCAGTGGTTACTTGGGAAGGTAAACACTATAGCCCTGAGTCTCCCTTCTTCCTTCTTTGCCTCCCAGCTTTTATTGCTGAGTGTGATGCCATAGGGCATGGAATATCCTTCTGGCTGCCTGCCTTGGTTGTGGCCCTTCCCAGCTTCTCACATATCCCTCCTCCGCTTGCTGGAAGGCCAAAGTGGGAAAAATAAAAAGCTTTGGTGCTGTGCAAACACTGCTCAGCAGTAAGTTAAACATGAACCCTAAGTTAGTCCCAAATCCATAACATAGCACCCTCTGGCTGCTCTGAGGAAAGTTAACCTCATCCCAGCCATACCCAGTACAGTCGGTCTTGAGCTGCATCCGATCCCCATTATGACTCATGGAATTGCCATATGGGAAGCAGGACATGCACAGTTGTGGAATGGAGGGACAGAGAGGGAAGGGATCAGCACTTGAATGCAGAAAAGCAGGACTGGGGTTTTTCTTTGTTGTTCCTTTTCTCCTTTTTTTTTTTTTTTTTTTGGTGTGTGTGTGTGTTTTGTTTTTTGTTTTGGTGGGGCTTTTTTTGTGATTGCCTTTAAATTAAAGTCTCTGAAAGCACCAAATGTTGTTTTTGCACTTACTAAGTAGTGTATGTCAGAGGGTATTAAAGGTGAGTGTAATGTCACATCTGGTTTCATGAAATCAAGATCAGCTAATCTTTCCTCTCTATATAATTTTGCATTGCTGAGGTGTATCCTGGTGTTAGTGCCTCACAACTTTGCTTGTAACCATGCTGACCTCATGTATTCTTTTGCTTTTAAAAACTGAATAATTTTGATTTTAAAAAGCAGTTAAGCAGTTAAAAATCCTGTTGGAACTAATGAAGTACATGCATTTGTGACTAGAGAGGAAGCTTCAAAAATATTTATACTAAAGAATTATGATAATCATAGGTTTGATATACTAAAAACACATTAATGCTTCAATACCTCCTAGTCACCCTATAGTGCTTTGTAGATAATAGAAGCAAAGTTTAATCTGATAAGGTTGTTAAAATATGTATGTGGGAAAATGTAACAATGTTTTAGACAAGTTTCCTTCACTGCAGGTTCACAGTTGTCGTCAAAATTAACGGTGAGGAATATGGTACAGGCACTGGTAAAACTAAAAAAGATGCAGGAGCAGTAGCAGCAAAAACAACATGGGAAATGATTGAGAAACGGGTAAGTAAATAGTAGGATTAAGTCTTGGGGGTTTTTTGCTGGTAAATGTTGAAGATGAATATCTAAAAGCAGACTTTCAATGAAATGTTTAATTTGAAACAGTTTCTAATTATTTGTCCTTGTTACGTTTTATTCAGCACTTTTCTACTGTCTATCACTGAATTGTTTTCCTTATTGTTCTCCTGTAGGGTTGATACCTAATTTTGTGTTTCCTCCTCTGCTGTTACAGGAGGATAAGGGAATGTATTTGCCTTTAAGCTGCCTTGCTGTATCCAGAGTGGACAGTGGTCCTTTTTTATCTTGATAAATGTTCCATAATTCAATGTCTTCAAAACATTTGCAGGGCATTACTCAGCGTGTCTGTTGCCATTCTGCCAATGCAATTGCTTACTTTCACTCGTTTAATTAATCTTTTTTCCCTTGTCATGATATTCTTTACAGTATAGCTGGTTATGCAGTCTATCCTTCCTTGGTTAAGTCTCGGTTTGAATTTTGGTCCTTAGTTCTCTGCCAAGTGTTTTGCCCTTCTTTATTTGCTGTTCTTTATTTTACTCTGAATGCTTCTTAGCACTTTTTCAGTGAAATCTTTCCTTACCTGTTTCCGTATAGCTTTTATTGGGTCACTGTCATTACTTTGACACAATTGCTGCATGTTTGCTGATATCACTAATGTTGACTAATCATGAGACAGTTAAAAAGTCCTGTTTTATCCTGTTGAACATGCACAGGGGCATTTGCAGCCCTTGCTAAATGGCAGCAACAGCAGCATCCTGCTGCCATCTCTTCTTCACAGCTCATTCCCTCTACTTTCCTAAAAGAGGTGGGATGAGCCATGGTGAGAGGTTGTTAAAGGCAAAGCATTAATACTTCGAAAGTCAGGTTTACATTTACTCAAAATGTAATAATTAGGCTTGTGATGCCTATCCTTTGCCACAAGGGACTCAGTTAATGCAAACTTGGGATTTCTTAAGAGTCTTTTGAAATGTCGATGAACCTTGCAGCTATTTTAGCTCTCGTTAATGTATTACTGAATTGTGTATGTTAATGTATTATTGTATTGTATTAATGCACTGTTAAAGCCTAATCTTTTAAGTTACCTGTTTTGTTTGTTTTATGGTATAAGAATTCTTCAAATACAGCCATTGCAGATTTAACAACAACTCGAAGAACCTCATCACCTGCACCAGACAAAGATTATGTCAGCCTACTAAATGATTTTTCACAAAGGACGTTGCAAGCAGTTGATTTTCCTAACAAAACTCGTACTGGAGATGCCCATGCTCCCACGTAAGATATAATTTATCTTCCTACTTCCTTCTAATACTTGGTTGTGTTTACTAATACTACCATTAGTAATCATTGGTCATGTTAGATGAATCTTTAGAAAGAATCTTTAGAAAGAATCTTTAGAAAGAGTGACACCATGTGCCTGAGAGCATTGTCCAAATGCTTCTTGAGCTCTGTCAGGCTGGTGCTGTGACCACTTCCCTGGGGAGCTGTTCCAGTGCCCAGCCACCCTCTGGGTGAAGAAACTTTTGCTGATATCTGACCTAAACTTATCCTGACTCATGCTTCATGCTGTTTCCTTGAGTCCTGTCACTGTCACCACAGAGATCAGTGCCTGCCCCTCCTCTTCCCCTCACAAGGAAGTCATAACTGCAGTGAGCTCTCCCCTCAGTGTCCTCCAGACTGAACAGACCAAGGCCTCAGCCACTCCTTACATGGCTTCCCCTCAAGGCCCTTCTCCATCTTTGTTCCCATCCTTTGGACACTCCCCAATAACTTAATGTCATTTTTATATTATGGCACCCAAAGCTGCCCCCAGCACTCGAGGTGAGGCTGCCCCAGTGCAGAGCAGAGCAGAGCAGGACAATCCCCTCCCTTGCCCAGCTGGCGATGCTGTGCCTGATGCCCCCCAGGACAGGGTTGGCCCTCCTGGCTGCCAGGGCACTGCTGGCTCATGTTCAACTTGCCATTGAGCAGGACCCCCAGGTCCCTTTCTGTGGTGCTGCTTTCCAGCCTCCTGTTCCCAAGTCTATATACACAATCTGGGTTGTCGCATCCCAGCTGCAGAATCTGGCACTTGCCCTTGTTAAATTTCATGTGGTTGGTGATTGCCCATTTCTTAATTTTAGTGTATTGGTCTCTCTGCAGGGCTTCTCTGCCCTCAAGGGAGTTGACAGGTCTTCTCAATTTAGTCTTGTCAGCAGACTTACTTGGGATCCTTCAAGTCCCGTGTACAAGTTGTTAATTAAGATGTTGAAGAGCACAGGGCTGAGAATGGAGCCCTGCAGATCCCCACCAGTGACAGGTCCCCAGTCTGACGTCACCCCATTCCCAGTAACCCTTTGTGCCTGGCCTGTGAGCCAGTTGCTCACCCATCATGCAAACATGGTTATCCAGCTCTGTGCTGGACATTTTGTCCTGAAGGACACTGTGAGAGGTGGTATCAAAGTCTTTTTCAAAGTCTGAAAAGGTTACACTATCGGGTTTTTTCTAGATCGTAGGTGGGGTACCCTGTCATAGAAGGAAATCAGGACTTTCCATTCATGAATCCATGTGGGCTGTGACTGATGACTGCCTTGTCCTCCAGGTGTTTATCAATACCTCCCAGAATAATTTTTTCCATGATTGTACCAGATACTGAAAGTGGGTTATCTTGAAGGCACAACAAATTAGTTATCTACCATTATTAATTAGATAAAATGTATTTTGGAAACACTGTCCTGAAGATGTATATTTCAGATTTCCATTCTATAATGTCGGTTGATTGTAGTGTTTAAAAATCATTAAATTAAGACTTGTCATATGGCATATGACTTGATTCCCTGTTGTATTTTATAGGTTTTCTGTTAGCTGTACAGTTGGTGGTCGTTTGTATGGAAGGGGCACTGGATCTTCTCTAGCTGCTGCAAAACAAGCTGCTGCAAAAGAAGCATTTGAGAAGCTAGATAAGGAAGGCTCTCTGACGGTATGTGCTATATTTAGCCTTAACATGGAAGTTTAAATCTTTGAACCAATTTCCTCGTTGTATTTAAAAGCATATTCTATGGATTCCATTAGAGAGGGAAACAATTCATATTTTAGTATGTTGGTTGGGCTACTGATAGTAGAATTTATGTTGTGTTTCTATATTCAATTCTGGATTAAAAAAATATCTAACAGTTGTTATCTCTCTGTGTTTCAGAATAGGTCTGGTATGTTGTTATTCAAGGATGCTCATGTGTTAAAACTTTCTAAATTCTGACTTGTATGCCTGTTGTCTTCCATGTGAAGTGTTCTTGAGCTATGAACTTCTTTTACTGTCTTCTGTTGGATCAAAAATCTATTGTGAAATATGAGAGGCAAAAGCAGGAGTCAGAATCAACAGCACTTGCCTTCTGTAGTGATCCAAGGCAGAGTCTAGTGAAACAATTGCTGGCACTGTGCTCTGGACAGCAGAACTATTGTCTTCATGTTAGCAACTGTTATTTCCACATGTGCAAAAAATTATCAGAATTCCAATAGTGACCCAAACCCACTTCTGAAATGCACGGAACATATGAACTAATTTAAATGGAGTGTAGTTTAAAGTAAAGGATGGCAGTATAGGGGAGGGAAGAATTAATTTTTACTTCTAAGTACTTTTAAAGTTGTTTGGCTGTTACTGTGGATTTTCAATGCTTTTTAAATTGTTTTTAAGTCAACCATGGAATTTATGGCCTATTACAACTCTAGGAGCCTTTCTTAGTATTTTCCTATGTTGCAAGCCCAGGGATATTTTTCGTTTTCATCAAAGTCTGAAATTTACTACCTCAAGCAGAACTTGTATACCAATTAGTCTAAATTTGGGGTGCGTTGTTTTGGTTTGGTTTTAATTTTTGTGAATTCTCGGTGATGTCTGTGTAACAAACAAAACGTAACTGGCAAAAAGTAGTGAAGGTCCAGTACTCCCATATTTAAAAAAAAGGGGTTTATTTGTCGGCTCTCCTTGAAACATAAACCCTATGTTTTTGTTTCCATGATACCATGATGGGAAACCAGGAAACATTAAAAAAAAAAAAAAAAAAAAAAAAGGTTTGTTTCCTTCTTGTGAGGTGATGGGCTATATCTATTGTAGGTGTGGCTTTTAATGTTACCTTTATGCTCTTATGACGTGGGAAGGGGGAGGAAGGGAAAGAATCTCTACTTAGTATTTGGGATAAGTTTTTGTTATTCAACTCCAATTTAGTTATGCAAGTTTTGCAGTGCTTCCATGCTGAAGACATTGAATGTCAATTTGTACTGACTCAGATTTTCAGTTTTACTGATAACATATACCAAAGTCTACATATATCTCATTTTCCACGCAGGAAATTGCACATGCAGCAACCAATGAAGACATTTGCTTTTCATAACTCTTATCCTGATTTTGAATAGAATCCATACTCTACTTTTGTAATGTGTCTGTGTAGTACAATCACAGTGACAGGGCCCTGTGTTTTTCCTTTCTCTGGGTGGAAATTGGGCAGATGTGTTTCTTCTGCAGGGCTTTGAGTGTTTAGCGCAGCTAACAACTTGCTCTTAGAAGCCTGTAATCTTCCCTCTCCCCTCTTTGGATGGCATCTTTTGCACTAGGGATTTGTTTATGTGATTTTGTTAAACATTCTTGGCTTTTCCTTTTTTCAGATTGAAACTGAAAGATCTAATGGCAACTCTATGTTTAGCAATTCATCTCAAGTGCTAACGCAGCCTGACTCAAAGTAAGTTGGGTTCACTGCTAATGTGATAATAAATGTATTTACTAATCTTAGAGGGTAATGTGCTCTAATTCTAAATAAAATATATCATAGTTTGTTTTATTGCAGTATAAAGCCATTTAGTTTTAATTTCTATTCCTTAAACTTCAGAGCAAAGTTTGTTCTACTTCTGCAATTTTATGTGAGTCTGTATGGGATAGCTTACAATAAGTTTAGAGCTTTCTGATTTATTTCTATTTTGCCATATGTAGTTCTTTCAGAAACATTTTTACTGTGACTAACTTACCTCATTTAATAGCATTATTTCATGCCATTTTAACACTCATTTTCCTATTGTGACACTCTTGTGAACTCAATATAATTCAATTTCAGTACTTTCCTGTGCTCCATATATTCTGCTTTCTTCTCTCCCTTTTTTATTTTTTCCCTTTTTTCATTCTACATGAATCTTCATTTCCACCAAAAGGAAAAATTTGCTTAGCAAAAGAAAATGAGCATACATAAAGTTTCATATGTGATTTGAGAACAAGAAGTTTGATTGTAGTGTCACTACCACTTTTATGTTCTTTTTATGTATCTTATTGCTTTATAGTTGCACAATGCTAGAGGTGGCTCTACTGCCTTCAAAGAAATATCTTATATTTATTGTATTTAAACTTAAATTGTTTAATGTACTTTAACTATTGTTTAATACTTAAACTTGTATTTAATGTATTTAATTAAAGGATATAATACAATATATAACTGATGGATATCTAGATATCATAGAATCATATAATAATAGAAATAAAGGAGTATATTGCTAAGTGTTGTTATTTTAGTAGCTTTCAAGCAGGACATTTTCTGGTTTAAATCAGTAATGATTGTTAATGCCTTTTCAGGTTTTGCTTTAAAAACTGTGTATTTTTTGGTGCTACTTCTATTCTTGTGACAGTAATTTTATTTATTATTGTGTTACTTTGACTTAAAATAGTCCATTATTTTTCAATAAAAGCAGCATTTACTTTGATGACTCAGTTGCAAAGTTGGGAGAAAAAAAGAAAGACATGGCAGTATGTGAAAAGCCTTCACCTTCTCAGGTATGGTATGAAAATGGTCTTCCTCATAATTACATTTTAGACCCAGAATAGGGCTTGCTTCTTGTCAGAGTGTAACATCAGTTTGCTCTTTTATCCATTAATCATTAGAAAATACATGCATTTTTCCTAAGAATATTCAGTACATTCTTACTGTTAGACGTTAGTCATTTCCTTCTGTATTGTGGATCAAATTTATGTAGTGTTGAACAAATGGCAGTACTCCCAAGAAAAGGGGTCAAACTAAGCCCATTTTTTGCTACAGAAACAATGATAATGTTATGCATAGCATATGCAAAAAACGTTGATCTAAGATAGGATACCTCATTTATACTTCTTTCTGTTTTTCCATGTAGAGAAATACACCAAGTTCTGCCGTGAAGCCCAAAAGGTATGTGTTTATTTCTGGATTGCTATCTCCTGCAAATGATACTGCAAAAATAAATCACTTTATTATTTCTATGTCTAGTAAAGAAATGCACATTTTTTTTCTCATCATGCATTAGAAAAATGGCTCATTATAAATTTTGCTTTTATCTTGTTAAAGAAAATTGGCACCTAATTTTGCTACTGTAAGAAACAAGGAAGAGGAAAAAAAAAAGTCAGATTCAGATGAAAGTTTGCCAGATGTGGACACAAATACCAGAGAAGAGAATGGAAGTCCACACACAGTCAATAAAATGTAAGAAGGACTTTTAAAAAATTAATATTTGTAAGGTAATTACAGTATTTATGAATCTAGATTTGTTTATTTATGGTAGAAGGAGAGGAAAATACTGCTGTAAAAAGATCTTTCAAAGAAAATTGGTATTAGGTTTTTTTTTTTCCTGGAAATTTTAAATACAGTGTAGAAACTGGTATGCAATCATATTTAAAGCTCACAACCAAATGTCATTCATGTGAAGATGTGAGGGTAATTACCTGACAAGCCTCTGCCAGGGTCAGTTTCCCTTGTTGTTTTAATCTCCAAGACTGTGATTTAGATCTGTAGATTTGTCAAGTGATCCCTGCAGAATATTTCAGTAAATTTATTATATCTGTCAAGATTATTTTTATATCTTTAAATTGAAAATTAAGTATAATTAAAGTGTTGGTTTTTTTTTTTAAGATTCCTTAAACTTTTTGGAAACATAGAGCCTGTTGGTGAAGGTGGTTTTGGGAATGTTTTCAAGGCAACGTCAAAGTGTGATAAGGAAACCTATGCAGTCAAACGAGTTGAATTCACAGAGTATGTACTGTGCATTTTCTTCTGCCTTTTAGGACAATCTTAATCAAGATTTTAGTACTTTGTTTTCTCTCTTCCACAATCCTAGGAGAATTTAGGTGATTTTCATTATTAATTGTCTATCCTTTCTAGTAAACTGTTTTCTTTATTTCCAAGTGAAGCTGAAAATGGTGCTGAAACTTTGTTAATTTTTGCATGTGATGGGTTGATTTCTGCTGGAGCTGTAAAAATGTAGGTGTGTTAAGTTCTATTTTCCCTGAACACAGTAGTGCTCTGGTTGCTAATATTGCAAAATGTGTTTGAAGAAACCCTGATAATTATTAAAACATTGAAAGTAGCCCTGTTACTTTTGAAAGGCTACATGGAAAATTTCCATACCAGCAATGCATAATAACTATAATTCGGGAAAACAGAAAAAAATCCAAGTAATAAATTTTGTGGTTTGTAATTGAAAAATGCTTTGTATATGACCCATGTAGTCATTACTCTCATGCTGTGTTACTTGTCTTTTATAAATCTTAACAGAGAATGATGATCTTAAACTTTTTTTAAAGTAATTTTCCATAACCAATACTAGTGGAGTTATTATCAGCAGTTAAAAAAGTAATTTCTTCTAGGTAATCTATTGAAAATGTTTTAAATTGTTGGAGATACTTGTCCCTTAAATCGTGTAATGTGTATGTTCCCTTTGGATTCTTGTGTTCTTTGCAAATATATGTTATTGGCATTACTATCCCGAGAACTGTACTAAAAACCTTCTGCTGATTCGTCAGGTAATGACTGCTGCTCTGCTCACGGGTTTGCCGCTATCTGCTTTTTCAGCTTTTTTGGGGTGGGGCTTTAATTTTTAATGTGATTAAAACATTTTTTGCACTTTAAAAAACTGAGGAGATGAAAGAAATCCTACCAGGTTTGTAACTTCATTTTTGAACCTTGAACTTACATCAAGGAGAATATTATGCTTTGTTTCTAAATTAATGTAAAACTATCTGTATCCTGCCACTTGATAGCATATTTTTTATTTAACTTTGTATTACATTGTAATAGAAAAATGTCTTTTTTTTAATTCTTTCCCCCCTCCTGATAGGAAAGTAGAGCGTGAAGCAGTAGGACTTGCAAAGCTTACACATGAGAACATAGTGCGGTATTATTGCAGCTGGAAAGGGTATGACCATATGAAGTACCCAGGCTCAAGGTAACTACCAAATTGTAGTTTGCATTCACAAACTTGTTTGCCATAATGAACTTTATGCTGTGAAAAGAAAGGCTGATAATTGGTTATCAATTATGATACAAATATAAATGCACACAAACTGCTAGGAGAAAAGGCACAGTATTTCCAGCAGCAAGTTGTATGTAATTAAATATACTTATATCTTCTTTTTCTTGATTAATAAGATACGTTATATAATTTTCTATTTCTCCTCTCTCTTAATGTATAAACTTAGTGAATTTATATAGGAGAGTAAGAATGCAGAACTCAAAATTTGGGGCAAGGATTAACAACAGAAACTAAAAAATTGTCTGACAGTTTGCTATCAAGTTCCTGATCAGAGGCTTCCTTTTTATAATAAGTACTGGTCAGTCAGTAGCTACCATAGATTTATTTCCCTACATTAGTACTTTACCCATGATGCCTGAAACAGTTTTGATTGTTTAGAGCAGAAATAGAAAATTAAATGCTCTTTAATTTAGAGCTAGCATTTGGACACCAAGACTTCTGGTAAAACAGTGGTGAGAGTTTTACTCATAAGTTAGACTATTCACTTTTCCAAGCTTCTGTGGTAAGTTTTTTTCACTAGCTGTAAATTCACACCCTTCAGACAGGCTGCCATACTTACCTAGAGCCATAAAATTTTAATGGGTTCAGAATTTTGGTTAGCATGATATCTCTCCACTACTGTCCTCATTAAATGAGGAGAAAAATGGGGGGGGAAACAGTCTGTCAAAACTGAACCATTAATATGTTGGAGCCTCAATATCACGTATATTTTTACATTGAATGGTTATTGGGTTAAAGAGAGAGAAAAAAGTCCTCAAAGCTCTGATGTCCCAGACTGGAATTGGTGCCCTGATCTCAAGACTACAGAGAGACCTGAGTCATTTAGTACTTATTCTTTCAGTGCCTCAAGCAGCTTTATTCCAGAGCACTCATCACACAGTGTACATAGGAAAAAAACAGTACCTGCTTCACTTTTTATTGTCCTTCCCCTCACCATCTGCAGCCTCAGCCTACGCTATGGGCTCTTCTGGAAAGTGTGAGGCTGCCAGGTGGGTGAATATATTTCATCTAGATTTCCAACTCTCAGAAAGGTTTCTGTGACTAGCAGACTGATGTCAAAGACAATCACTACATTACCTTCTTGACAGGACAGAGTTGAAAAGAGCATGACCATTCTGGGCAGGGTAGGAAGGCTGATGCTGTGTTTGTTGAGCAGAGCAGAGAATACATGTCAGACACTTGCAGCAGTTCTTACACTACAAGATGGAAGCCAAGGACAGTGCTATTTCTTCCTGTATAGGATATGCCTCTAGGCAACTGAGCAGGGATTCTTTAGTTTACAGTCCTATTTATTTAATACAAATTGCTCTAGGATCGTTCTTAAAATTAAGGGACTTGCAGACTTGTTTTTGGGATTACCCAAAACAAATTATTAGCAAAAAGGCTTTTTAGAGATGACTTGGGAGGAATAGTATCTTGTCAATTTTAATATGGTATGTAATTTTCTTTTGAAGCCACAATTCAGACCAAAAAATTTGCTGTCTTTTCATCCAAATGGAATTCTGTGAACAAGGAACATTGGAAAAGTGGATTGCAAAGAACAGAGAAGACCGAAAGTATCATGCAATGGCACAAAACAAATTTTTACAAATAGTGAAGGGAGTGGATTATATTCATTCTGAAAATTTCATTCATCGAGACCTCAAGGTATGTAGGATAGGTAAATAAAGAAAAAAAGATTACTTTTACTTACTAGAATTGCAGAAAATACTAAATTGTTATAGTCTTTGCATACTCTGTTATGTACCCTAGCAGTGTGCTTCTTTGGATATTCCTAGTGACTAATTTTCTTTCAGCAACTTGCTGAACCTCATCCTAAATTCAGAAGGTGAACTGGAGAATCTCAGAATGTAATAGTTCAAGGAATCAGTAGTCATCAGCTAACAGGCATTTTCAGTGTGCTACTGGGTCACAAGACCCAGTGGAAGAAGTTGAGTCTGGAAAGCTTGCTCTTGGCATATTGTAAAAGGATAGTTTATCTACCCTAATACATGCTGTGTTTGATAACAACATGCTCTAGTTACTTTTGTCTCATGTATGCATACAAATATTTGAATGCTTCAATTTTGGATAGAATTTCAGTCTCTAGATGTGCACAGTCGTAAGAAGATTTTGTTTCAATATAAAGATTATAAGGGACAAAGCCTTCACGGCTTCAGGATGGAAGCTATAATGTTGCTTACAGAGTTTTAAATCACTCACTTTGTGAAAAAAATCATTAGTGTGGTGACATTCCTAGGGTCAAGCTAACTTCCCTGCCTGACCACTCAGAAGCCACTGTGGAAGTCAAACTCCCACCACCAGAGACCTTGGCAGCTGGGACTGAAGTCCCTTCACAGCAGGCAGCTCCAGTGAGCCCACAAGTGCCTCACCTGACCCCCTACACAGCTTGGCCTTATTTGATGCTCAACATGGGGTTCAAACCCTTGACCCCGAGGTTAAGAGTCTCATGCTGTACCAACTGAGCTAGGAATAAGGCTGTAGTCAATTAGGAATGGTATTCTCCAGTTTAATGCTCCTACTGAATCCACATGCTGCTCACTTCCCTCTCTCCTGTGGCAGGCTGGAGAGGAGAATTGGAAGCACAAAAGGTAAAGATCACAGGTTGAGATAAGAACAATTTACTGGAAATAGCAGTGAGATAAGAAAGGAAACACAAACAGAAACAGTAACATTAAAACCAAAAGTCTAAAGCCAGGGATTTACATGTAGAAATGCCATCCTCCCATGACCCTAAGCGAATCCTTCCCCCATTCCCAGAAAATGACATGAGGTGGTATAGAATAACCTCCGTGTCCTAGCCCTGTATTCCCCACCAATTACTGTAAAAATTAACCCTCTCCTGACCAGAACCAGGTTATATTGTTACTCTTCCACCTGTATTTGAATTCAGGAACTTTCCTCTCCTCTTTGATCTGCTGTCAGCTTAGGTGCTTGGCCATCTGAGGCCTCCATAGCCCATAATCAAAGTTGCAGGATAGGCTCAAGCTGAGATTAAAGTCATTTGTGTCTGATAGGAGCAGAGTCATTAAATAGTGTAGCCATCTATAGGTACGGTATTAAATACATGTGGATGTGGTCAGACTTGAACAGAACAACTACACTGAGCATTCTTTACATAAAGATCTCTTCCTGTTGACTATTGGGTATCTCCTGGCCTTATGGTCCACTAGAGCTTCTTTGAGCAAAAGACAGCATGAGGCTATTTGGTTTTATTTTAAAAACATTCAGAAGTGTAGTTTCTTTACCTTCTTTGGGAAACTTCAATGAAGCATATATAGTTCTATTTTTAGTTGATTGACTTTTTGTTTGGTTTTGGCTAGGATAGAGTTAGTTTCTTTTCAGTAGGTGGTACCCTGCTGTGTTTTGGATTCAGTATTATAATAATGTTGATAACACACTGATGTTTTGGTTGCTACTAAGTAGTGTTTATTCTAAGTCAAAGACAATTTTGTTACATGGAAGGGGGGCATGATCTGAGCTCAGGGAGGGGATCTGGCATCAGTCAGCAGGTGGTGAGAAATTGTATTGTGCCTCACTTGTTTCTCCTTGTTTTGGTTTGTTTTTTTCAATCCTTTTATTATCATAATTATCTACTGTATTATTAAATTTAGCTTTTGTTTCAATTACTAAACGGTTTTTAACACATCTTACAAGTTTACTTTTGATTCTCCCTCCCATTCCACTGCATGGTGCTTACTTGCCAACTGGCCTTAAGCCATGACACTGTCAAATTTAAAAATGGGAAGTTCAAAGGAAATGTGAAAGTGATACTCAGAGATACCTGTAGTAAGCCTTAACTCTCTGCATTTGATTTAGTACAGATGATCCTTCTTTGCCTAGGAGAAACTGAATTGAGTGGAATTCCATGTGAGACTAAATGCTTTGCCCAAGTGTATCAAGTCCCAGGGCTAGGATTGAAGACTGAAAAGCACTTTGGGATATAAAATGTTATATGCATAATGTATCTGAAGGGCAATTAAACCATGATACAATTATGACTGAGCTAGTGGAAAAAAGGTGCAGTTACTGCTGAATGTACTACTTGAAATTTAGTTTGTGTTTTTAAAAAATTGATTTAATTTCTCTTTGCACACTATCAGTTTCTTCATGCAGCTTTCTGAACAATTATCAGATTTTATGGGGAACACTTCTGTGGCTGATTATGCTTGGTAATAAGTCTTGGTCATCTGGTGATTTTTTTTTTTTTCTTCTTTTTATTTATATATACAAAAATAGCCTCAGAATATATTCATATCTCATGATGATAAAATAAAAATAGGTGACTTTGGTCTTGTGACTTCTGTGACATTTGAGACTCTGACTGAGAACAGAGGAACAAAATCATATATGGCACCAGAACAGGTAATTACCCCACTGTATTAGTGTCTCTGTAATTAGATTTGCGCTATAAACCCAGCATTGGATGTTCTCAATCCTAATCTCAATATTAAAGCAAGTTGCCTAAAATTCCCTGGTATGACTGTATCCAAAGATAACTGTATTCTGGAGAAAGTTTTACCACAAGTGTGGTAAAGGTTTTTGCTCTGTGTGAACATACAGTCTGACACTGTGTGCCTTAAGGAATGTTCTTGCAAAACCAGGCTGCCAGACATATATTTAAATTTGAATTTAGGACCTGTGTTAATTGTGTGATTTGAGTTTCTCTATTTGTTTCATTATTTGTCACAGGGCAATATTGGCATGCTTTATCTATACAGGTCTGTAGAAGTCTTAATTTCAGGGTGTTCAATGTGACATAATAGTCACTATTTAACAGGTCTGAGGCAGAAAGGGTTAACAACTAATAAGGATATTGAGTAGGGCCAGTCCTGTAGTCTTGGGTGGAAATTTCTGCTGACTCCTAATTCTGCTTTAAGAAGTGCTGCACTCTAGTTGGATTTGATGCCTGTATTGTTCTGCTTTAATCTTTCTAGTCTGGGCCCAAATATGGAAAGGAAGTAGATATTTATGCTCTGGGATTAATTTGGTTTGAAATTCTTTCGGCATTCACTTGTCACGAGAAAACTAAGGTATGTAATTTTTAAATTTAAAAAATAACTCCCACTGTTACTGTTTTGCCTTGCTTCTGGTATCACATGTTGATAGCACACTAGAAGGAATCTCTTTTTTTAGAGTACTATCTCTATTTTCATTTTTTTCCTTAATTCATTTCCATAAAGCCTGTAAGTCCTCAGACCTCAGTTGAAATGTTGTAACTGAAATAAAGAAATATTGCAATTTATTTCACTTATGTCCTACTAGATATACACTAAAGCCTGAGCAAGCTAAAGGATAATGTCAAGCAAAAAAAGGATGTCAAGTTTCTTAAAAATCTGTTTCTTTGATCAAAAACTTAAAGGGAGTATTTTTCTAATTTTAGAAAATAAAAATTATGGATGGATGAGTTTTGTCTCTGCCATGCTCTTGTCTTCACTGCACAGTGGAGAAAGAAGAGTTTCCACCAAGCCAAAACCCTTTAAGTTTTCCAAGATGAAAAGTGATTTGGAACATGTTGCTTTAAGTGAAAAAGATATTACTTCACAAAGAAACCTCATGTTACTTAAGCTTTTTCTTTAAACATATCTTCTAAAGGTGTCTTCTAAAGTAATTGTGGCTGGTCTCAGCCTTTGAACACTGTTAGCCAGATCCTTCTTCCAGTATGAGAAGATCAGACTGGTGTGCCTGTTCAGGTTGGCTCTGTCCCGCCACCTTGCACTTCCTCAGATATTTTGTTCCTGCTCACAGCTGATTGCAAATGCATCCACAGTCCCATGCTGTTTACAGTCAGAAAGGCATCATTTCCTTAAACTATAAAAATCTTTTGCTCTGCAGGCAGGTGGGGAAGTTATAGGGATAGAGAGTCATAGGATGGTCTTCAGCTGCTTCATTAGATGAGAAAGAATTTCATTTAATGGAACATGATCAAGTCTAGTGCTGGCAAGCCCTGCTGTAAGAAAGCACGTAAAAGCAAAGTTGATTATCCTGTGTTGAGTAACTGGTTCAGCTGATGATCCCCAGCAGCTAGGGTCACAGGCTCCTGCTACAGACTAGGGAAAATCTTGAAGTTCATAGGAGCTGTTGTTTTACTGCATAGTGGTTGTAAGGGCTTGCTGTACCAGGTTTATAAGGATCCCTAGGAGTAGCTGATGATTCAGGCTACAGAGTGAAGTCCAAGAACATGACTGTCATCTTCAGGCAGACATTACACTAGTTAACAGCAAATGAATTAAGCAGACTGCTCTGTTTAGCCAGAAAGCCACTTGCAGGATCACAGAATGGGAGAAGTTGGAAGGGGCCACTGGAAATCATCTAGTCCAACCTGCCTGTTCAAGCAGGGCTCCCTAGAGCACATTACTTGGGCTTGTGTCCAGTTAATCTCCAGTCAGAGAGACTCCACAACCTCTCTGGACAATCTGTTCCAGTGCTCAGTCACCCACACAGTAAAGAAGTTCTTCCTCATGTTCAGGTGGAACTTCCTGTGCATCAGTTTGTGCTCATTGCCTCCTGTCCAATTGCTTGGCACCACTGAGCAGAGCCTGGAAACCTCCTCTGACAGCTCCCTTCAGACACTCACAGACACTGATCAGGGCCCCTCTCGGTGTCTCTTCTCGAGGCTGAACAGGCACAGCTCCCTCAGCCTTTCCTTTTTAAGAGAGATGCTGCAGTGCCTTAATCATCTTTGTTACCCTCCACTGGACCTGCTCCAGGAGCTCCATGTCTCTCTAGTCCTGAGGAGCCCAGAGCTGGACACAGCACTCCAGATGTGCCTCAGCAGGGCTCAGTAGAGGGGCAGGATCACCTCCCCTGACCTGCTGGCAATGCAGCTCAGGTTTCCATTGGCCTTCTTGGCCACAAGGCCACACTGCTGGCTCATGGACACCTTGTTGTCCTCCAGGACCCCCAGGTCCTTCTCTGCAGAGCTGCTTTCCAGCAGGGTCAGCCCCCAGCCTGTACTGGGGCAGGGGCTGTTCCTCTCCCAGTGCAGAACCCTGCATTTGCCGTTGTGGAATTTCAGAAGTTCCTCCCTGCCCATCTCTCCAGCCTGTCAAGGTCCTTCTGAAGAGCTGCACAGCCTCTGGGGCATTGGCCACTCCTCCCAGCTTTGTGTCATCAGTGAACTCACTGAGGAGGCATCAGTTCCTGCATCCAAGTCATTGATGAGCAAGTTAAACAATACTGGGCTCAGTGTGGAAGCTTGGAGGACACCACTGGTGACAGGCCCTCAGCCAGACCCTGTGCCACCGAGTATGACCCTCTGGGATCTGCCATTCAGCCAGTCCTCCATCCACCTCACCATCCATTTGTGCAGCCCGCACTTCCTGAGCTTGCCTAGGAGGATGTTGTGAGAGTCAGTGTCATATAGAAAAAAAATAATTGCTACCCAAAAGCCTTGTCTAAAGAATGTAATGAGAAATCTGCTATCTGTTAGTTCCTTGGATTACCATGTAGCATTTTATGCAGTGACATAGGAGTAAGTGTGTGGTACTGTGCATGGTAAAAAGGAGGAAACATGCCTGCTTGGCTTGCAAAAAGAAATTAATGTATTTTTTTTTCCATGTAATTATAATGTATTTATATTGTAAAAACAATATAAATCCATTACTTTTAAATTAAGGAAAGAAAGATAATGGTTCTGAAATAGAGAGGACTACTGAAACAAACATGTCATTGTAGTCTGTGAAGCTTTTAACCTTAGAAATGGGTAATAGTTGATGAAAAGGCCATAAAACCAAACCAAAGCACAACTAAATGAAAAAGCCCCAACTTTCAGACTGTTTACAATTACTTTTTGAAGACTTACATTTCTTGTAGATTTATGTTTTTCTAACTACTTCAGTAAACTATATGGGTGATAAGGTAGAGATGCAAAACATAACCAGTGAAAGCATACCAAAACTATCCTCTTTTATTAATTTCAGGTATGGCCTTCTGTTAGAGAAGGTAAGCTTCCACAGCACTTCACCAACCAATTTCTGACAGAGGTATGGGACTTTAATACATTTTTTGGTTATTGTATTTACTAAAAAAACCCAAAAAAAAAAAACCGAAACAAAATCCCCCCAACAAACTATTGACATTTAATTTTTTTTTTGCAGGCATCCATAATCAAAAAGATGCTTTCAAAAGACCCTTTGGGAAGAATCGGTCTATCTCAATTACGTGATTTTCTTCAGTCCGTTGATAACAAGAAGCCACTTGAAAATTTTTCTTACTAAATGTCCTTTCAGACTATGTTTAAATCCAGAGTTTGATCAATTTATTACAACTGATGAAATGACAACAGATGTCAGAAGCAGCAGCAAGACTTGGGATGTGTCTTTTCCTTGGCCACATCACCATTCATGTACAGCAGCTGCAGACCAGGATGGGGTACTTCTTCAAGAAATCACTTGCAGTTTTTACCTGGAATCACAGGTTGTGGATGAGCTGGACTGTTTTGTACAATAAGTAAAAGAACGTAGTCTGTGGAGGGACGTCCCTT
>VZRL01001021.1:9489-26611 GCA_013397895.1 Origma solitaria
CCTTGGACCCCCTGGACCCGCTGAACCCTCTGGACCCCCTGAACCCCTGAACCCCCTGGACTCCCTGGGCCCTCTGGACCCCCTGCCCTGACCCCCCAGCCAGTGCTGCTGTCACCTGAAGGATTTTTGCAGGGAACGCTAACTTTTGGTTTTTCTCTCCTGTTTTTCCTTTGTCCCTCACCTATTCAGACTTTTTTTGTGTCCACAGGTGAAAACTGAACTTTGATTGAGGGTTCTTGGCTGTGAGGGCTCATAGAGGGGAGGCTCCCAAGCTTGGCACGCTGGGAACTCCACCATGGATTTGGAGGAGAGCTGGGGTTGGGCAGTCTGGGTGGCAGGGACAGTTCAGGGAGAGGCTGGGGACAGGATGAGGCCAAATCCAGGGACACCAAGTCCTTCCCGGCAAGGAAGAAGTCCCTGGCAGGAAGGACTTGGGAACATTTAGGGTTAGAGGGAACAGCCTCAGGGGGGCCAGGGGAGGCTCAGGGTGGACATTAGCAGGAATTTCTCCATGGAAAGGGAGGTCAGGCCTGGCAGGGCTGCCCAGGGAGGTTTGGAGTGCCCATCCCTGGAGGTGTCCCAGGAACACCTGGAGGTGGCACTCAGAGCTCTGGGCTGGGGACAAGGCGGGGATCGGGCACAGACTGATGATCCCGGAGGGATTTTCCGACTTCAGAGATCCTGGGATTCTGTGAATTTGTGCAGTGTCGTGGGGTTTGTGGGGCAGGGGAGGCACACAAGGTGCAGGTAAGCATTTTTATGGGATTTCTTTGGATTTTTCCCACACAGGCCCTGCTCCCTTCAGACCCAAAGCTGCAGCTCTCCAAATGCAGCATCAGGAAAAACCCCTCCCATTTCCCCCCACCCCAGCTCCAGTGATCCCGGAGCTCTGCCCTAGCAGATTCCACAATCCTTCTCCCCAAAAGCTCTGGAATTGCTGAAGGCTTCAAACCCCAATCCCCACTCCATTTTAATGGACTCCAAGGTAAATTTGCTCAGGCCCAGCCTCCTGCAAAGCAAATTTGCCCAGCCCTGAGTAGGAGTGAGCAGAGCTGCTCCAGCTTCACCACCCGCAGGATCCTCAAACACAGCCCCACGTGGGGAAAACGGGAAAACGGGGATTTATTTAACATTTCTATCTTCTCTTTATTGCAGCAAATGTATTTTATGTCCCAGAGATGAAATATGGAGCAGCAGGCCCATTCTGTGCTCGCAGCTCCATCCGTGAGCAGCTCAGCCCCAGCTTTGTTTTGTAAATCATTTGCTGATGGCTTTGGAGAGGATCCATAAATCTTCCCTGAATTGCTCCTTTCAGATCCTCAGCTTTTGCAGGAATCTTCATCTTCATATTCAGGGATTGCTTGGCTCAATAGGGGGAAAAATTCCCTAAATTCCATTCTCTGGGAGGCTGTTCCAGGGACCCGGGGGTGATTCTGACTTTTCAGTGTCCACAAAAGAGACACTGAGCTTTGGGGCTCAGTGGAATATTCAGAAAATATTCCCTAACTTCCAGTTAAACCCAGGGCTCTGAGGGAATTCTCTTCACTTGCACAGCAGTGATCAAAAGGAATTGCGAGCAAAGGTGGAGGTGGAGGGGCAGCAAAATTCCCTCGAATTGGTTTTGGAGTGGTTTGGAGACAATTCACAACGATCTCCTGATTCACTGGGGATTGGTTCCCAAAATCCCACCCGGGGGTAACTTTGGGGATGGCCAGGCTGGACAGGGCTTGGAGCAGCCTGGGACAGTGGGAACTTGGGATGGGCTTTGAGGTCCCTTCAGCCCAAACCATTCTGGGATTCCATATTTGATTTTCACTTTTCCCCTCAGGGTCTGTTTGATGTCTCTGTGGATCAATCATGAAGTTGGATTCTCCCATTCTGGGAGACCTCAGATGGGAAAGGGATCAGATGGGGACAGAGAGATGGGGTTGGTTTAAATCCAGAGGGACAGAGCTTTTCATGGGACTGAGGGGACAAAACCTGGGAAACACAAAAACTTCCTGTATTTTACTCCAAATGAAATTGGCTTGGATGGAAAAGTTTATTTCCACAGCTTCTGCAAAAAAGAAAATTTCTATTTGGAAGCTGCCTGCTCCTTACTGGGATTTCTTGCCAAGGAGTCACGGAGAGCAATTTCAGTAATCCCAAAGATTGGGAAAAAGCTTGGGCTTTCAGTGTCTGAGCATTTGGGATCTGGTTTTGGAGCATTTGTGATCTGAGAGCTGCTCCCAGGAAGAAAAAGCTCAGGGAAGGAGGGGCAGGTCGCAGGGGAGTGACCCCGAACTGCTGGGAGCGGGATCATGGCAAAAATCCCAGTGGGGTTCCCATCACATCTGATCCAGGGGAGAGCGGGGACAGCCCTGATCCCATACTCTGTCCCGTTCCTGATCCCAGAGCTCTGTCCCATTCCTGATCCCAGAGCTCTGTCCCATTCCTGGTTCCAGGCTCAGTCCCATCCCATCCCAGGCTCTCTCCCATTCCATCCCAGGCTCTATCCCATCCCAGGCTCTATCCCATCCCAGGCTCTGTCCCATCCCATCCCAGGCTCTGTCCCATCCCATCCCAGGTTCTATCCCTTTCCATCCCAGGCTCTCTCCCAGGCCTCAGCCACTGCAGTTTTCCCTGTGGAGGTGAGCCAAGCCCTCCATGCCAGGGCTCAGCTCCGGCCGTTCCTGCAGTGCCGAAGGGAGGAGCACCCCAGGGCAGCTCCGGGAGCTCCTCCTGAGCCCAAACCCGAGGAAAAGCCCAGGCAGAGAATCCCTGGGGGAAGGTTGGATCCCGGGGCAGGGATTGATGAGGGATGGGATGGGGTCAGGCCATGAGGAAAAGCAGGAGAAAGGGCTGGGCTGTGTTTTCTCAGCTGGAATTACCACAGGATCCTCTGCCTTGGGAGAAGGGGAACACGGAGAGGGCAGGAAGAACCAATTTTTTGGTTCACTGGCTCCTCTGGATGGGAAAGGAAAAACCAAAAGTCATTTCAGGCTGAGTGAGGAGCTGCATTTCCCTGGAATGAAACAATTCCTGTGCGTGGCCGGGGGGATTTTGTGTTCCCAAATAAATAAAACAGGAGGAGATTGTGAATTGATTTTTTTTTTTCCCACATCCTGAACTTCAAGAGGGATTTGAGGTCAGTGGGAATGGCCAGGAGGCTCCAGGGCCATGGCAATTCCTTCCAGGGGGTTCCTGAGCCCAGGTCCCACTGCCCAAGCCCCTGAGGGAGCAGCCTGGGGGCAGGGAATGCTCTGGGAGCAGGGAATGCTGGACTCCAGGTGCTGGAAAAATTGGGATACAACTCAAATACTTCCCAGCAGGACAAAGCAGAGCCTCCTGGGACAGGGCCCAGACCCAGAGCCGAGGCCTCAAAGGCACAACCACAGCTTGAATTCATTCCCATGGCATTAAGTGTGGGGATTCATTGGGATGGAGTGGATTTGGGGAATATTCCTGTGGTTTCCAGCTCTGCCCCAACTCATCCTCTCTCCAGGAATGTTTCAGGCTGATTTCAGCTGCTCAGGGCTCACCTGGAGTGGGACCTGCGAGCACTTCCATCATTTCTGCCTCATCCCAGGCCCAGCTCTGCCCTGCACTGAGGACAGGAAATGTTTATTACAAAGGTTTATTAGAAAGGTTTATTAAAATGTTTATTACAAAGGTTTATTAAAATGTTTATTACAAGGGTTTATTACAAAGGTTTATTGAAGACGTTGTGCCCGATTTAGGGAGCTTTTCATGGACCTGTCCCAGTGAAACAGAGCCGGCCCTGGCAGGGGAACTCACATTTTATGGTCACTGAATTTATGCTTAGGATTTTCCAGTTGAACTTCTGGCAGGCTCGAGGGTTGTGGAGGGTCAGGGATTCCTGCCCTGGTGGTCATTCCAGGGAATAAATCACCCAGCAGAATGAGGGTGGGAGCAGACGGCAGAGCTGGGTGTTTGCGTGGGGTTTGGGGTTGCCTCGATGGGAATTTGGTACAAATCCACTTGGGGTGGGGTCGGGATGTGCTCGGGCACCCTTTGGGAATCTCAGCATGTGGGATGAGGCTGGGGGTGCTCATCAGGGCCAATTCCAGCTTTGTGGGAGCAGCATCAATCGGGACACGCTGGGAACAGCCTCAGGAGGGACTAAACTCTTGGAAAATCATAGCGGGGATCCCTCCATCCCCATGGAGGGATTTATCCCTGGCAAGGAATTCCTTTGCCAGGGATAAATCCCTCTCTCCTCCTGTCTGGGGCCTCACATCCCCTTGGGAGAGTCCAGGCCATGGAGATGGAGGTGAAATGGCCTCCCCAGGAGCTGCCCTGGCCAAGCCTTACCAGCAGCTCTGGAGTCATCCCAGAGACCCTGAGCTCCTTTGGCCAGGGAATTTCCCCTTCCAGGGGCATAGGGCTTCAGCAATGGGAGCATTTCTTGGCATTCTGGCCCCTGTGGCTCCTGGTGGGGTTTTCTGGGAGCCTGGGCCTTTCCAGGCTCTGGAGAAAGCAGCACCTCTCCTCCAGGAGCTTTTCCCATTCCTAGAGCCCGGATGGATTGTTTGCCAGAGGCAGGGATTGGTCACCTGCGAGTTTCCCAAAAAGTGGGACAGGATTTGTGTTTTCTCCAATTGCTGCAGGTGCAGTGACAGTAGCCACCGTTTATTCCTGTCCCTGTGACTTCCCCGTGGAGCTTTTCCAGCCTCTTTTCCGTGTGCAGACGGATGAGGCCTCCAGTTCATCCCTAACTGAGCCACTGACACAAGGAATGGGGCCATTAAATAAGAATTAAAGATGTGCTCCTTACCTTTGGGGGAGTTTGGGATAGATTCCCTTGTTTCTAATCTCCTTTCCTGCAATGTTCTCTCCTCAATCCTTTTCCCTGCATCTCAATTGAGCTTTGGATAACTCACAAAATTAATCCTTCCTGAGCATCAAATCCCTTCCCTTCCCAGGCAGAATGTGAGGAGCTGTTCCCACACTCCTGCCTCGGTCCCAGAGCCCCCGGAGCCATGGGGACAGACCCATCCCTGGGCACCCCGAGCTGCCAGGCTGAGTTTGATTCCTGATTTTAGTTTGCCTTGCAGGAAAAAGTCAGGAGTGGGGTCCCTGCTGTGAGGGACATCATTGCAAGTGCCTGGGGTGACACTTGTATGGTCCAGAAGGACATGGAGCTGCCAGGATGAGTCCAGAGGAGGAGATAATCCCAGGGCTGGAATTCCTCTGGAGCCAGGCTGGGAAAGCTGGGGGTGTTCAGCTGGAGAGGAGAAGCTCCAGGGAGAGCTCTCCAGAGCCTGAAGGGCTCCAGGAGAGCTGGAGAGGAGCTGGGGACAAGGGAGGGAGGGACAGGACACAGGGAATGGCTTGACAGGGTTAGATGGGATATTGGGAAGGAATTGTTCCCTGGGAGGGTGGGGAGGGCTGGGATGGAATTTCCAAAGCAGCTGAGGCTGCCCATGGATCCCTGGCAGTGCCCAAGGCCAGGCTGGACAGGGCTTGGAGCAGCCTGGGACAGTGGGAGGTGTCCCAGGGGTGGCACTGGATGGGCTTTAAGGTTGCTCCCAACCCAAACCATTCCAGGATTCCATGATCATTTTTCCAGATAGGTTTAGGACAGACCAGAGGGAAGATGCTCCCTGGCTGTGAATTTCCATTTGTAGTGGGAAAATCTATCCTGAAAGTGAACTGAACTGGAGGAGAGCTGGAACCTCTTTGTGGATGTTTCCCCTTCAAAATAACATTTCCCTGGGAAAAAAAAAGTAAAATTCTTCATCCAAAAAAAAAAAAAAAAAAAAGGGTGAAGGGCATCTTTAANCTGAAGAGACTCTTTAAACCCATCCTGGATGTGACATTAAAACATGAGGGAGGGAAATTTCTGCAGCTACAAATGCCCAGGTTTTGAAGCTGTAAAGCTCCTAAGAAAGGTTTGATGCCTGCCCTGGAGCAGAGGAAAGGCCGGGGGGGTGGGGGGTGACATGGCAGGATGGGGAATCAGGATTAATCCCAAATCCAAATTAAGGAAAGAAAAGTTGATTTAATAATTCCTCTCTGTGCAGCTCAGTGGCAGCTCCACCTGAAAGCCTCAGGAAGAACTCCTGGGGCACCGTTCTGAGCCCCAGGACCCTCTCTGAAGCCTTTTCCAAGGAAGATGCTTTGGCGTTTTCCAATGCCAAATTTCCATTTCCAAAGCCGCAGCTTCCCGGGGGCTGGAGCGGCCCCGCCATGGACAACTCTCCCGAGCTCGGGCACAGGAGCAGGAGAGAGGCAGGAAATGGATGCTCATTAACAGAAATCTCATTTCTGCAGTGCTAATGAGGCACATTCCGGGCAGGGCTTTGGGATGGGCTGGGAACGCTCCTGGCCCTGTGCTTGGCAGGCTCTGTTTGCCTGAAATCCGTCCCTGCTTGCAGAGGAGCCTGTGCAGTGCTGGGGAGCAAAGGATTTCCAACATTCCTCATTCCAGAGGGAGCTGGGGGTGGATACAGCCACAGAACTGATTCCATTGGGATTTCATTGGGATTTCTTTGGCAAAGTTCTGGGGACAAGGACCATCCTGGGTTTGTTTTTACATTTGTTCTCTTCCTTTGTTCCACTGTCTTCCATCCTTCTATAAAACAATTCCTTGGTTTATTGGGAATATCTGTCCCAGGGAGGCCCTGGGGACTGCCCACCCTTTATCTCTGGTTTGGTACCTGAGCTGTTCCATTCCTTCCACGGAATTCTCTCTGATCCCAGTCAGACAGGTCAGGATGAGAGGATGGGAGGTTCCTGGGAGTTCCAAATGGCTCTGGAGAGGAGGAGCTGTTGCCTCTGGAGTGATTCCTGCCAGGAGGACACGTCCTGAGCCAAGGGCACCAATATCCAAGCCTTCCCGAGGTTTTCCAACCCCTCCCGCCCTGATGTCGCCCCCACTACTCCTCCATGGACCTCATGGGGAGTTTTCCAAGGTTTTTCCCATCTCTGTTGGTGTCCCTGGGGCTGATGGAATGTTCACCAACAGGATTTCTCCAGCCTCAGCAGCCTTTCCCTGCTGCGATCCTGTGGAACAGAGTCACCCCCAGGCAGGAGACATTCCTGCCATTAATTCCTGAACTGGTTGGGGAAAATATTCCAATTAGCACCTCGTTCATTAGGCATTGACCTCCTTCAAATGCAGAATAACTCAAGGAGGAGAGAGCTGGGGGTGTTCAGCTGGAGAGGAGAAGGCTCCAGGGAGAGCTCAGAGCCCCTGGCAGGGCCTGAAGGGCTCCAGGAGAGCTGCAGAGGGACTGGGGACAAGGGATGGAGGGACAGGACACAGGGAATGGCTTTCCATGCCAGAAGGCAGGGTTGGATGGGATTTGGGATGGAATTGTTCCCTGGGAAGGTGGGGAGGGGCTGGGAGGGAATTCCCAGAGCAGCTGTGGCTGCCCCTGGATCCCTGGCAGTGTCCAAGGCCAGGCTGGACAGGGCTTGGAGCAGCCTGGGACAGTGGGAGGTGTCCCTGCCATGGCAGGGGTGGCACTGAGTGGGCTTTAAGGTCCCTCTCAACCCAAACCATTCCAGGATTCTCTGAACTTATCTCTTTTCTCCAGTGGGATTTTATCTCTCTGGATTTGGTTTGTTATAAAACACCCAGAGCTGTTTGTGGCTGAGAACTTCCCAGGATAAATCTGCTGTTCCTGGGCTTGAAAAAAATGGGATATTATCCCTTCTCCCACTAAATCAGAAGAACTCCTGTTTCCTGATGCTCCTGGAAGGGAATGGAGCCCCAGGAGGAGCTCAAGGAGCCAGAAAGGGTTGGAGAATCCTGAGGGAGCTGGGAAAGGGCTCAGCCTGGGGAAAAGGGGGTCGGGGGGACCTTGTGGCTCTGCACAACTCCTGACAGGAGGGGACAGCTGGGGGGGTCGGGCTGTGCTCGCAGGGAGCAGGGACAGGAGGAGAGGGAACGGCCTCAGGCTGGGCCAGGGGAGGCTCAGGGTGGATATTGGGGAAATTTCCTCCTGGAAAAGGTGCTCAGGCATTGGAAATGCCCAGGGAGGTTTGAAGTGCCCATCCCTGCAGGGATTCAAAGCCCTGGGCATGTGGCACTTGGGGACACGCTCAGGGATGGCCAGGGCAGCGCTGGGCGGTGTTGGACTCTGTGATCCCAGAGCTCTTTCCATCCTGAACAATTCCGAGGCTCTGAGCTCCCACTCAGTGCAGGTAACTGGGATGCAGCAGCCAAAGTCTCAAGGCTGCAATTTCTCCTCAACCCAAAATAGTCCAACATATGCAGGGAGAAAGAGCTCCAAATAAACAAACCCACAATCTGCTCCTACAGAAATATCTTGGAATGTTCACAACAGACTGGGATCCCTCAGGGCCTTCCCAGCTTCGCTCAGGGTTCCAGTGGTAACAGCTCCGAGCTGGTACAGATTTGCAGCCCTAAAAAACCTGGAGTTGTAGTAATTACTGACTCTGTGCTTTAAGTGGGAATATCTTGGCATGGAATTCTATTTTCCATTATTTCCGAATGACAGCAGACACGGTGACAGCTCCAGCTGTTTATTTTGGGAAGACAGGAGATTTTAAAGGTGGTTGGGGAAGCAGCGATGCTGGGATGTAGAGGAAGGTGACTGTGGGATTGCCATCTGTGGGATTTGGTGATTTGTTTCGGATGGTCAGGACGGAGACGAGAGATCTCTAAACTTAGGTCTTAGAGCATGAGGTTTATTGTCAAAGCATGTGGGTGTAGGAGACCTGCTGGGAGCTGCCAGACACAGCTCAGAGCAGGGCAGAGAGGTGAGAGAGCAAGCAAGAGAGGGCAAGAGAGCGAGAGAGAGTAGATCAGAATGCCGTGGTTGCCGTTTACAATACAATAAATCATCTTCTGTGTTGAATATTCTAATTTTCACTAACCAATCTAGAACAAGCTACAAATCCTACAACATTTACATACAGCCTGTGAGAGTCATTGCATTACCATACGACGTTATATTTTAAACTCTAAAAACTGCTTTTTGGACCCTCTGCCAAGTTGGCAGGGTCTGCTCTGACCCTTGGAGCTGTCTGCAAGCAGAGGGGATTGTTTAATCCAGAGGGGATTACCTTCAGTGGCCACACCATTGTTTTCCAGTTGGTATCTCAAAGCTTGTCTTCATTTCAATCTCGCTTACAGTTTCCATATTCTCAGCATCTTTTGCCAGGTAATCATATTTATAAAGCTTTCCTATTTCATCTTCCCCAACAGGTGACTTCACTTCTGTAAAACCAAACCAAACCAAACCAAACCAAACCAAACCAAACCAAACCAAACCAAACCACTCCCTGCTCTTCAACTTCCCGAGGCAGTGAAATCCTTGGAATTCACCTCCAGAGTGTCCCCCTGGAAGTGCAGGATCAGGGAGGCTCCACCTTCTGGCTCTGGGAACCACAGCGAGTGTTTGAGGCCTTGAAAGAAAACCCAGCAGAGAAACCAAGCCTGGGGCTCCAGGGCGACGTTCAGGGAGGAATTAATTCCAACAGGGATTCATTAATGAATGGGCAAAGGGTGTGGAGAGGGAAAGGGAAGCTCATCCAGGCTCCATCCAGGGATAATGTGATAATCCGGGAAAGGAGGGGCGCTGAGCCAGGGAGGATTGGTGCCCCTGCGCTGTGCTTCCCTAAACCCATTCCTCACAGCAAACTGTGGGAACACCATCGCTTGAGGTGCTGAGGAGCCAATTGCAAGGCCAGGAATGTCCTAGAGGTCACTACCCTGGCCAGGGGGATTCAGGCAATTCCTTCTCCATCAGGAAATGCTGATTTCCCAACTGCAGAACTTTTGGCTTCAGATAAGTTTGGTTTGCTAAATAATCTCCTCAGGTCCCACAGGTGGTTTGGAGGGGAAGTCTTCAGCCAGAATGCGCTCTGGGGCTGGGGCTGTGCCGGGAATGCCACAGCTCATCCCATCGGGCACGGATTTGGAGCCACCCTGGGTACCAACAGCACCAACCCCCAGCTGCTCCTTTTCCCACAAAAGGGGAGTTCAGGCTGCTGGAGAAGCATCTCCAGCCTTTGCGGTTTTTGGACGAAGCTCTTCCAGGTCTGGCTGTCGAAAGCCAGCAGGGAGCCCTGAGATCCATGCCCAGGTCCTTCGTGCCTCCCTCAGGGTTGATTCTTCCCAAGCAGGCCCAGAGACCCTTCAGAAACACAGTCAGAGCAGTGCAGATTTGCTTTATTCGGTGTGCCAGGTGTAGGGGATCGCTCCTCCAAACACACACACCCGGCACTGCCAACACACAATATTATGGGTAACATTCATGAATATTCATCACATTCCCTGGGATAGGAGTGGTTATAAAAATCATTTCTGGGAATCATTAATATCATTAGCTGTGTGCCACGCATGCACTGAGTGTCCTGGTGGTCTTTGGGGGTCTGCTCGTGATGGAGATCTGCAGTCTTCATCACAGTGCACTTTTCACCTTTCTCTCTGGAGCATGGGCAGTCCTTGGTGGGCAATTCAGGGTTCCTGTGCTGCCCTCAAACAGATTCTTGTCCCTCTTATCCTGACAAGATTAAGGGAATTCTGTTTTCCTAGGTTTTAGAATTCACATATTCTATCTCTCAATAGTTAACTTGAGTTACCTATTGACTACCTGTTTCTCAGGTTTGAGCTCCAGGTTTTTAGAGGAAGAGAACGGTGACATTCCAGTAATGCATTCAAGGTGTCTCCATGCGCAGATTTTATTTTGGAAGCTGAAGCTGCTGTCAGGGTGAAGACTAAGGGAACACAAGGCAATCCCTTTTCCCTGCCAGGAATTTGATTCCATTTCCCTTCCCCTGCTGCCCAGAGCAGCGGGAAGAGGCTTTGGGAATTGCCAGGTTCGGAACTCTCCCAGCGCCTCAGGAGGAGCGGGGTCAGACAGGGAACATCAGTAATTCCTGCTGGAAATCACAGCCATTTCTGGCCGGGCTTTGTTCCTGGAGATTTGTGACAGGTGTGAGGAGCTCTGGGAGGGTGGAAGGGAATTCAGGCCTGAGTTTCTCAAAACCAGAAATTCTCCTCAGGGTCAGGACAGACCCAGGGCCCTCAGGATCCTGCACTGCCTTTGAATGAGCCTTTTCCAGCCCCTGCCAAGGACACCAGCAGCAACATGAACCAGAAAATCAGGGAATCGTGGGATGGTTTGGGTTGGGAGGGACCTTAGAGATCCAGGGCCACCCCTGCCATGGCAGGGACACCTCCCACTGTCCCAGGCTGCTCCAAGCCCTGCCCAGCCTGGTCTTGGGCACTGCCTGGGATCCAGGGGCAGCCACAGCTGCTCTGGGAATTCTATTCCAGCCCCTCACCCTCCCAGGCAGGAATTCCTCCCCAGTATCCCACCTAACCCTACTCCCCCTCATTTTAAATCCTGAACCTTGCCTGGAACACTTCCTGAGGCTGGCCATGGATGGAGCCCCAAACCCTCTCATGGAAACATAAATACAGAAATAAATAAATAAATAAATAAATAAATCCAGCTATTCCTGCATCCCATTCCTGATGTTTGCCAAAGCAGTGAGGAGGAAATCAGAGGTGCAGGGAAGGGGTGTCCCCATCAAACCCCAACCCGAGTGACACAAATTCCAGCAGAGAAGGAGCAAACCCAGAGCCTGGGAAGGATAAATTTCCAGAGGAATCCTGGCTGGGATGTTGGGAAGTCAGGGCCTGGCAGGGAGGACGGAGGGGATTTTCTGGGAAGGGCCAGGGCCAGGTGGAGCCAAGGCAGGAGGAGGGAAGGTGAAGGAGGGAAAGCTCCAGCCAGGAGTGGGTAATGGGAGAAGCAGGGATTGCATTCAGGCCTTTTCAGCTGGGCAGAAGCTGCAAAACCCCCCTGCAGTTCCCAGGATTTCCCTGGTTCTTGGCACAGTGAGTTTGCTTCCCCTGAAATTCCCATTTCCCGGCATTCGTGGACCTGCCAGTCCATCCAGCCCAGGGAGCTCTCAGTGACCTACCCCACATTTAGTACATCCTTTATTTACCGGAGACCTGGGGATTTTCCAGCTCCATGTTTTCTGGCAGCAATTCTTGTTTGGTAGAAACCGTGCTGAGTTTTGGGATGGTTGGAAACGAAGCGTCTTGGGAAGAAATGGCCAAAGGATAGCATCTCCCATTGCTGGGGGAAGGGATGGCTTTGCCAAGGAGCAAATTCTCTTTCGGGGAAGACTTTTCTGGAAGGGAAATGGGAATGCCAGAGTTTGATCCTGACAGAGCCGGGCTCTAGGTTGGGGTTTAACTGCTCCAAGGATGGGATTTAAGGAATAATCCAAGGACTGGATTTCAGGATCAATGTCCTTTGCTGATCCTGGCTGTCCCAGGGACAGCTGCACTTGGATCCCAGGCTTTTCCCAGAATGCCAGCCTGGTTTGGGTTGGAAAGTCCCACCCAGGGGCACTTCCCCTGATCTGGGGGTGCTCCAAGCCCTGTCCAGCCTGGCCTTGGACGGATTCCCGCAGAGATGCTGATTCAGGCATGGATCTATGCTGGGATTCTGCAGCCAGCAAGGATTCCCAACCCTGGAGCGAGGCTCTCCTGCAGGGACCAACGCGGGATGAAGCTGGAGGGGAGAACCCCGGGGCTCTCCTGGAGATCCATCCTGGAGGATCCCCCGGAGCTGCCCCAGGGATCTCCAAACTCACGGAATGGCTGCTCAGCCCATGGATTGGAGGGATCTAAGCACTCCAGGAATCCCACGGAAAGGGAAGATCCCAGAGCCACTCCAGGCAGTGTTTGATCCTGGAGCTCCGGGGCACGGCTTGATTGGAGCAGGGATTAATTCCAGAACTTCATCTTCCCTGGCACTTCCTCATTAACATTTCCAGCAGGATGCTGCTCCATGACTGGGCTCCAACTGCTGGAAAAATACCTGTGCTTATTAAAACTGAGCCTAATTAAAACTGGAGCCGCCCTTGGGACTTCACAGCTGCTGCTGAGGCTGAGAAAGGATCCTCCTCCTGCAGCAGCTTTGCTGGGAGCAGGCACAAAATGGGAATTTTTCCCAATTCCAGGTCCACAGCACCTTTTTATGGGATTTGAGCCGTGGTAGAGCTCTGAGCAGCCCCTGGGGCTGATCCTGAGCTGCTCCAGGGCCAGCAGGCACCTGCAAAGCCCAGACTAAACCAGGGTTCAATCCCACAGCCCCAATCCCTCCCAGTTTAAGGGGGCAGATCATTGGATCCTGGATAAACCATTGGACACTGGACAGACCACTGGATACAGCTGACAGCTGATTGCAAAATTATCTTAATTACGATGATGATGGAAGTGTTTTCCTCATTAATGTGCTTATTAACAATGTGCTCCCATTGTCCACACACAGATTTTCTCCCTAAACCTTTGTCCTAAATTCCTTGTTTTGCCCTCTGTGAGAGCTCATTCCCAGAGGGGCTGGGGGTGCTGGGATTTGCTCATGAGCACAAAACCCTGGAGCCATGGAATGGTTTGGGCTGGATGGGCCTCAGGGATGGGCAGGGACACCTCCACCATCCTGGGAATCATCCAAGGCTCTGTAATGTAGAAAAGTCTGGATTTTCCCTCAGATTTCGTGCTCACTCTTGGATTCCGTCCCCAAGGCTGTTGTGGGTCAGAGGGGCAGCGCCTCAGACATTCTCTATCACTCCTGCAGAATTCCATGTTTTATTCTCCTACCTGGACCTGCTTCCTTTAAACTGCAGCAAAGGCTGCTCAGGCTTGAAAGGGAAAACCTGGTGTGAAAACCAGGAAAATCCAGGGCTTTTCCTTGAAAACAGCCACAAAAATATATTTTCCTGGATTTGGGGTGGAAGAGCAAAACCTGGAATGCTGTAGAGGGGCAGAATTCCTTCCAAAAGGTGCTGAGGGCTGAGGTGGGAGCAGTGTGGGGTCCCACTGGTGTCCCCTGATTGCTGCTTTTCCTCTGGAATGTCAATCCCTTCCCCCTGGAAAGGGATGATTCCTGAATTCATGACTCAGTTTCCCCAGCATGCTGGGAAAAGCTGGAGCTGTGAGTGGCAGCTCTGGGCTCTGAGGGTTGAAATGCTCCCTGCACGATGTGTTTGTTGTTCTTCAGAGCTCTAAAATCTTCCTGAACGGAGATGGATTTGATCCGCAGAGTTCTTCCCACCAAGCAAACAAAGCACAGAATTTCAGATGAAATCCAAAGGTTGTGGGGTTTTGTCTCGAGCTTCCCAAAGCCAAAAATGCCTCCCCTGGGATGTCAGTGCCAAGCTGAGGCTGGAAAGGATAAAGGAGAGGTTTGATCCTTTGTAATCCTCACTGGGGAGGAGGAGCAGGAGCAGGAGGACGAGGAGCAGGAGGAGGAGGAAGCCCATTTTGGGAGGCAGAAGCCACAAAAGGCCCATATCCATTCCATATCCATCCCAAATCCATCCCCCATCCATCCTGTACTCATCCCATACCCATCCCGTATCCATCCCATATCCATCCCAAATCCATCCCGTATCCCTCTTGTATCCATCCCATATCCATCGCATATCCATCCTTTATCCATCCCATATCCATCCCGTATCCACCTCATATCCATCCCAAATCCATTCCTGTATCCATCCCATATCCACCCCGTACCCATCCCATATCCATCCTGTACCCACCCCATATCCATCCCATATCCATCCCGTATCCATCCCGTATCCATCCCGTATCCATCCCGTATCCATCCCATATCCATCCCGTATCCATCCCATATCCATCCCGTATCCATCCCGTATCCATCCTGTATCCCTGCCCCATCCCTGCTGTCCAAGGCTCTGCCCAAGGCCTGGATTTGTTAAGCCTGGCCTGCCCAATCCTTTCCCCTGAGCTCAGGGCCATCCCTTGGAACAATCCCAGTCCCACCCTCCCATTCCCATTCCCATTCCCGCAGCTGGGCTGGCAGGAGCTGGGATTTCGTGTCTTGTTATTCCTGTGGCCCTCAGAGCAACAGGGGGTTGGAATTTTCCCTTCCCACCCCACAAGTCCCAAGCTCAGCTGGCGCATGTGGGGCAGTTGGGTTTGGATCCCTGGGCCAAAATCGCAGCAAGGGCCGAGCAGTTTGACCCCAAGGGCAGAACATCTCCCTTCCAGCCCTGTGGGATAGAGGCAGGAGGATCCCCAGCCCCCAAATCCACAAGGTTTGGGATGAGCCCCTGAGGGAAGGAAGGAGCATTTCCCAAAGTTTGGGCAGGAGAGAATCCCTGAGGGGTTTTCTCACCCCAGAGCTCCTGGAGCAGCTTCTCCCTTTTCCTCCTCACTGGCTCTGTTCAGGGAGGGGACCCTGAGCTTCCTTAGTCTGGGCTGGAAAATCCAATTAGGGGTTCTCTGACCGCTGGGAACGGGGATCGTGCATCCCAACATGGGGGTTATGGGATCATAGAATGGTTGGGGTTGGAAGGCCCTAAAACCCATCCAGTGCCACCCCTGGGACACCTCCCACCATCCCAGGCTGCTCCAAGCCCCAATGTCCAACCTGGCCTTGGACACTGCCAGGGCTCCAGGGGCAACCACAGCTGCTCTGGGAATTCCATCCCAGCCCCTCCCCACCCTCACAGGGAAGGATTTTTCCATATATCCAACGGAAATTTCCCCTCTGTCAGTGGGATCCCATTCCCCCTTCCCTGTCACTCCAGTTCCCAATCCACAGTCCCTCTCCAGCTTTTGGGGTCAGGACAGGCCCAGGGCCCTCAGGATCCTACAGTGCCTTTGGCTGAGCCTTTTCCAGCCCCCGCCAAGGGCATCAGCAGCAATGTAAATCACACAATCAGGGAACCCTGGAATGGTTTAGGTGGGAAAGGATCTCAAATCCATCCAGTGCCACCCCTGGGACACCTGCCACTGTCCCAGGCTGCTCCCAGCCCTGTCCAGCCTGGCCTGGGGCACTCCGGGGATGGGCAGGGTGTGATCCCCGCAGGCAGAGCAGCCCCCGGGATGAGCCCCGAGCAGCTCGGAGCCTTTCCCGGCCCGGCTGAGCCCCCGTGGGATGTCCAGAGCCACCCGAGCAGAACCAAAGGCTCTGCCGGGGAAGGGAAGGAGCCACTCGTGAGTGAAGCACCGTTAATTACCGTATGCAAATGGAGTGAAGCACCGTTAATTACCGTATGCAAATGAGCCCCGCCCGGGCTGCTCAGCGCCCGCCTCATTTGGAAGCAGCTCAGGAGCTACAAATGAACTCTCAGCTTCTCCTCGTGCAATTAGGGCCGTGCGAGAGACTCATTAATCAGCGCAATTAGCGGGGCTGCTGCCGCCCGAGGTTCAGAGGAGCTTTGGGGGGGTGACTGCTGCTCAGGAGCGTTGATCCCAAAGCTTTGCCGGGATCTGGCATCCTCTGGAATGCCCCAGGATCGAGGATTTAGCTCATTTCCAGCCGCCAGCTGCTCCCTCCCTTGGGAATCTGCTGCTCCTGCTGATCCCTGCTGCTCGTCCCTCCGGGAAGGGTCACATCGAGCGCTCGGGAGCGCGGCTGATGTGACAGCCCAGCGCAGGGAATATGGAAATGTGATTCCTTAGGAGCACGCAGCTGGTCAGGGCTTTGGGCATCAAATCCACCCGGGGCTCTCTGCAGAGCCTTCTACAGGAGCAGCCCTGGCATGAGAAATGGAGGGAATCGGTGGAAATCATCATGATATCAACAAAACACACCCCAGAAATTTAGGGAATGAGTGGAAAGATCAGGATGATATCAACAAAACACACCCCAGACATTTAGGGAATCAGTGGGAAATCAGCACAATGTCTACAAAACACACCCCAGACATTTAGGGAATGAGTGGGACGATCAGGATGATATCTACAAAACCCTTTCTATCCCAAAAGCTGAGTTACAGAGGTTACAGAGATCAGAGGATCTGGGAATTATCCTCACTTGTACAGCACTGTTGGAGCAAATCTCCCAATCCAGGTCCTTCAGGAGTCCTGTGGTGACGCTGAAGCTGCACAAAATCTCAGTATTGCTCTCTCAGGCCTTTCCTGCAGCAGGAAAAGGTTTCCCATGACTTTGTCCTGCTTTATCCACAAATAACTCCTGGCCTGGCTCCCTGCTCTGCTCGCAGGTGGAACAGGCACTGCAACCCAGCCTGAGATAAAGGGGGATTTGGGAACATCAGGGCAAAGGTACTCACAGAGCTTCACCTGAGGAAAAGATTTTATCAAATCTCAGGGTCTCCATTCTTTTGGTCTCAAAAAAAAAAAAAAAAA
>VZRL01001021.1:26641-55158 GCA_013397895.1 Origma solitaria
AAAAAAAAAAGAGATTTAACAGCAGCAAATTCTCCCTGCAGGAATTCCAGCTTTGTCCACACAAACAAAACATCAGGAAAAGAAGTGTTACAAATAAATCACTCTTCGGGTAGAAAACTCCTCAAGCTGGAGTTACACTGTGATTATAGAAAATGTTTGGCATCAAAATGGGATATTTCATATCAGGGCAAATAAATTGTTCCCTTAACCCAAAGTGGGGGTTTTCTTGCACCTTCTGATTGAGCAAAAAGAAATTTCAAGGATTTGAATTTCAAGCTGACCTGAAACAATTTCTTGTTTGTTTGCTTGTTTGAAATTGTCAGTGAGGCAAAAAAATCAATTATTTCCAGAGTTCTACCTGGGCTGTGCCTGCCCAGAGGATGGGATAAACAACCCTGCCAGGGAGTGGGGAAGCTGCAAACTGGAGCTGTTCAGGGTGAGCCTCACCTACAGCCACCATTCCCTGGTTATGGAATCCTGGAATACCCTGAGCTGGGAGGGACCCCCAGGATCATTGATCCAACCCCAGCCCTGCACAGACACCCCAAAATCCCATCCTGTCCATCCCTGGCAGCGCTGAACAAACTCCTGGAGCTGTGGCAGCCTCGGGGCTGTGCCCGTTCCCTGGGGAGCCTGGGCAGTGCCCAGCACCCTCTGGGGGAGAACCTTGCCCTGATCTCCAGCCTGACCCTGCCAAAGACACCCAAAACTGCCCCCAGTATTCCAGGTGAGGCCCCCCCAGCCTAGAGCAGAGCGGGACAATCCCTCCCTCCCTCCCTGATCCCCCAGTACTGGGATGTCCCTCCCAGCTCCAGGGCACTACTGGCTCGGATCCACGGGGCAGCACCCCCAGGGCCCTTCCCACCTCTGCTCCCCAGGTTTGCCCCATCCCAGGTGCAGAGTCCCACCCCTGTCCTTGTTAAACTCCCTGGGCTTGGTGATTCCCAACCCTGGGATTTTTAAGGAACACAGGGAAGCAGAGTCAGCCTGGATCATCTCCAGGAGCCAGAGCAGGACCAGCCCCAGGAGCTGCGGGGAGCAGAGGAGCAGCCATGGCAGCATCTCCCAAAAACCTCAGCATTCCATCTGGGGAATTGTGTCGGCTCCATCCACCCCTGCCTGCTGGAGCCACACTGGGACAGGAGCTCCTGCTTTTCTCTTATCCTGCCCCGAGCTCCTGACCCTCGGCATTGGGCAGAGGTGACCCCAGAGCTCCTCCAAAGCTCAGGAATGGGAAGGAGCTGGAGGTTGGCTCAGATTTATGGAGGTTGGCTCATATTTATGGAAGTTTGCTCATATTTATTCCCTGCCGAAGGTGGTTCTGTAATGTTTGGCTGCTGCCCAGGGCAGAGGGAGCTGATTTCAGTGGGATAATCCCGGAATTCCAGATGAGTCTGAGCTGGAAGGGCCCCAGAAGGCTCCTCGAGTCCAGCTCAGAGCTGAACGGCCCATGCTGGGATCTGGTGTTTGGCTTTGCCACATCTGGAGCATCTGCAGATGTTTTTGGGGGTTTATCCTGTGCTCACTGGGCATTCGTCACCCCCTTATTAAACAATCTTCCCCTTCCCTGCTCCTCCTGAGCTCCCAGCTATGGATGATCTCCAGATTTCCCTGGGGATGCTTTGCCCTTTGCAAACGGCAGCTTCACTCCTGCTCTTCAAATCCAACCTCGCTTCTGCTTCCCAGGAATTCCCTTTTCCCTCCATCACTGCTTTTCTCCCTTTCCCTCTCCCTCTGTTCCATGTGGAGACACTCAACCTGTCCCCGATCCCTGGAAATTCAGAGTCCGGGGGTTCTGTCCTGCTGAGGCCAACACAGAATTCCCCATGGTCACCCCTGGGAGGAGGAAGGAATCCTGCACAGGGAATCCTGTCCAAGAGAAAGAGAAGGCAGTGGGATGGAGACATCCCAGAGTGATCCTGAGTTTCCCTCCACATGGCAGCAGCAGTGGGATCCAGCATTTGGGATGGATCCCTATGGGATCCAGCAGCATTTTCCAGGCATTTCCCTGGGAGTGGAGAGGTCCATGGGGTCCGAAGGTGTCCATGAACTTCCAGGTCTTTTCCCACCTGAATGATCCAAAGATTCTCTGTCTCAGGGCAGTGTCGGTGTTACGGAGCCCCCAGAAAATTCCCATTCCTGTCCCTTTGGAGGCCATTCCATCGTTTCCAGGAGAGAAAATTCCCATTCCTGCCCCTTTGGAGGCCATTCCATCCCATTCCTGCCCCTTTGGAGGCCATTCCATCGTTTCCAGGAGAGAAAATTCCCATTCCTGCCCCTTTGGAGGCCATTCCATCGTTTCCAGGAGCTCATCTCTCCCTGAAGGAGCTGCAGGTGCAACTCCTGCCTGATGCTGGGACAACGCGGAGCAGCTCCTCCTGAGGGGCTTCCTGAGCCCCACCTTCCCAGCTGGAATGGGCTCTGGGCCCCGAGCACGGGGGGGGTTCAGCTGCCGCTGAGCAGCCTCCAGGAATTCTGTTTCCTGCCAAGGCCCTGAGCTGAACCCTGCCCGCAAACCGCCAGCCTTTAGGGATGGATAAATCTCGGAGCAGGGATGAGGGAGGGCACAGAGAGCTGAGTGTGCAGGGGGTGGGATTGCGGGAGAGCCAGGAGGGGTCCCTGGGGAAGGAAACTCCCCCCGTGCACTCCCTGTGCTCCCCGGCTGTGGGAAGGGATAAAGGGAGCCCAGGGAGCATTTGGGCTCCAGGGATGAATTGGTGCCTTCTCCTCTCAGCCCTCAGGGAATGGTGCAGGATAATTGACAGAAATTCCCAAGGAAATATTCCTTTTCCCTCTTTTTCTCATTTTGAGCTTTAAAATCTGACCTCAGCCATCAGAGGAGCAGGGAAGCCCCTGCAGCCCTTCCTGAGCTTCCAGCAGGAAATGGAGGAGTCAGGGCTTGCTCCGGCTGCACCCCAATCAGCAGGACCCAAAACCTCCCTGACTTTATTCCAGGGCTGTGTCCAGCTCCAGGGCCTCGAGCTTTGTGTGTCCTGAGTGGGAATTTCACCAAAGACTCCCATGTTATTGCAGGGTTTTAATATGGCAGAAAAAAGTGAGGGACACAGGACACAGGGAATGGCTTCGCAGTGCCAGAGGGCAGGGACAGATGGGATTTGGGAAGGAATTCCTGCCTGGGAGGGTGGGGAGGGGCTGGGATGGAATTCCCAGAGCAGCTGTGGCTGCCCCTGGATCCCTGGCAGTGTCCAAGGCCAGGTTGGACATTGGGGCTTGGAGCAGCCTGGGACAGTGGGAGGTGTCCCTGCCATGGCAGGGGTGGCACTGGGTGGGCTGTAAGGTCCCTCCAACCCAAACCAGTCTGGGATTTTGGGATTCCAAATTAAGTGTCTCAGGCTCAACAAACTGGCTTCTCCTCTGACCAGTTCCATCCCCAGTTCCAGGCTGGAAATGCTTTAGAATGAGCCAAGCCCTGCCTGCTGGGCAAAGGCAGCAGCAACGTTTTTTGGGATGTTCGAATTCCTTTGGCAGAAGAGCTGGAGAATGGAAATCCAAAATGGATCCGTGTCCAGACAAAGCAAATCCATGTGATGTGAGGAAGGAATTTTTGCAGGAATTTCAGTGCTTTCTTCTCCCCACCCTGTGCCTCCCAGCTCACACAGGAGCACTCGGAGCCCTGGGGTTGATTTTTATTGCAGGAGACGTTTTCCTGAGGGCTGTGGCTGCAGGGAAGCAGCAGTGCAGCCTCCCATGCTGCTCTGACAGGGAAAAGCCATTTCTGCAGCACCTGACCCCGCTCCGCTCTGCCCACTGTCCGTGGCTCTGCACATCACAGGCACCCCAGAACCTCCATTTATTATTCATTTGTTTATTTTTCTGCCTCTGAGCTTTGCAGGTGCCTTCATTCTCAGTGTGGGCAGGAAAGGCCATCCCAGAGCAATTCCTTCCCTCAGTAAAGACCATCCTGGAACAATTCCTCTCCTCAGGAAAGACCATCCTGGAACAATTCCTTCCCTCCTTCTCCTCCTCTCCCCTCCTGGGCTGTGTCCTCCCTCCCTGGAGGCTCTGCTTCCCGGGGCTGCTTTGGGAATTGCACTTCCTTATGGATCAGGGAGAGATTGGAGGGAAAGAAGGAATTCTTCCTGGGAGCGTGGGGGAGATTCCCTTCTCCTGGCTCATTCCTGCGAGGTCTTGGCACTCCTTGGGCAGTCAGGAGCACTCAGTAGGGTATGGGATTCCATCCTGGGTGTCCAGGGAATGTTTCAGACCCTGCAGGTCCTGGGTGTGGCAGGGCAGGGATTTGGGACAAAGAACCCAAAGGGATTTAGGACAAAGAACCCCAAAGGGATTTAGGACTAAGAACCCCAAAGGGATTTAGGACAAAGGACCCCAAAGAGATTTAGGACTAAGAACCCCAAAACATTGGATTTTCACAGACTGTGCTGCCCAAGGGGAGATCACAGGGGAAGCTCAGAATGCCCAGACTGAGACGATCCCATGGGATTGACAAATAGGTCAATCCCACGGGAGAACCTCCAAAGGCTTCCCTTGCTCTTGGGGCCACGGCTGAAAGGGCCCTGCCCCAGCGGGGCCAGGGAGGAGCCACCAGGGGAAAATCAACCCCAGCAGCCTGGCAAGGGGAATTCACTGCCCTGAAGGTCCAGCACGGCCAACTCCAGCTGCCAGAATTGTCCCAGGACTGTCCCAGAATTGTCCCAGGTCTGTCCCAGAATTGTCCCAGAATTGTCCCAGACCTGTCCCAGAATTGTCCCAGAATTGTCCCAGAACTGTCCCAGAAGGGCTAGAGATGCTCCTTGGCCCTGTGCAGGCGACGCCAGAGGATTTGGGATTTGCACATTTTGGGATGTCCGTGTGTCCCCAAGGGTGAGAGCAGCCCTGGCAGGGATCCAGGCGGCTCAGATTGCTCCAAGGCAGGAGGGCAGGAGGAGGAGAAGGTGATTGCTGTGCCCTTTGTGCTGCAGCTGGAATTTCAGCCCTGGGAAAGGTTGGATAGAAGTGAATCCTTGTTTGACCTGGCTCAGAGGAGCTCAGTGGCACTGCTGGGACCTTCAGGTGTCACCACCATTTGTGGGGAGTCCTTTGTCCCTTCCCTTGGCCTCAGAGCTCATCCTTTCCTCCTGGAGAGCTCCTCCAGGGAATATCTCACAGAAAAACAGAACCAAGAGCCCACAAAGGCATTTCCCTGCATTCTCCCCGCAGGGCCCTCCAGCCTTTCTCCTGCAAACCAGGCTGGGATCAAAACCCCAGAATGAATCCCCCAGGAAGGCTCTGGCAGCCACTGAACAAATCAGGGGTGTCCTGTTCCTGGCATGGCTGAGAGGAGGAGGAGGAGGAGGTGGAGGAGGAGGAGGAGGAGGGACCTTCTCCCAGCTTGTTCCTTCTTGGAGATCGGAATGCACGGGGGGCTATAAATCTTGGACTTCCGAGGAGCCACATCTGCCTGGGCTGGATGGAATTCTGAGGGATATTTTCAGCCTGGAGGATTCCAATTCCAGCCAGGAGCTGTGGAAGGCCCAACCCAGGGAATGAGCACAGCCAGGCTCTGCCAGCCCTGCTCCTTCATCGGCTCCGTGTGGAGAGGGATTTGTTATTCCTGCCTTGGGAATTGGAGCTGGAGCCTCTGCCAGAGCCAGGGCACGGCGTGGGATGTGCACAGCCATGGGCACAGAGCCCCAGGGGCTGCCAAAGCCACCCAGGGAACAGTGGGAACGAGGAGAGAGGGCTGGGACAGGCCTTGGAGTGCAGGGCTGGGGTGGGAAAAACCTGAGCTGCTCCTCAGGAAGGGAAGCTCCAAAATGTTCCTTGGGATGGGGAAAATCAACCCCAACGCAGCTGCAGGGGAGGCCATGGAATCCTGGAATGGGTGGGGGTGGGAGGGACCTGAAAGCTCCGAACCCACGATCCCGAAATCTCTGTGTTCCCAAAATCTCAATGTTCCCGAAATCTCGGTGTTCCCAAAATCTCTGTGTTCCCGAAATCTCCGTGTTCCTGAAATCTCCGTGTTCCCGAAATCTCCATGTTCCCAAAATCTCTGTGTTCCCGAAATCTCCGTGTTCCTGAAATCTCCGTGTTCCCGAAATCTCTGTGTTCCCAAAATCTCTGTGTTCCTGAAATCTCTGTGTTCCTGAAATCTCAGTGTTTTCGAAATCTTGGTGTTCCCGAAATCTCCATGACCCGACCCCAGCCTGAGTTTCACTGCAAAGGTTGTGGGACCTGATGTGATCCCAAGTGAGGAGGGTTGGGGACATGAAACCTTTGGAAAACTCCCTCAGGGACCAGCCCAGGGACAAAGTCTGGCTTTTCCTGTGGCACTGGAAGTGCTCCCCTGGGTCTGCTCATCCAGAGGCTGCTGCTCCTGGGGAACTTCTCCAGCCCTGCGTGGGCCAAGGCAATGCCAGGCAGGACTGGACCCCCCCGGGCCCCTGAGACACCTTCCCTGTGCCAGGATTCCCTGTCCCTGCTCTGGAGTGAGCTCTGGGAGGGACTCTGAGCCCACAGGAAACTGGGGATGTGCAAGTACTGTGGATATGGAGGGACAAGGATTCTATGGATGCACAGATCCTGTGTGTCTTGGTTTGAGAGTCAGGTGTCTGCCAAGGAAGGCAGGAACCTCCCTTGGAATAGGGAATATGACCCCTTCTCCATCAGAATTATTATAACTTTGAAATCAAGGGGCTCCCAAGCAAGAGATATGGGAAAAAGGAATAACAGTTCTTTACTAATATTTAGAGCAAGGCAATAATACAGAAACAATGGTTTAGATAGACAAAGTCAGAACACAACCTGCACCCTGTTAGGGCAGTGCTAGCAGTGCAGTTCAATGGTGGCTGCAGTCCCGTTGGAGTGATGGATGTGCTCTTGTTGAAGTGCTGATCTTGTGGAAAGGTCTCGTTGCTCTCCAGAGGTCCAGTGGTGGCTCTTGAGCTCTTCTCCTCTGGGAATCAGTGGGAAAGGTACCCCGGTGTTCCAGGGTCTCAGTTTATGTGCAGGAAGGAATGTTCAGTTGCTCCCCTCTGGGCAGGGCATCTCACAATGGCTGATGGAATCTGTGAGTCACTGCCGGAGCCCTCGATGGCCATGGGCAGAGATAGCCCCGATGGTGTTAGCAGGGCTGGGTCATGCTGAGCACAAAGAACACTGCCCAACCTGTTTTAACAACTTATGGAGATAGGAATAGAATACATACCCTTGGTTATACCTTCCATGTAACCTAGGACACTGTGGATGTGTGGATCCTGTGGATGTGGACGGAGGAGGATCCCCCCTCTCTCCCCATCTGCTCAGCCTTTTCCCATTTCAGGAAGCAGATCTGGGATTTATTTCCCCGTTATTTCTCCCTGAACATCCAAACCTCGTGGCTCTGGCAGCACCTTTGAACCAGGATCCCATGCAGGGAAAGCTGGGGCACAGGAGCTCCCTGGGAGCTTCCCGAGGGGTGCTGGAGGGAGTGGGGAGCAGCAGGCATCTCCCCCAGCCTCTCTTCGTACCGCAGGTTAACAGAAGGGTTGGTTCGCAATCTGGGATGGGATTTTTTCGGCTGCTCCTGGCGGTTTTTAACCCCAGCATTCCCTGGAAATGGAAAAATCCAAGTTTAGAGATGTTGTTTCGGGGGATTCCGTTTAATTCAGTTGGATTTTGGGATGTTTAGGATGTTTGGGATGTTTCCCAACCTTTATGATCCCTCCAAAAGCAGAGCAGGGTGGATCCCAGCTGGATCTGCTGAGGAAAATGGAGAATCCCTGTTCTTGGAACATCTCCTGGGACAGGGCCACCCCTCAGCAGTGCCCAGAGGGGTTTAAAGCTGAGCTCCAGGTCCCAATCCCTCCCATCCCACGGCACTCCCAGGGGATGCTGAGGAACCCTTGGCACTGCCAGAGCTCTGAGGGGCACGGTGAGGATTGCAGGGAAAAGGAGGAAAGCGCCGCAGGTGATCCAGGGGTGCCATTCCCGATGGAATTACAGCTCTCAGGAAAACAGTGAAGGAAACACAATTCCCTTGGGATTTGCTCCTGAGGAGTGTCCACAATCAAAGCTTTCCCTGGAGCGGGGATTTAGAGGAAAGAGCTCAGATCAGGAGTGCCTCCAGGACAATCCTTGTGGCTCCCAGGTGAGGGGACAGGGATGGCCCCTCCCAAACAAAGGTGGATCCTTCCCGCAGACCCAAATCCAGCTCTGGGAGAAGGGCAATTCCTGGGGCACTCCTGATCCTGAGCTCACCCCGAGCAAGGGCCATGGGAGAGCAGCAAAACCCCAAAATCAGGGGGAAAAAACCCAACCGAAAGTCAGAATGGCTTTGGAAAAATCTCATTTATCCCTTTGCCAGAGCCTCATCTCCCTCTCAATCCTTTGGTGTTCCTGCTTAGTTTATAAAGAAGTCAGTTTAGGCCTTGGGCACTCCATGGTTTTATATTTAATATATTTAATATATTTTATTTATTTTATATATATGTTATATTTTATATTTTGTATTTTGTGTTTTATATTTTATATTTTATAGTTTGTATTTTACAGTTTATATTTTATATTTTATATGTTTCATTTTTAATTTTTCATTTTCTATTTTATATTTATTAGAGATCAGAGCTGCCTCCCTGCTCTTTGGTACCTCTGTCTTTACCTGGCTGTGGGAGCTGTTTTAAGTCTGTCCCTGCACATCCCGGATTCAGGATTCTCCCATTCCCAGCCCAGAGCCTCTGCCCTGTGGGAAATGTGGGATCCAGCACTGGCTTTTATTGGCATTTGGAAGAGCTCAGGTACGAAAGAGCCCTGAACTTGTCCCCATTTCCCAGCAAAGACATCCCGCAGGGAACTGAGGGTTCCCTGGAGCAGAATTTTCGCAGGATGTGACAGATTCCGGCAGCATTTTCCATGAACTCCTCCTCACCCTTCATTCTAAATGCCCTAAACACCTGGTGTGACCAAAGCAGGGCTGGAGCTCTGGGAAAATCCCATCTTTCATCCAATTCATGAACAGCTTTGGAAAAAATCCGCTTCTGAAAGGATTTTGTGGTGGCTGCAAGGTCCTGGGTGGACTCAGAGGAAGCAGAGCCCTCCAGGTTTTTCCTGACATTTGGAAAAGGCCAAAACTTCCTCATGAAAGTGTGGATATTTCCTCTGGGGTGCAGAATTGGGTGTGGGGAGGTCACCGGCGCTCCCTGGAGCAGCGATGGCTGTGGGGGGACAATCCCTGTCCTGGATCCATCTGCGTCCAGCTGGGGACGAGGGCTCAGGGACAGGGAAAGGGCCCAGACTCAGGGAGATTTGGGTTTTTTGGGAAAAGCCTGGGACTGACAGCAATTTGGGAAAATCCTTTCCCAAGGCAAGGCTCAGTCGAAGCTCAGCACCAGCCGAGACAGAAAAAGGGGAACAGCCCAGCTTGGACCCGGCAGAGCTCTGGGAAACCGCGATTCCAGAATTCCCTTCTCCAGCAGCATTGGCAAGAACAGCTGGCCAGGAATGGAAAAGCTTCTCCAGGAGGCTTGGGGAATATTCCATCTCCTGGGCTGTGGAACCATGGCAGGATGGGGTTGCTCCTGTCAGGAAAAATTAGTCCACAAACGCCAGAGGGTTATGTCCAAAAAGGAGACAGAGGAGTCCTGTAACTTTATTCATGAATAAAGGGAGAGCTCATGGGCATTTCCCATGGGCTCTCTCGGATTGCTAGAGGATGCAGCCTCTTTTTATCCTAATTTCCTGGCTGCAGTTCCCTCTCTCTTTCCCCACTGGCTGAGGAACTTGGGAGGTACAGACTGTCCGGAACACCTAATGCAGACACAGTGATATACATTTCTCCTAAAGGCAGACACCGTTAATACACATCCTCCCTTTCTTCTTTTTCTTATGTCTCTGTTGCTGTAGTTTATTACCACAGTCTTGGGGGAGTCAATCAGTGGAATTCCTATGGAAATCCTTTCCATTGTTTCTTCCATCTCTCAGTATGGCTTTATCTTACCTTAGTTTGTTTGTAAAGACTGTCCCTTATTCCTTTCACCCCTTTGGCACCTCGGGCCGGGCTGCCCTTCCAACAGCACCCCGGAATCCCGGAATGGGCAGGGTGGGAAAGGCCTTTAAAGGATCACCCCGAGCCAGCCATGGCAGGGACACCTCCCACTGTCCCAGGCTGCTCCAAGCCCTGTCCAGCCTGGCCTTGGGCACTTCCAGGGATCCAGGGGCAGCCACAGCTGCTCCGGGAATTCCATCCCAGCCCCTCCCCACCCTCCCAGGCAGGAATTCCTTCCCAATATCCCATCTAACCCTGCCCTCTGGCACTGGGATCCATTCCCTGTGTCCTGTCCCTCCATCCCTTGTCCAAATCCCTCTCCAGAGCCTTTCCCTAGGCCAGCAGCGCCGAGCCACAAAACCCGGGAATAAAAGCAAAACAAACCTGGTGTTAAACGAGTCTGGACTCCCTGGTAATTAATTTAAGATTAATGGGAACAACTGAGTTAAAATTCGGGAACCATAATTAGCAAGAGAATTACAGCAAAGGAGAAAGCAACAACTAAAAGTAATTACAGTGTACAGACATTGAATCCTGCACTGCCTGGAACATCCCCTGGAAAATCCCCCATGGGCAGGGGGAGAATGGAGCTGTGGGGGGCCTGGAGTGCCTCTGGAATTCCTGCTGGGATCTTGGGAGCTCTGCTGGGATCCTGCTGCTGCTGGGGAACACAAACCTGGGCAGGGCTCACGGGCAGAGCTAAAGAAAACCCAGAGAATTTCCTGGGAGCTGCCAAGTGAATGCCCTCCATACAGGGAATGGAAGGTTGGGTTTGGATCTTCATCCATCCCTTCCGCTGCTCACCTCTCGGGAGTCTGGGGGAGTTTTGTTGGGATTTCACACAGATTTCAGGAGTGCTGCCTGTTCCAGGTGGGCACAGCTCAGGATTTCCTGCCTTGGCTTCTTGCTCAGGGCTGGACCTCAGGCCTTGGGTGTCTGTCAGAGGGGGAAACTCACACAGTTCTGTGCTCCAGAATTCCTGCTGTTGTCCTTAGGAATTTCTGATTTTTAACACCCAAAGCTGTGTCCGAGAGTTTCTCTCTGGCTGATTTTGGGATCACTTTTGTCCTGAGCTTTTCCTGCAGCTCTCTCGGGGGTTGTGTCCAACATTTCATAGCCATGAGGAAATTCCCTGTAAGGAGGTGACATCCTTGTCCCTTTATGAGCAGGGACAGGAGCCAGGGAAGGGCTGGAGCTGTGCCAGGGGGATTTGGGATGGAGATCAGGGAAAGGTTCTCCCCCAGAGGGTGCTGGGCACTGCCCAGGCTCCCCAGGGAATGGGCACAGCCCCGAGGCTGCCACAGCTCCAGGAGTGTTTGTTCAGCGCTGCCAGGGATGGACAGGGTGGGATTGTTGGGGGGTCTGTGCAGGGCTGGGGTGGACTGGACCCACATAACATTGTGGGTCCCTCCCAGGTCAGGATATTCCAGGATTCTGTGCAGTGGATAACGGGAGATGAGAGAATCACAGAAGCCCAGACTGGTTTGGGTTAGAGGGACCTCAAAGCCCTCCAATGCCACCCCTGCCATGGCAGGGACACCTCCCACTGTCCCAGGCTGCTCCAAGCCCTGTCCAACCAGAGTTTTCCTCCCTGTGAGGGTTTTTTTCCATCTGTTTTTCATTCCAGCATCCCAAATCTCTGATCCATCCCCTCAGAGCACTCGAGGAGCAGAGAGCAGCAAGAGCTGCATTTTAACCAGAGCTGCTCCAGGCAGGGCCTCATCCCTGAAGTTAATCCAGAAATGCATCCCAAATGTCTGCTCCAGGATCCAACAGCATCCAAGTGGAAATGCCATGAGTGGGAAAGCCCAGAGGACAGAAATCATCCCTCACTGCTCTTACCACCAAGAGGAATTCCTCTGGGAATGCAAGTGGCAAATGTGCCTGGAGCCCCATTCCTGGGAATGGGATGAGAGAGGGAAGGAAATGAATGGGCTGTGCGGAGTTTTCCATTCCAGAGCCTTGGGAAGGGCAGAGTGGATCCTCCAGGTCTCCATCACCCCCAGCTTTGCCACCCAAAGGTTGGGGGGGGTTCTCCCCCATCCCTGCTGCCACTTCTTCCCAGGCCCTTGCCAGCAACTGCTTCCCTTCCGTGTCCATGGAATCTTGGAATCCTGGAATGCTTTGGGTGGGAAGGGACTTGGAACCCCATCCAGTGTCACCCCTGCCATGGGCAGGGACACCTCCCACTGCCCCACACTGCTCCGAGCTGGCCTGGGACAATTCCAGGGATGGGGCAGCCCCAGCTTCCCTGGGAAGCTGTTCCAAGGGTGCCAAAAGATGCCCTTGAGCCTGGGAGAAGGATTTGGGATCAGTCCCTGTGGCTCAGGATGGTGCTGAGTGCCTGGGGAGGGCCTGGCAGGGATGGACCAGTGGAGCCTGTGGGGTCTGGGGGACAGGAGCCGATTCCTCCACCCCAGGGGAATCCCTGAGCTCCAGCCAAGGGGTCCCTGTCCCTGTGCTTGTCCCTGTCCTGTCCCTGTCCTGTCCCTGTCCCTGTGCCTGTCCCTGTCCCATCCCTGTCCAGTCCCTGTCCCTGTCCCTGTCCCTGTCCCTGTCCTGTCCCTGTCCCTGTCCTGTCCCTGTCCTGTCCCTGTCCCTGTCCCTGTCCCTGTCCAGTCCCTGTCCCTGTCCCTGCCGTGTCCCCTCGGGATCAGTGCCAAGGGCTGGCAGCAGCAGTGGTGCAGGGAGTGTCCCACAGCAGGCCCTGCCCGCAGGGCTGTGCCCCTGCAATGTCCCTGTCACCCCCAAACCCCAGCTGGGACCAGCAGCACATCCCAGTCCCCAGCCTGCGCTGCTGGAGCAGGATTTGGGATGGCTCCTGGAGCTCCCTGCATGGTTGGAGCTCAGCAGACGCAGCCCAGGGGCTTTGTGAGAGCAGATTTGCCCAATAATGTCAGATTTTGGTCAGTCCAAACAAAATTCAACTCACCCCACCCCATTGCAGAGCCCCCATCCCATCCCATCCCATCCCATCCCATCCCATCCCTGAGCCCTTCTCCTGGGGCTGGCTGGGATGAGCTGTTGGGTCCTGGGAACCCCAGAAGCTCCTAGTCCCACATCCCCACCTGCACATCTGCACCCCATTCCTGCTCCCATCCCACATCCTGAGGGACACCCCAAACCCCCCAGTCCCTCCCACCCCAAAGGCCACAGGCCCTGCAGGCCTGGCCATTGGAAAAATCCTCCTGGAACGTGGGATTTCCACAGTGAAAGTGAGATTTGGCAATGAAATTCCAGCCCCTGCCAACTGACGATGTTTGGATTCAGCTTTTCCACTAAAAATGTCATTTATCCAAGGGAAGTGCTTTGTAGGGAAGGGCTGGAGCTGACAGCTCCCCCTCCCCAGCAGCTGCTCCTGGGGCTCACAGGTGGCTCAGGGCCCCAATTCCATCTCCAGAGCAGAAAGTTCCATCTGAAGGATGGAATTTTATCAGTTTTATTTCATTTCAATGAACTCAGTGATGGCTCAGGAAGGAAAACGGTGAAATTTCAACAGAGAAGCCAGACACAGCAATGTTGTCCAAATGTGGGCTCGGGGCTGGGGGGAGCTGGGCGCAGCTGCCTCCTGAGCTGGGTTTTGGGCTCAGTTTTATCCAAAATAGCTCGGCTTGGATGAAATTTAGCAAATTCCAGCACTCTGGGGATGCCACAAGGAAAAATCAGAGGAAAAACTCTCCCTGGGCCGGAGCTCCCCTGGCCCTCCCTGGCCCAGGGCTGTCCCAGGGCTGTCCCAGGGCCACCATTCCATACCCAGATCTCCAAATCCCTCCTCTGGCCCAGGCCCCAGCGCAGGTGATTTATGTTTCTTAATAAAATCAATTAATTAATTATGAAATGATTAAATTCTGTTCCAAAGCCTCACCCTCAGGAGTTGGCTGCTCCCAGCTCCTCCCGGGGGCCTGTGCTGGATCCCTCCCCTCCCTTGCCCAAAGAACACCCACGAGCTGAAGTTTTAAAGGAGTTTAAGGTTTCAAAGTCAATCCTGAGTTATTGTCACCCTCCCCTCACACTTTACAGCGAATTTTTCAGTAATTCCTCAGTGAATCCCTGAGTTTGTGGTGACTATTCCAGGCAGTTCCTCCCACTCCAACCTCCCATCCCCATTCCTGCCTCCCGAGGTGCTGCTCCTGGAGTTCTCCTGGTTGCAGGTGCTCCAGGAGAGCTCAGCCTCCCTCTTTCCCTGGATTTCTCCTGGTTCCAGCCACTTCAGGAGAGCCCAGCCTCCCTTTTTCCCTGGATTTCTCCTGGTTCCAGCTGCTCCAGGAGAGCCCAGCCTCCCTCTCTGCCCGGGTTTGGGAACGGTTCCTGCTCTCTGGAAATAATTCCCTGCTCATTCTGCTCTGCCCGGCTCTCTCCTCGTGCAGCCCCAGGAATAAAGAACAGGAGCAAATCCTGCTTTTAATGAGTGTGGAATCGCAGCCCTGAGCCCTGAATGAATCCCCTCTCCATGGGGTGGCTGGGCTGGAGCAGAGGCTGCTTTGTCCCTGCCTTTTCCAGGGATGTTTTATTGTGCCTTGCTGGAGCCTCTCCCCTCCTTGCCTGGCAGTCCATCCCATCCTGAGGTGACAGGGGCTGGGATAAAGCTGAGCTGCCCAAAAAGCCAAGCTCGTGCTGATAAAGGATGGGTTTGGAGAGAAACTCCTCTTTGGGAGCCTCCCTGGTGCTCCGTTCCACCCAGACTGGTTTTGCTGGGGCCAGGCTGGCTCAGGGCAGGGCAGCTCTGGGTGTTCATGGCCAAGGCAGCTTCTCCTGCCAGGGAGCCTTTCCAAGGAACAGGGAAACTTTGTTCCTGTGCTAACCCAGGGACAGGGAAGGGCTGGAGCTGGGCCAGGGGGATTTGGGATGGATATCATGGAAACGTTCTCCCCCAGAGGGTGCTGGGCACTGCCCAGGCTCCCCAGGGAATGGGCACAGCCCCGAGGCTGCCACAGCTCCAGGAGGGTTTGTTCAGCGCTGCCAGGGATGGACAGGGTGGGATTGTTGGGGGTCTGTGGTGATCCTGGGGGTCCCTCCCAGCTCAGGATATTCCAGGATTCCATAACCCTCAGCTGACCCCGCCTGCTCCATGTGCTGAGCTCGGGGATGCTCTGCCTGCCGCCCCTGCTCCTGCTCTCTGCTGGGGCCTGGAGAGGCTGATCCCAAACAAATCTGGGATGGGAGTGGCACTGAGAGCCCAGCCTGGGCCCTGCCTGTCCCCCACCCTGGGGGGACACAGCCCTGAGGGGACACAGCCCCTCATGCCACCCCTGCCCAGCTCCTCCTTCTGCAGACCTCTGCCAACCCCAACCATCCCAGCGTTCTGATTCCTGCAGCCATGGCAGAGGAGCTTAGCTCCCACTCGCCCTTTCTCCTTCTGCCAGGAAAGGCTGAGAGAATTGGGATTGTTCATCCTGGAGAAGAGACCAGGGCTCACCTGATTGTGACCTTCCAGGACCTGAAGGGAACCTACAGGAAAGATGGAGAGAGACTGCGGACAAGGGATGGAGGGACAGGACACAGGGAATGGCTTCCCAGTGCCAGAGGGCAGGGATGGATGGGATTTGGGAGGGAATTCCTGGCTGGGAGGGTGGGGAGGGGTTGGGATGGAATCCCCAGAGCAGCTGTGGCTGCCCCTGGATCCCTGGCAGTGCCCAAGGCCAGGCTGGACAGGGCTTGGAGCAGCCTGGGACAGTGGGAGGTGTCCCTGCCATGGCAGGGGTGGCACTGGAGAGGATTTAAGGTCCCTCCAAGCCAAAGCATTCCATGGTCCCGTGATAAGGAGGAAGTTAAAATGCTCATCCCAGGAGCAGGGAACTGCTGCTGCCCCTGGAAGTGCCCCAGGACCCAAGCCCTCCCTGCTGCTGCAGCCCTGAGCCCGAGCCCTGCTGGGGCAGCTCTGAGCCCCCCAGTGCTCTAAATTCAGCCCTAATCCCACCCCACCCTCCGGGGCTCAGCCCTGTTCCAGGGAGCTCTGGCTGCTCCAGGCAGGGAAGGAATCAACCCCAGGGAGCCTTCTCGAGGCGTCCAACCCCTGCAGCCCCTCCCCATCCCACCCCAGTGCCAAAGCAGCCCCCGGTCCTGTGCCAGTGCCACCCTGTCCCACGCACTGCGCTCTGGGAGGCGCTCTATGAACCCGGAGCACTCACAAATGCCTTTCCAGCGCTGAAATATTCCAATCTTTGACCTCGCCCCTTTACCTCCCACTGACAGAGCAGCCCCTCTTCCCTCTGGGGGTTGGGAAATCCTAATCCAGCCCCATTCCTCTGCAGGGATTCCCCTGGAAGTGGTCTGAATGCCAGTGGAGCAGGCTGGGATAAAGGCTGGGTCTGAGGATGCTCCGAGCTCTTTGTTTGAGATGTTTCAATGTGGAGCTCATGATTATTTGTGAATTATGGAGTTCATGATGACATGTGAATTATTTATAATTACTTATCGAGAGTGTCACACCTGCCTGAGTGCCGAGGGGCTCCACCCAAACACGGGAATGTCAGGCAAACCAGAGAGGCTGAAGTGATCCTGGATTTAGATCCTTCAAAGCAGCAAAGCTCCTCCGAAAGCGTCCGAGGGCATCCCCAGCTCTCGGCCTTTGACAGGGGAGGAGTGGCTCTGGAGATTCCCTGCTCCCAGGAACCTCCCGAGGGCTCATCCCAAATCGCAGCCCCCTCCTGCCCCAGAGCTGGGGGCTCTCCTCTGGGGATGGGCTGGGAAAAGCCATGGGATTCCCCCAAATGCTCTGTATGGGCAAGGCAAGGGGGAGTGAGGAATTCCTCTCCTGGGGAATCAAAAATCACTAATGGAGAGGCCAATCCATGCAGGGGCTCAGCAATCCCTGCAGAGCCAGGGCAGGGCATTCCCAGAGCCAGGGAAGCCTGGAATGCTTTGGGTGGGAAGGGATTTTTAGTCCACCCAGTGCCACCCCTGCCATGGCAGGGACACCTCCCACTGTCCCAGGCTGCTCCAAGCCCTGTCCAAGCAGAGTTTTCCTCCCTGTGAGGGTTTTTTTCCCCATCTATTTTTCATTCCAGCATCCCAAATCCTTGATCCATCTCCTCAGAGCACTTTAGGAGCAGAGCCTCCTGCCTGGGATCAAGGGACCCTTGTTCTCCTCAGCTTGAGCTCCTGAGAGCTGAAATTCCACACCTTTGTTTTCCAGGGGCTGTGACAGCAAAAAAAGCAATGCTGGAATGTTGATCGTGGAATCCTGGAATGGTTTGGGTTGGAATGGACGTTAAATCACACCCAGTGCCACCCCTGCCCTGGCCGGGGCACCTCCCCCCGTCCCCGGCTGCTCCCAACCCTGTCCAGCCTAGCCTGGGACACTGCCAGGGATCCAGGGGCAGCCACAGCTGCTCTGGGCACCTGTGCCAGGGCCTCCCTACCCTCCCAGGGAACAATTCCTTCCCAATATCCAACCTAAATCTCCCCTCTTTCAGTCTAAATCCATCCCCCCTTGTCCTTCCCCTCTCTGCCCATGGAAAAGTCACTTTCCCGTGTTTTTCAAAGCCCTTTAGGTACTGAAAGGCCTCAGTGAGGCGCAGCCAGTCCTGCTCGGTTCATGCTCCCTCTGCCTCTCCAGGGAACTCTCCTGGGGTTTTGTGTTACTGCTCCCTAGCAAAAGCTGCGTTTGGATCCCAGGATTCCCCGTGCTGGGATCAGCACCGATGGAAGGTGGATCCTTAAGGTCCCTCCCACCCAAAGCAGGCTGGAATTCCAGGATTTTTAACCCTGAGGAGTGTTGCAAGGTCCCCAAGGCACTGGTGCCATCCCAGCGCTGATTTCCAGCCCCAAAGCTGCACAAGCCTTCCCATGAAAAGCTTTCTGTGCCACTTTCCCCTGCGTTTGGCTCTAAGGTTAATGCTTGGAATTCTTCCTTCTATTCCCAAGGTCAGCATCAGGTGTTCCCAATTATCCCCAGGAGCACCAAATCCAATTGATTTCCCTTTGCATCCCCAAAAGCAGAGGGAAATCAATCGGAATTCCTGATTATTTCCCCCGTGCAATTATTCTGGGAACAGTGGGATGTCCAGGAACTCCTTTGTCATGAAAAACACCCCCAGGGAGGAGGGAATTGAGGGATTTTTTAGTGTCCCTGCGGTAATGGCTCATCCCAGTCCCTTCCCATCCATCCCGGGGCTGTGACAAAGCCGCGGTGTCCCCAAGGGATAAATGGGAATGCAGGAGAGGCTGCACTGATATTTAGGAGTAGCCATAGGGAAAAGAAACGCTCCTGCTGTTGGTGGGGGGATTGAGGAGGAATTCCGGAGGGTGATCCATGGCCTGGCAGATTCCCAGCTCTGATTCCTGCTTATCTGAGCCTCCTGACTGCCATCAGCTCCAGCACCCGGGAATGGATGGTGCCAGAGGGAAGAGAGGAACGTGTTCATCCCCAGACTTCACAGCTGGTACAGGGACATGGGCAAATCCATCCCTCGTTCCCAGATTTCACAGCTGGCATAGGAATATGGAATCAAATCGGAATATGGAATCAAATCCATCCCTCATTCCCAGATTTCACAGCTGGCATAGGAATATGGAATCAAATCGGAATATGGAATCAAATCCATCCCTCATTCCCAGATTTCACAGCTGGTGCAGGAATATTGAAGTAAATCCTTCCATTCCCAGATTTCACAGCTGGTACAGGGATATGGAATCAAATCCTTCCCTCGTTCCCAGATTTCACAGCTGGTGCAGGAATATGGGAGAAATCCTCCCCTCATTCCCAGATTTTACAGCTGGCATAGGAATATGGGAGAAAATCCTCCCCTCATTCCCAGATTTTACAGCTGGTGCAGGAATATGGAATCAAATCCTTCCCTCATTCCCAGATTTTACAGCTGGCATAGGAATATGGAAGCAAATCCTCCCCTCATTCCCAGTTTTTGCAGCTGTACAGGAACATGGGGGCAAATCCCTCCTTGGAGCATCTTGTTCCCAAAATTAAGGAAAAAATTAAAATTAAAAAAGAAAAACCATGGAGAAATTGCTAAAAATCTCCAATTCCTGCAGGAGGGAACTGCCCAGGAGGAGGAGCAGGGACAGGAAGGGTTTGATGGGAGCATTTCCAGTCAAGCTTTCCCAATTCTCCAGGGAGCTTTTACACCTCCAGGGAAATTGTTTTAAAATATCAACTCCAGAGAGGAAATAGCCTTGGGAAAGGAAAAAACCTCGGAGAAAATCGTGGAGAATCATCCAGCCCATTACCCACAGCTCAGGGAAGCTCCACGAGCTCATCCAGCCACATCCAAGGGCTGGAACAGGAGGAGAGAGGGGAGAGAGGAATCAGGAATAGAAATTTATCCAATATTTATGGGGAAATAAAAAGAGGGAACAAATAAGAGCAGGAATTGTCATCCTTGTGCCTTTTACACCTGGAGCAAACCCCTTTTCCTTGGAGGGGAAAGAGAATGGATCCAAACGTTCCCAAAAACACTCAAGGTATTCCTGCAGGGAATGTCTCTTCAGGAAAACAAATCCTGAGGAGATCTTTGTGCCAGGGCAGAGCCAGTCCAGACATTCCTCCTGGAAGGAGATCCTTCTTCCTGCTGCAGTTTCATCCCTCCAGGGCTTTTTCCATCTAAGAATTCCCTTCGTTTTGGCTTCCCATGGGATTCCATTAAAGAAAAAAGCAGGGATTTTGAATAATACAAAAAAATTCCTTGTCAGCTGTCAGAGGAGCCAAAGCTGGAGAATACAGGGGAGAGTTAAAGGGAAGGGTAAAAAAGGGTGGATTTCCATGGGGTATTGGGAAGGAATTCTTCCCAGTGAGGGAGGGAAGGGTTATCCATGGCTGCCCCTGGATCCCTGGGAGTGCCCAAGGCCAGGCTGGACAGGGCTGGGAGCAGCCTGGGTCAGTGGGAGGTGTCCCTGCCATGGCAGGGGTGGGGCAGGATGGGATTTAAGGTCATTTCAACCCAATCCCCTCAGTGATTCTGTGAAAAATTCCTGAAGGCTGGAATGGGACAGGGAGCAGCTCCCAGGGGCTGGAGAGGCCAGGAGAGGCTGGGGCTGAGCTGAGCCTGGCCCTGGGTGCTGTCCCAGCCTGGAATCCTGCGGCTGTAGCCAGGGAAACTGAGGCACACCCAGGGGTCATTCCCCAATGGCCTTTCCCACAGGGTCACCTCCCACAGGGACTGAGCCCTGTGAGCCCAGGGAGCCTTGGGGATGATCCTGACTCTCCCCAGGCTGGAGGAGCTGGGAATGGGAATCTCCAGGAGCCTCCCAGGATCCCTGAGGCTGGAAAAGACCTCCAAGGCCACCGAGTCCAACTTTGGACTGAATCCCACTAAAAGACCACCAAAATCCCCACCAAATCCCACCATTCCCACTAAAAACTCATCCCTGGTTTTAGCCTTGCCCCCAGCTCTGGATCCACGGGATGAGAGAGAGCCAGGAATGCCCAAAGCTCCTCAGGAACTATGGGGGGGCTTTGCCAGAGGCACCTGGAAGGGTCAGAAAAGGATCAGGGCTGGGAAAGCCCTGAGCCCACCCCAGTGCAATCCCAATCCATGCTGGTGCTGATTATTGGGGAAGAGCCTGCACGGGGAATTCTGGCTGGATGCAAACCTGGGCTGTAGGATTGGCTTCTGTGGGATTTGGTCCCTATTTATTTCAGACGGTCGGGACGGAGACGAGAGATCTCTGAAGTTAGGTCTTAGAGCATGAGGTTTATTGTGAAAGGTGTGGGTGTAGGGGAGCTGCTGGGAGCTGCCAGACACAGCTCAGAGCAGGGCAGAGAGGTGAGAGAGAGAGAGAGAAGAAAAAGGATTGAATACAGAATACAGAATCTCCTGGTTGCCGTTTACAATACAATAAATCATCTTCTGTGCTGAATATTCTAATTTTCATTAACCAATTTAGAAGAAGCTACAAATCCTACATTTACATACAGCCTATGAGAGTCATTGCATTACCATATGGCGTTATATTTTAAACCCTAAAAACTGCTTTTTGGACCCTCTGCCAAGTTGGCAGGGTCTGCTCTGACCCTTGGAGCTGTCTGCAAGCAGAGGGGATTGTTTAATCCAAAGGGGATTACCTTCAGTTGGCCACACCATTATTTTCCAGTTGTTCAGTAACTGGAGTTTGGTATCTCAAAGCTTGTCTTCACTTCAATCTCGCTTATAGTTTCCATATTCTCAGCATCTTTTGCCAGGTAATCATATTTATAAGGCTTTCCTGTTTCATCCTCCCCAACACTGGACAGTTCCCTGCCTGTGCCAGCCCAGCCTCCTCCCTCCCTGCACAGCTCCAGGGACATTCCAAGGCTATGGAGAGCCAAATCCTGCTTCTCATCCCTGAAAAACCAGCCTGAAACTGCCCTGAAATCCGAGAAAACCCCAAATGTTCTCCACCGGCAGCAGGAGCTGAATCCAGCCCGAAACATTCCAAGTTTGCCAGCGTTGTTTGTGGGTTTTTTAGAAAAATCAATGTCACTGACAATTATATAACTGCAAAAAGCAGCTGAAAAACTTCGGGATGGAGCTTCTATTTTATCCAACCTTTTCCCCATTAATCTTCCCACACAACTGCTGTCACCATTAGGCTGCCAAAGGAAAATTCTCAGGATCCTTTCAGTTTGGCAGCTCTGCAGGTGCCACTTACCTGCCTCTCCTTCCAGCCAATCCCCCTTCCCTGGGGATGCTCCCTGTGCCAGGGAAAATGGGGATAGACCTTCAGCACCCACCCTGCAGCCTCTAATCCTGAAAATCCACAGGGAGGAGGTAAAAACTCCCAAATTCTCCTGCAGCAGCTGTGGTGTGAGGAGTTCGCAGCCACCTGGGATGTGCACGCTGGGAATTGCCTGAATGAACTCGTGCTGGAATGGCTGGAATCGCTGGCAGGATTCCCACGGAATCTGCAAGGAGCTGGAGCAGCTTTGGGGCTGTCAGATTTGATCCTTTGAAGGGATTTTTGACAGGAATTGAAGCTTTTTTTGATGGAGAGGGGGAGGTTTTGCCGCGTGCAGGAAGGGGCTGCTTCCCTCGGGAAGGAGCAGCGAATTCTCCCGGATTTCTGCAAAGTCTGGGAGTGTCCCAAGCCTTCCCAGGGAGCAGGGTCAGGTCAGAGCTGTTTGTGCTCCCAGCCCCATCCCTCAGGTGCTCCTGGGATTTTCACAATAATTGCATTTATTGATTTTCTCCAAGGTGCCCCTGCGCTCGGCCGGAGCCGCAGGAGCAGGCGCAGAGATGAGCTGGGCTGGCGATGGGACACAGGGACCTTCCCGAACCTTTGGGGCCCTCTCCTGTCCCCAAACCCAAGCTCCAGGTGACCTTCCTGTGGCCACCTCTGCAATCATCCTCATCCCCCACTCCTCCATCCCCAGGCCAGGCCGGACAGGGCTTGGAGCAGCCTGGAACAGTGGCGGTGTCCCTGCGGTTGGAACAGGAGGGCTTTTAAGGTCCCTCCCAACCCAAACCATTCCAGGATTCCCTCATTCCCCACATGGAGCCAATTATTCCAACCCCTGAATGGGAATTTTTGCAGCAACAAATCTTCCTGCGATTCCTTGTGCCACAAACACCAGGAACAAACGGATTTGGGAATGGGGAGATTTCAGTGGCAGCGCTGGGGGCTGATCCAGGGACCACTCTGGGGTTGTTTAATCGCTAAAATCCCACCCCAAACCTCCATGGGGAGACTCCACACTGGCCCAGGGTGTTCCAGATTTCCTTTCCCGCAGATTCAGGGAACAAAGGAACTTCCAGGCGTGGTCCGGGGGCTGTGGGATCTGAAGCTCATGGGGAGGTGACCATTCCCTTTTATCCTTCAGTATCTGAAACCTCATTTTCCCACTTCCCTCCTGCTGCCATAAAAAAAACCGGGGATGTGGGAAAACCCAGGGATGTGGCAGAACCAGGGATGTGGCAAAACCCAGGGATGTGGCAAAACCCAGGGATGTGGCAAAACCCAGGGATGTGGCAGAACCCGGGGATGTGGCAAGCACGGGGATGTGGCAAAACCCAGGGATGTGGCAGAACGCGGGGATGTGGCAGCCTCTTGGATCTAAAACAGCACCAGGTTTGAGGAGAAAAGGTTTTTTCCCTTTTTCCCACCTGGCTGTTAGGAGATCCTTGATATTCCTTGGAAAGGCAAGGAATAAAACTTAAGGAATTGCTCCCTGAACTTGGTTTGGAAGCCAAACTCCCCAGGAGAGAAAGCATTTTCCCTCCTCTCCAGCATCCAAAGATGGAGCAGTTTTCCTCAGGATTTGCCAGGCCCAGTGAATTTTATGGGAGTGAAAAGGATTCAGGAAGGGTGGAATTAGCAGGGAATTGTCTCTCCGGGCACAGGACGTGGAATGTTCAGCAGGAGCCTCCCAAGTGTCCCAGGGTGACCCAGGGGCTCCTGCGCTGGGCCCTGGCCCCAGGAAGCTCCAGGCTCCTCTTTTCCAGGTGCTGTTCCTCTTGGGAATGTGAGGTTTGGGGCCGGGGAGGGGCAGAGGAGCCTCCAGCCCCCTCCAGGCTTTTTCCCATGGGGTATCCTGAATTATCCCCCCAAGACAGGGAGACTGGGAACTCCCTGCCAGCTTTCCCACTTGTCACATCCCACTGCCAGCTCCAGAGGTGGTGTCTAATCCCTTATAAAGGTGTAGGTCCTGTCTAATCCCAAATGAGGCTGTAGGTGATGCCTAATCCCACACAAAACTGTAGGAGATGCCTAATCCTAAATGAAGATGATGCCTAATCCCAAATAAAGCTGTAGGTGATGCCTAATTCCATAAGAAGGTGATGTCTAATTCCCATATAAAGGTGTAGGTGATGTCTAACCCCAAATGAAGCTGTAGGGGATGTGTAATTCCCATATAAAGATGTAGGTCCTGTCTACTCCCAAATGAGGCTGTAGGTGATGCCTAATCCTAAATGAAGATGATGCCTAATCCCATATAAAGCTGTCTTAAATCCCATATAAAGCCTAATTCCATTAGAAGGTGATGTCTAATTCCCATATAAAGGTGTAGGTGATGTCTAACCCCAAATGAAGCTGTAGGGGATGTGTAATTCCCATATAAAGATGTAGGAGGTGCCTAAATCCCAAATGACACTGTAGGGAATGTGTAATTTCTGTATTAAGGTGGAGCCGATGCCCAATCCCTCATGGATCAGCTCCCATCCACAGCCCAAGCCCAAAGCCAAACCACCCAAACCATTCCAGAACTATTTTATAACCCCTGGACAGAGTCTTGGGGCACCCAGGGATGGAGGGGAGGCTCCACCAAATCCATGGAGAGCCTTGGGATGTGCCCAACCCCAGGGGATTGGCAGCTCCAGGATGATCCAATCCTGACGATAACGAAGGAATTGGATATGCAGAGGCCATGAGAACTTTGCTGTTTAATTTGCTCCAAAGAATTCCTGCTCAAATCCATCCTTCCCAAATCCAGGAGTGTTTTCATTTGTTTCATTTCCTCCCCTCTTTTCTTCGGCAGTGAAATAGAAAACAGGGGGGAAAAAAGAGAGATAATTGGGAGGATGCCAGTGGAGAGTTTAAAATAGATCCAAATCCTTCCTCTTCCCTACCTGTAGAAGAAAAAAAAAAGAGATATTTAAATCCATATCTCCATAAACACATTTATTTATGGATTAGCATTTTATTCCTTTAAGGAAGGCCGGGAATAATGGCTCTGGCAGGAAATGCCAATTAAAGCAGACCCTGCTAATTAAAGGCCACGTGACAGCCCTGCCATGTGTGGCACAGGACAGGACCTTCAATCCACAGCTGATTCCCAAATTATGCCAAACCCTGGGATCGGCCAAGTCCAAAAGCCAGGATGGAGGAGGATGAAATTTGGGATGTGCAGGGATGGGGACTCCCCATGCACAGGGTCCCCAGCCCAGCCAGGATCTGGCTCCTCCCGAAATCTTCCCAATTCATCCTCAGCACAACCCTGGAAAATCCCACTTCCTTTGCTTTCCCCACGCTGTGATTCCCAGTGCAATTCCCACAGGAGCAGCAGCTCTGCTCACTTGGGCATTTGTTTGATCTCTCCCAAGTTTTTCCCTTTAAACACACGCAGGCCTTGGAAATGAGATATCTAAGGTTTCCCTATTTTTTTGTGGAGCAGGGCTGTGCAATCCAAACATTTTTAGTCCTCTGGAGCTGCCGGGGTGAAGCAGATGCAGAAATCCCAGCATTATTTATGTGCTCCCAATATTTTGGTGTGGATGGAATATTTCACCTCCCTGCATTCAAAACAAACAGCCCCAAAGCACTGCAGCCCCAAAAATTCCCTTTAACAGCTGGGAGTGCAGGGAGGGTTCTACCCTGAGAATCCTCAATTCCTTGGGAGAATTTCCCAGCTGGAAGCCCAAGCATTTATTGATTTTATTTCCATGGAAAAGAAAACAAACCCAAGGAAAACAAATCCCTTTGGATGTTTTTGGGGGCTCCCCAAAGCTCTGGGCTCACTCTGGGTGGGGCTGTCACATCCTCTGGGATCGGAGCAGCAGGGCTGGAATTGGGGCCGAGCCGTGGCTTCCATGGAAACCCCAATGTCCGAGTGCTCCGTGGTGGCTCCGGCAGGAATTGGTTCTGCAGGGCTTGGGCAGAGCCAGGAATTCTTCCGGAAGGTTTGGGGGTTGAGAACATGTTTTGGGCTCACTCTGCCCTGACCCCAAGGGCTCTGAGGTCACTGCTGTCCCCAGGGACTCCTGAGGTCCCCAAGCCCAGCCCAGTGCAGGATGGGCACCTCCAGCTGTGCCCAGCTGTGCCAGGCTCTGCTCCTGCCCCAGGAGAGGTTTTCCTGCTGGGAAAAGGATCCCTTTCCCAGCCAGAGGGGCCCTGAGCCTCCTGCCTGGGATCGAGGGACCCTCGTTCTCCTTGGCGTGAGCTCCTGAGAGCTGAAATTCCACACCTTTGTTTTCCAGGGGCTGTGACAGCAAAAAAAGCAATGCTGGAATGTTGATCGTGGAATTGTGGAATGGTTTGGGTTGGGAGGACCTTAAATCCCACCCAGTGCCACCCCTGCCATGGCAGGGACACCTCCCACTGTCCCAGGCTGCTCCAAGCCCTGTCCAGCCTGGCCTTGGGTACTGCCAGGGATCCAGGGGCAGCCACAGCTGCTCTGGGAATTCCAGCCCAGCCCCTCCCACCCTCCCAGGGAACAATTCCTTCCCAATATCCAAAGCCCATCCTGCCCCATTTGATGCCATCCCTGTGATTCCTCCTCCTGCCTTCAGTCCCCAAAAGCTCCACAAAGCAGACATGTCCCAGAGCTGTGCCCTGGCCTGGGCCAATCCCATCCCAGCCAGGGACAAATCAGCAGTGCCCTCCCCCAGCAGGGATTGCTCGGAGCAATGGAATGAATGCCATCGATCCCCTGGGATGCTCCGATGGCCAGGTGGGGAGTGTGGCCAGGGAAGGGCTCCAGTCCCGCTGGGAGTCTGGAGAGAGGAGTTTGGGGTTGAACTCTCCCTCCTTTTGCTCCTTTCCGGGATAAATTAAATAATGACAACGAAAGGGCCCAGCAGAACAAAGGTTTTGGATTTCCTTTCCAGGGGGTTGAAAGCTCTCCTTTAATCCTTTTTGTCTTCACCTGACTCGATGCTTGAGGTGAAAATGAAGTTTCAAATGATGGCAAAGCTTTTGGTTGGAAAAACTTGCCAATGTTTGTCCTCCTGTCACCTTTCAGGGGCACGCGGGGGATGCTTTGGGGAGGGAATGGCAGAATTCCCCCACAATAATTCACTGAATTTGTTAAGTATTCCCAAATATGGAATCCAAAGTCCATTATACACCAGAAGGAGGAAACTCACCCAGCACAAGGGACAATTTTCAAGTGACTTAATTAGCAATATTTATTGATCAGCTCTATTATTTCTTACTGGACTTAATTAAATCCAATCAACTTTTGAGCTGCTCTGGCTGCACAAGGAATGAACGAAGGCTCCGCTGCAGCCCTGGGAATGAGCTGCTTTCCCAAAGAACTTCAAAGGCTGGGGGAGATGTCCCACCAGATGATATCTTGGAATTTCATGGTCAGGTTTGGTTTGGTCCATGGAATATTTTCATGGGAAACATTTTGGATTCCAGCTCCAGTTGGCCTTGGCCATCCCACTCTTCCCCATCACTCATTTCCAGTTAATTAAGAAACGTTGGTTCCCTCTAATAAATCAGAGAGATTCAAGTGGATCACTTGGAGTGGATTTAGGGAAAACACAGCTTCCCGTGCAAACCGGCTGCTCTTTCCTTCCCAATCCCCTTTCGCGAGGCAGCCCCTGCCCAAAAAAAACCATGGAAAACCTTTTGGAGAAGGGGAAGAGCTGAAAACAGGGAAGTGGCGCCGTCCAGGGCTGGGCTGTGCTTTTCCAGGCGGGCAGTGCCAGGGAGCCCAGCACGGCCTGGCAGTGCCGCAGGGCAGGGATGAGCTCGGAGGGGGAGGCCATTCGGGAGGATGTTTATGGTCGGGCAGCTTTTATTTCCTTGGCTTTGTGGCAATAAATCGTGGATTAAAGAGCCCCAGGCCGCCTCGTGGGGAAGCGCTCGGGATGTTGATTATCCTGAGAGGGAGCCAAGGGGAAAAACTCCCACTGCTTTCAACAGGCGGCAGGGAGAGAGGAGCGGGATCGGCTGGGAAGCGGCAGAGATGCTCCCTGGAGCCGCCAGGATCCCGCTGCAATGGGCACAGGAACCGCTGGCCTTTTCCCACTCGGCTCAGGAAAGGTCACGGCCGTGCCTGGGGGCGTTGGGAAGGATTCGCTGCTTATGAGCAGTGCTGAAAAATGGGAAAACGCTCTGGAGCACGGACACGAGCTCCGGAAAACGCAGCCGAGTTATCTGAGGGCACCGAGCTGAGCCCACTCAGTGTTTGTGCTGCTGCCTCCGCCCCCAGCCCTGCGGGGCACCAGCTCAGCCCCGAAATCCCATTTCCCCCCACATTCCCAGGGCCACGAGTGGGGTTTGGGGCCGGCTCCCCCCCAAGCCGAGGGTTGCTGCACGTTCGCAGCTTTGCCACAATAAAAAAGCAACTCTCCGGGAGAGGCTGGGGAGAACCAGGCTGTAACGACTCCATCTATTGGGTAAAAATATACGGCTCCAAATGCACAGGGAAAATTAATTCCGAGGGAAAAAAAAAAAAATCAGAGGGGATTCGGAGCAGTTACCGGCACTTACAGCTTAATTGGGCACAATTAGAGGAATGTTTCTCGGTACTGTTTGAAAGCAAAATGAAGGTAACGGCAGCCGCTTCCAGAGAGTCGAGCTCAGCGAGCCCGAGGAGATGCCGATCCGCATCCCGAGTTATTCCCGTCGCGCTGGGGGAAAGGGGCTTTTTTTGGTGTCCGATGCGGGGCAGGAGGAGCCCCTGAGCCCCCAGGGCTCCGCAGCTCGGTGTGAGGGGGCAGAGGGGCAGCGAGGGGCGGCGGCGATGCTTCCATGAACGCCTTTCTGCCTTTCCCACTGGTTCCATAGGAGCGGAGGAGCGGGGAGCAGCTCCGGCACGGAGAGCGGAAAGCTCCGAGCCCCCTCCAAAGCCTCCCCCCTCCTCAGAAAGCGGCGGCCGCACGGAGCCCCCTGCGAGCCTCGCCTGTGCTTCCCCAGGCTTTGCCTGATATTATGT
>VZRL01001021.1:55819-70859 GCA_013397895.1 Origma solitaria
CACGGGCTGCGCCTCATGTGCTCGGCGCGGGCGGCGCCGGCGCGCCGGGCGCTCTGGGTGCTCGCCTTCTGCACGGCGCTGGGGCTGCTGCTGGCCTGGTCCTCCGACCGCCTGCTGCACTGGCTCGCCTTCCCCTCGCACACCCGCGTGCGCACCGAGTGGAGCCGCCAGCTGCCCTTCCCCGCCGTCACGCTGTGCAACAACAACCCGCTGCGCTTCCCGCGCCTCTCCAAGGGCGACCTGTACTACGCGGGCCACTGGCTGGGGCTGCTGCTGCCCAACCGCACGGCGCGGCCGCTGCTCACCGAGCTGCTGCGCGCCGACGAGGCGCGGCTGCGCTGGTTCGCCAAACTGGCCGATTTCCGCCTCTTTCTGCCGCCCCGCCACTACGAGGGCATCAGCGCCGACTTCATGGACCGCCTGGGCCACCAGCTGGAGGACATGCTGCTGTCCTGCAAGTACCGCGGAGAGCTCTGCGGCCCGCACAACTTCTCTGCGGTGAGTGCGCGCCGGGAGCCGCGGCCGCTCTCGGCTCCTGGCCGGGGACCCCGCGTTCGTGTCGGTCCTGGTGCGTGTGCCCGGTTCTGGGTCTGAGGGACCCTCGTCTCGTGTCGGTTCTGGTCCGTGTACCCGGCTGCTCTCGGTCCGAGGGACCCCCGGGGTGATGTCGGTCCAAGGGACTGCTGGTTCGTGTCGGTTCTGGTCCGTGTTCCCGGTTCGGATCGGTCCCGGTTGGGGTCAGTCCCGGTCCATGTCCCGGCCCCGCCGGGACATGGCTGCGCGTTTTCCCACGGTGCCCGGAGCGCTCCGGGGTCGCGGCAGTGCCGGAGGGTCCGGCGGGTCTCGGTGGGTCCGGCGGGTCCCGCACGGCCCCCCTGCCTTGGGAGCCCCTCCGGAGCTCCCCGCGGGTCGCTGCCCACGGAGCGCTTCCCCTCCCGCCTGGTGCTCCGCGGGCCCGAAGTGATGCTTTCTGGTCTAAGGGTGACTCTGTCTGGCGTATGTGCTGCCTTGCGTTTTAATTAAAAATAATTAAGTTAATGTTGCACCATCCCCGCCGCCTCTGCCCCGTGTCCCCTGCTCCTCCCAGTGTGGTCGCCTCTGGATTCTTGCCCTGTCCGAGCCGAGCTGCTCCGGTGCGCTGTGGCTGCAGCGCTGGTCCCAGCCGGCCCTGCCCTGCCCATCCCGCCGGCCCCTGCTGTGTCCGGGCTCCTTGGGCTCCGTGCTCATTCCCGCCAGTCCCTGGAGATGCTCCTTTGGAGCTGTGCGGGCTGGAGCACCTTGGGATGCAGAGCTTTGCTGACCAGAGCTGATCCGGAAGGTGTTTGAGCCTTGCTGAACCTGCGGGGTTTGGGATCAGCCCCAAAACTCAGGGCAGGGCGTTACAAACCCCTGGGAGTGGAATCCGTGCTTGGGAAGATCCCGGTGGGACTGCTGGGAGCTGTGGTGTGGTGAGAGGACACTGAGTGAGAGCTGGGGCAGAGCCACGTGAAGGAGCCACCGGTGCTTCCCTGGGAGCCGCTGGATGTTGGTGCTGCTGGAATATTCTGCTCCTCTGCTCCCTGCGGATCTCGGAGAGAGTCGGCTGTGGTTAAACATCCTGCGGAGAGTGGGGCTGGGGGCTGTGGGGAGAGATCAAACTCTGTGTGTGTGAGCTCTGTGCGCCCGGGAGGAGCTGAATTCCCGGCTCTGCCTGGGATGAAGCCTGGAAATCAGACGGAATTGTCCCTCTGGACTTGTCACATCAGCTGCCAAATCGTGAAGGGGAGGAGGGAGGGACTCCCCGCGGGATGGAGGGAGCTGCCCAGGCTGTGCAGGCAGCAGCTGCTGCTGCGAGCAGGAGCAGGAGTGGCACAATTGGAGGGAAAATCATAAATAAAACGGGATCTTGAGACAGGCCCTTTCCAGCAGGACAAACCGGTGCTGTGGCGTGAGGGAATTCAGGAATGACAGCAGGAACGGGCGGTGGGTGGTGGGTGGAAGCTGCCTCCCTCTCCCAGATGCCAGGTTAGGATGTGCTGCTGTTTGCCAGGTGTCAGGAGGGGCTGACTGCAGCTTTTGCTGAACTCCTGCTTCTCCCAGGGTGCGGCAGAGCCGACAGAGGTTCTCGTTGTCCCGGGAAAAAGAAATTCTGGAGCGCTGCTCTGGCTGCTTGGGGAGTGCTGCAGGAGTTGCTCTGGGGGATGAAATTGGGGTGGAATTGGGCATTCCCGGCCCTGCAGCTGCTGGCAGGATGGGCTGAGGAGTGAGGTCTCCTCCAGCCATGCTGGGAAGGTCCCAGAAGCTCCTTGCCGAGGCTGGGAGGGAGGGAATCGGGGAGTGTGATCCCTGAGATTCTCCCTGGGAGCTCACAGCACTGGGGGAATTGCACTGCTGAGGACACAGGGAAAATATCCTTCCCATCCCAAAGGGTCTGTGGCCCCAGGGTGGAGGGAGAGGGGAGTCCCTGTGCCAGGAACAGCTGGATCTGTTTTCCTGCTTCCCCTGCCCCAGGCTGTGCCTGGAGTGGGTGAGGGGGGCTGGTGCCACCTCCCTGTGTCACAGCACGTCCTCCTTCCGTCTGGCTGAAGGAAAAAGGTAGTGACCTCTGCGTTGTCCTTGAGTTGAGGCTGAGGAGCTTTTCCACCTGAGAATCCCTGGGAAGGAGATGAGTTCCTTGGGGAGGCGCTGGGAGCAGCTTCCCCAGGGTTTGGAGTGTGCAGAGAGCTCCTGGAGGGGATCTGCCCTCCCTGGGATGTGTCTTGGGATGGAGGTGCCACACTCGGGGTTGGGGTTTGCTGTGGGGTTGAGCCCTGGGCAGCCCCCGGGGTGTGAAGTGCTTGGAGCTTCTGCTTCTCCTCCTGACTTGGGAGGGAAAACCCCAAGGAGAGGCAGGAGAGTCGTGTGGTTTGAGCTGGGCACAGATATGAGGCAGGACGTGTGGAAAGATCGAATGCAAACAGAATCAGTGGGGGTGCAAAAGGAATTTTGCAGGTTTGAGACTTGCTCAGGTGCTTCGGGAGCATTTCTGTGCTATGAGACTTGGGGGCAGGTGAGGCTTTCCCAAAAAAAAACCCCAAAAGCCCAGAGCAGGGATGGTTTGGAGCAAACACGTCCTGGCAGAGACGTGGAGCAAAGCAAAGGAGCTGGGGCAGGAGGGAGCTCCTCTCCTGTGGTTCCTACAGGAGATTCCCTCTCCTTTCAGCCCCATCTCCCACAGGAGATTCCCTCTCCTTCCAGCCCATTTCCCACAAGAGATTCCCTCTCCTCTCAGCCCATTTCCCACAGAACTTTCCTTCTCGTCTCAGCCCATTTCCCACAGGAGATTCCCTCTCCTTTCAGTCCCATCTCCCACAGAACTTTCCGTCTCCTTTCAGTCCATTTCTCACAAGACATTCCTTCTCCTCTCAGCCCATTTCCCACAGAACATTCCCTCTCCTCTCAGCCCCAGCGGGAGTTGGGTTTTGTGGGTGATGTGGAAAGGGAAAGGGGCACTGGAGAACGAGCCCAGCAATCCCAGCATTTGTGGGAAGTATAGCTTTTATCCCTTAATAGATGGAAATGTGGGATTGCACTGCTCTGTGGAGCTCGGGGCTGCAGGGCTGGGATGATCTGGTTGGATTTATCCCAGTTAGGAGGGCTCAGCTCTGGATTATTTCCTTGCCTGCCCCAGGAGGGGTTTGTTGTCCCTGTCCGTGTTTTCCAGAGGGATGGGATTTGTTAATGGATCAGATGGAGTCTTCTGCCCTTGGTCCATGTGTGGTTTTACTCATTTTAGGCTGGACCCAAAGCTGGCTGTTGAGATGGTTGTCCAGGAATCCTGGAGTAGCTGGGGTTGGGAGGGACCTCGAAGCCAAGTTCCATGGCAGAGACACCTCCCACTGTCCCACTGCTCCCAACCCCATCCAGCCTGGCCTGGGACACTCCAGGGATGGGGCAAAGCCATCCATGAGTGCTCAGAGCTGGGTAAATCCAACCTTCCCGAATGCCCACGTCGTGCACGTGCCGATTCCGAAGGAAGGAACCATTCAGCAGCTCCTGTCCTCCCAAACTTCTCCCAAATTCCAAACCCAGCGGCCAGAGCTGGACACTTCAGTGACTGAGGATCTGCTTTCCCTGGAATGGCCCCATCTGGGAGGAGCTGAGGCTCAGGATGAAGTGGTGAAGTTCTGCTCTGTGTTCCTTGGATTTGGGGTTGATTTATCCCTCTGAGCTCTCTGGCTCTGGAATATTTATCTTGGTTGTCCTGTTCTGTGCATATTGATTTCCTCCTTCCTATGATTTTTCATCCTGAGAAATTCATTCATGGATCCAACATCCAGGGGCTGTTAATGAGGTGGGGTTTGGGGTTAATGAGCTCCTGATTTAATAAAGTTGTCACCTGTGGCTCTGCCTGGGGAGCTGAGGGGACACAGGGACTGTGCTGGGGGGGGTGGCAGGCTTTGGTCCTCATCCTTGGGAAAATCCTTGGATTTCTGGGATGCTCCAAAAGCTCTGCAGTCAATCTTTGCTCGTGCTTTGATTTGCTCAGTTCTTTTTTGTTAAAAAAAATTATTTATTCCCAAAAGAGGGACTTTATGGGGTGGCAGCTGCACAGAGACCTCAGTACTGCTTAATAAAAATATTCCTGAATATTTGCTTGAAAATCTGAGAAATATTGCTGAAACATTGCTCAGGTGGGGGCTGGAATTGTGCTCTTTGCTCAGCAGAGTATCCCCCGTGTCCAGGGTGAAGCTGAGCCTCATCCTACTGAATTAATGGAATGTTTCAGTTTGGTGTGAGGGCAGACATGAATTCTGTGCCACCAGCTTGGAAAAGCGAAGCTCGGAATAGCTGGAAGCACCTTCATTACCAGCACCACAGTTAATTGCACAGGAATTTCAGCATGTGGTGTTGTTTATTTGGGGATTTTCCTCCCTCAACCACAAACTGTTTTACCCAATTCCCTTTTCCACCTTTATTCTCTCCTATTTTTATTTTAATCCTTCATTTTTAGCTCCACTTCCAAACCAAACTCTGCCTCGGGGGCGGTGTTGCCGTTGGAAGGGACGGGGGTGGTGTTTAATGGTGCCGATGTGGGGTTGGAGCTTTAAATGTGCCCCCAAATTGTCCCAGTGCCACTTCAGGGACCTCTGTGGAGTGAGATGGATCCAGCCTGGGGTCACTGTGGGGCCAAGGCCGTGTTATCCCAACTGCCTGCAGAATCCTGAGGGAATCCTGCTGATTTGGGGTTCTTGGGGGGACAGTCCAAGGAGAAATCGGGGCTGGACTGTGCCCAGGGCTGCCCCAAGTGCTGCTCGCTATGAAAGGAGCTGAAGGGTTTGGGGTCATTGCCTGTGGGTTTAGGGTCATTGCCTGTGGCTTTGGGTAATTTCCTGTGGGTTTGGGGTCAGCTGAGGGTGGAGATTCATGTTCTCCTGCAGAGTTGGCTCTTGAGGGGTTTGGAGTTCTCCTGGGCTAGGGAATAAAAGCAGGGCTGAGTTTGGCACTGAACTGATGGATCCTGACTGGGCAGGAGAGGGGCCAGAAGCTGTGGGAGAAGGAGAAAGAGCAGAGATTCCCATCCTGCCCTTCCCTGCCGGAGCTGCTGGGGTCTGGAGAGCTGAAGGGATCCCGGAGGAGTCCATGGAGCAGGAAAAGCTGGGCAGCAGCAGGAGTTGGGTTTGGGGTGCTTTCCTCCATCCCATCCCATCCCACCCCACCCCACCCCATCCCTGCCACGGCAGGGACACCTCCCACTGTCCCAGGCTGCTCCAAGCCCTGTCCAGCCTGGCCTTGGACACTTCCAGGGATCCAGGGACAACCACAGCTTCTCTGGGAATTCCATCCCAGCCCCTCCCCACACTCCCAGGGAACAATTCCTTCCCAATATCCCATCCATCCCTGCCCTCCGGCACTGGGAAGCCATTCCCTGTGTCCTGTCCCTCCATCCCTTGTCCCCAGTCCCTCTCCAGCTCTCCCAGAGCCCCTTTCAGGCCTTGCCAGGGGCTCTGAGCTCTCCCTGGAGCCTTCTCCTCTCCAGGTGAGCACCCCCAGCTCTCCCAGCCTGGCTCCAGAGGGGCTCCAGCCCTGGAGCAGCTCCGTGGCCTCCTCTGGAAGCTGCTGCAGGAGCTCCTTGGAAGACTGAGAGACCTCTTGGGAGGCTCCTTCCCCTCCAGATGTGACCGGGAATGTCCCAGCAGCAGGAGGAGAGCCTGGCCTGGAGCAGGACAGACAGGCTGGGGACGTGTGGCTGCGCAGGAGTCAGGAGTGCGAATGCCACGGAATTTGGGAAGAGCTGGGCTGGGCTGAGCCCCTTTGCAACCCACGCTTTGCATCCCACTGCCCCTGGATCCCAGTGCAGATCCCGGTACAGATCCAGGTGCAGATCCCGGTGCAGATCCCGATGCAGTTCCAGGTGCAGATCCAGGTACAGATCCCGGTGCAGATCCCGATGCAGTTCCAGGTACAGATCCCGGTGCAGATCCCGATGCAGATCCAGGTACAGATCCAGGTACAGATCCCGGTATAGATCCCAATGCAGTTCCAGGTGCAGATCCAGGTACAGATCCCAGTGCAGATCCCGGTGCAGATCCAGGTATAGATCCCAATGCAGTTCCAGGTGCAGGTCCCGGTACAGATCCTGATGGAGATCCAGGTGCAGGCAGCTGTTGGAATTCTGCACCCCTGCTGATTTTACCAACATCTGGGCAAATTTTTGGGGTGAAAACTCTCCTGGACTCCCATACCATCCCAAGCTGGAAGGGATCCACAAGGATCCATGAATCTCTGACCCTGAACCCTGAATCTGGGAACTTTTATTTCTGGCAGGACAGGAAAAAAATCTGTTCATGAGGAAAGGATTCAGGTCAGTTTGGCCACTTCCCCCAGTTTTGTCCTGGATTGGAGCACAGACCAAACCCCTTTCCTTGTGCAGGAATTTTGGTGGAGAGGAGGGATGGGAGTGTTTGGGAAAGGAGGATTGGGGGTGTTTGGGAATTGAGGGATGGGAGTGTTTGGGAATTGGGGAGGGATGGGGGTGTTTGGGAGAGGAGGGATTTTTAGCAGGACTTTCCTGTGGTTTTTTCTCTACCTGCTGGTTTTTGCTTTTCCATTTATTCCATCCATCCATCCATCCATCCATCAGGAAAGGGAATTCCAGCTGCTAAAGGTGCAATCATCACCATCGGTTTGTTTCAGGCATGGAATAGATTTCCAATGATTACTCCCCACCCTGAGCAGAATTCATGGAATTAAGGACATAATTCCAGTCCCCGAGCACTCCAGGATTCTGCCAGGGCTTCAGGAATGTTTGCAAACTGCTCCAGGGTCAGTCTGGGTGCACCTCCCAGCAGGCCACAAAGAACAGGAATCCTTGGAATGGAGGTGCCATGGGACACTGGTGTGGGAAGGGGGAGGAAATCCAGGGATGCAGGGTGGGAATCCATGGGATTTGGGCTCCCAGTGCCCCTGGGTGTGTTCCCTGAGGCTGCTGGGTTTGCCCTTCCCCCTGCTCCAGGTCAGGCTAATTCCATTTATCCCAGAATCCCTGGAGCTCATTCCTGCTGGGAGCACTGATGGTGCCATAAGCACTCCCAGCTGGCTCCAGTGTCACACCCTTGTCCCACTGGGAAGGCTGAACTTGGAGCTGGGATGAGCTTTTGCTTCTGGCCTTGTTTTTCCATTCCTGTCGTTTATCCTGAGATCCCTGCAGCTCGTTCCCATGAGGAGCATTGACGGTGCTGTAAGCAACCCAGAGTGGCTCCAAGAACAGCTGCTTTTCCCAGTGGGATGGGAAAATACGGAGCTGGGGTGAGCTTTTCTTTTGGCTATGTTTTTCCCATCCTGTCATTTATCCTGAATTTCCAGGGCCTCTGGAGTTCCTTCCCACTGGGAGCATTGCTTGGTGCCATGAGGGCTTTGCAGCATTCCAGGCTGGATGCAGAATCAGCCCCTTTTCCCAGTGGGATGGATGAACTTGGAGCTGGGATGAGCTTTTTCCTTTTGGGTTTGCTTTTCCCATCCTGGCTGTGGGTTTTCCATGAACCGGGATGGAGAAAACTGCTGGATTATTCTCTGGAGCAGCAGCTCACCGTCCTGGGGGATGGACAGGCTGCTCCAGAGAATTCCTCTGGGTCATTTATCCCTGGAAAGGTCTCAGCCTGGGGAGCTGTTGCTTTTCCAGACATTCTGCAGAGCCATCCAAGGCTGATTTCCCATCCCTTGTCCATGCAGGAGGCCAGGCTGGGGCTGGCCTGGATGCAGGGATGGTGGGATGTCCCTTGGGATGGTGGGATGACCTTTGGGATGTCCCTTGGGATGTTGGGAGGATGGAATTCCCGTGGGATGGTGGGATGCCCGTTGGGATGGTGGGATGACCTTTGGGATGTCCCTTGGGATCATGGGATGCCCTTTGGGATGATGGGATGTCCCTTGGGACATTGGGATATCCCTTGGGATGATGGGATGACCCTTGGGATGCCATTTGGGATGTTGGGATGCCCTTTGGGAGGATGGAATTCCCATGGGATGCCCTTTGGGAGGATGGAATTCCCATGGGATGCCCTTTGGGAGGATGGAATTCCCATGGGATGCTGGGATCCCTTCTGTCCAGTCTCAGGGATTCCTGTGGGGCCAGGAACTGGCTGGGAAAATCCTGCCGAAACCCCAGGCTTTAAAATGAAACCTCAGCTCCAAAGGTGAGAATTGTCCCCCAGAGCCTTCCCAGGTGTGCTCAGGACTGCCAGCAGGGCTCCTTGATGTTGGAATTCCCATTTTTCCTGCATTTCTGCTCCCTGTCCCCTTCCTGGCCCTGTCCAGCACTTCCATCCTTCCCTGATTCCCTTTTTCCAGTCCCTCTCTCTGGGAAAAGTCACTTCTCCATCCTGATCTGCTTTGGGATGAGGGCTCTGCACTTCTCTCCTGCTGAAACCAGGAAATCCCATTATTCCAAACCTCTGGGATAACACAGCTGATTCACTTCTCTCCCCAGCACTTCTAGGAATTCTCTTCTTTTTTTCCTTTGTAATTTCAGGCAGTGGGAGCAGGATTTTGTAATTTTTTCATGGGTTGTGCCACTCCTCAGTTTTATAATTTCTTCCTGGAACGAAACAAATCCCAGTCAAACTTCCTCCCCTAACCCCTGGAGCTTGAAATTTTTTCAATAATAAAGTGGAACATAAATTGGGAACTGGAGCTGTTCCCAATCTTAGGACCACACTGCAGCCATCCCAATTTTCCTCTGCTTTATTAAATCAAGAGGACTGATCCATTATAATCCAATTAACTGTCATTCCTAGGCAGGAATTCCTGGCTCCAGGGTGTGGGAAAAGTTGGATGAAATGATTGGAAAAGGCTTGAGACCTTTGTGGTTTGGGATTTTTTCCTTTTTCCCATTCAAAACCCTTCAGCAGCTGGGCCCAAGGGAATGCTGTGTGGGGGAATTCACTCCTGGTTTTTTAATAAATTTATGGAATCATCCCAAGTGGCTCCTGGTGGGCAGGGAGATCCTGCTGGGCTCCCAGCACATGTTCCTGACAGGAATAATCCCATCTTCTCTTGGAATTCACGGCTCAGTGCTCCCAGCACTGGGGGGAGGGGAGGCCCCAAGCTGGGCTGGACAGAAGGATCAGCAGCTTTTCCGTGGAGTTCTGTTCCTGCAGCTCCGGACAAACCTGGCACAGCTCGGAGGGGTCTGGGGGGGTTTGCAGTGGGATCATGGAATGGTTTGGGTTGGAAAGGACCTTAAAGGACCTTAAATCCCACCCAGGGCTGTGGGCAGGGACAGCTCCCACTATCCCAGGCTGCTCCGCCTGCCCTGGACACTCCCAGGGACCCAGGGGCATCCATGGAATAACCCATTCCCGGGCCTCCCCACCCTCCAGGGGAAAATTCCGCCTCTCCCAGACCTCCTTGCTTTGCTAAATCCTGTAGCAATTCCCAAATGGCTCTGGAGTCGAGGGAAATGGACTGTGCAGTAGGAAAACAGCCTGGGAGATTCCCTGGAATCCACCACCATGTGCCATAGCATTCCCACGGGTGGACAGAGCTTCGTAACAAATATTTTGGAATAGCAGTGGATTCTCTGAGAGGGGGATGATCTTTGCCCTCTGTTTCCTTTCTGCCGTGCCTTGGGCATGGGGATGGGGAGGTTGGGATCTCCTCCCTGTGCTGGAACAGCAGCTCCCAGCATCCCTGTTCAGCTTTCCCGCTCATTCCCAGCTCCATCAGCACCTCCTGCTCTCCACACTCGGCTGGATCCCGGAATTTTTTCCTTTGGGGAATGTTGGAGCAGAAGGCACCACCCTACTCGAGTCATTCTCTGGGGAACAATCCTGGGAATCCTGACTGAAGGTAGCAGATCCCAGCATTGGTCCCACAGTCCCAGTGTCATTTCCACAATTCTGGTATCGTTCCCACAATTCCAGCATCATTCCCACAATTCTGGCATTGTTCCCACAATCCCAGCCAGCATCGTTCCCACAGTCCCAATGTTGTTCCCATAATCCCAGCATCATTCCCACAATCCCAGCATCGTTCCCGGGGCAGCCACAGCTTCTCCACAATCCTGGTGTCATTCCCACAATCCCGGCATCGTTCCCACAATCCCAGCGTTGTTCCCATAATCCCGGTGTCATTCCCACAATCCCAGTGTCGTTCCCACAATCCCAGCATTGTTCCCACAATCCCAGCGTCGTTCCCACAATCCCAGTTCCCAGCCCACCCTGAACATTTTGGGATATCAGCACCATGGATCCCTGTGTTCCTGGCGCTGCCTGCAGCCGATCCATCCGCTCTGGAAGTCTCCTCCGGGCCCTGGATGATTTATGGTGCCCAGGGCTCCAGCTGGATCCTGCTCCTGGTGTTTTATCAACGCTCATCACCATTTTGAGGGTCCAGCCAAGGATCTTCCCACGCTCCCTGTTTTCCTCTGGAAAGTCCATTTTCCTTTTCTCCTCACAAACTTTGCTCCCTTTCCTTTATGCCTGCCTTGAACAAAGCTTTTATTCCACTCAGCCCTTCCCTCCCTCCAGGTTTTCCACTCTACTGGTGTGGTTGTCCTCCATCCCTGCTGCCCCCTGCCCTCCCAGCGGGATTTGGGGACACACAATTCCCACCTTTGTAGCACCGGGGGAGCTGTGGCTGCAGGAGCTGGGTCAGGGCCATGCCTTCTGCTCTCTGCTCTCTCCCTAAACGTTCAAATCCAATTTCCAGGCATTCAGAGTGGGATCTTCCCGCACTGGGATCCTGTTTTCCTGACCTTGCAGGGCTGAGGTTTCCCTGTGGCTGCTATGCCACGAAAGGAGGGAGGACAGGGATGGGGCCCATGGATGGGCTGCCTTGGATAGGTTTTCCTTGTGCTTGGGAGCTCCCAGCTGCTCCCAGCTCCGGGTGTGCCCCTTTGGGTTCTAGGGTTGTTGTAGGTTCCTTTCTCCTGAGATCATGCTTTCCCCTTTTCCTTTTGCCCGTCCCTTCCTTTTCATTTCCTTCTCCATTCCTTTGTATTTTCCCAAGCAATGAACACTTCCCATCATTTCCTGCTCATGCCCATTAATCTGCCTTTGGTTTTTTGTGCCAGATTCGTTGTGTTAAAATAATTTCAATGGATCCAAGGCCCTTGGACAGGGGAGCCATTGGGGCAGGTGGAAATGGAGCTCCTGGCTGGGCAGGGAGATTCCCTGGATTCCTCAGTGTCCTGCTTGGGCAGGACCCATCCCAGCTCCATCTCCTGGTGTTTCCCTGGTTTTGGGGATTTCTGGCTGTGGGATGAGCAGGGGCTTTGGAACCTTCGTGTTTCTATACTTGCATAAATATTCCTGCTTTTCCAAGGGCCTTTCCCTCATGGATCAGTGTTCAGCTTTCCCTTGGCACAGGAGGGAATTTCTTCTCACCAGAATTTGATCTCCTCAAGTGAAACCCTCGGTAGCAGTTCGTTGGTGAGAGGGGGAGATTCCAGGCCCTTTTTCCTTGCCACAGCTCCTCTTCCCAATGCTGGGAGGTTTGATTTGGAATGGCTCCTGGATTTGGGATTTGCCTTGTCCTGGGGAGGATAATCCAATGTGGGAAGGGGAAGGAGATGCCTTGACATCAAGGGAAGCTTTTGGGGCTTTCCGCAGGCTGGGACTTGGTGTGGGATCAGTTCCCTGTGGAATGAACTCCCTGTGGAATTCTCTGTGCCTCAGGCGAGGCAGATGTTCCACCGAGGCCTTCAGCGGCCCCAGATCCCAAGGACTGGCTGAAGTTGGATTTTAAAAAATCATTTTAAGGTGGCTGAAGATTTTCTTCATGTTTCTGTTTTGCCTCAGGCCTGGGCACTGCTCCAGAGGAAATTTCCAAGCTTTCCTTGATGGTTTTAAGGATTAAGGATTTTGATTAAAAGGACATCAGAGATTTTCACACGTCCTTAGTGCTGACTTTAAACTTCCAGCACCGGGGGATCCCAGAGCCTGTGGGGAATTAAATCCAGGGATAATCTGGAGATGGCCCCACCTCGAATCCTGGGGTCAGCTTTGGGCTCCTCTGAACAGGAAGGACCTGGAGGGGCTGGAGCATGTCCAGGGAAGGGAACGGAGCTGGGAAGGGCTGGAGAATCCTGAGGGAGCTGGGAAAGGGCTCAGCNCAGGGACAGGAGGAGAGGGAACGGCCTCAGGCTGGGCCAGGGGAGGCTCAGGGTGGACATCAGCAGGAATTTCTCCATGGAAAGGGTGCTCAGGCCTTGGCAGGGCTGCCCAGAGAGGTTTGGAGTGCCCATCCCTGCAGGTGTCCCAGGAATTCCTGGAGGTGACACTCAGAGCTCTGGGCTGGGGACAAGGTGGGGATTGGGCACAGCTTGGCCTCAGTGATCCTGGAGGGATTTTCCAACCTCAGACATCCTGGGATTCTGTGATCCTGAGTTGGGCAATGGAGTCAGCAGGGAAGGGAAGCTGTGTGGGTGTGAAGAGCTGCTGGGACACTTCCAGGGATCCAGGGGCAGCCACAGCTTCTCTCTGAGCCTCCCCACCCTCCCAGGGAAGAATTCCTTCGCAGTATCCCATCGTGTGGCAGTGGAAGCCATTCCCTGTGTCCCCAGTCCCTCTCCAACTCTCCTGCAGCCCTTTAGGCTCCGGAAGGGCTCTGAGCTCTCCCTGGAGCTTCTCCTCTCCAGGTGAACATTCTCAGCTCTCCCAGCCTGGCTCCAGCCCCTCTGATCCTTCGTTATCCCAGGCACAGGAGCCTGAGCCACTTCTCTTAGAAAATCCCACAGTTTGTTTTGCTTCCTCTCCACTTTTTGAAGTGATTTTGCTCCTTTGGCCTCCGTTCCTTCTCTGCCTCGGCAAAGAGGAGCTCCAGTGGGGATGAAGGCAACCCCAAGCCCTCAGTGCTGACCCTGGGCTTCCTCCCTGTGCCCACAGGTGATTCCTGGGCCGAGGGATTTTTGGGATTTCAAAGCGCGGTGTGATGGGGGCGGCAGTGCCGCCCTCAAGCCCTCACCTCTCCTTTTGCCCTCAGAAGGATCAGACTGTGCTGTCCCCTCCCTGCTGGGTGGGCTGGCCCCGGGAGCTCGGGCTGCTCAGGAACAAGGGCTGGGAGCTGCAGGGGCTGCCATGCCTCAAAGCCACGGTTTCCCAGCAACTAAACAGGAGCAGGGCAAATCCAGAGGAATCCCTTCATGTCTGGCAGCCTGCTTGCCTCAAAAGTCGCTGGGAGCCATCAGCACTCGTTAGCGCTGGTGACTCTTGGATTTCCATCCTCCCCTCTCTGGGCTGGGAGAGGCAATTCCCTCTGGATGTGAGACATCCCAAATCCGGGCCCCTGCCTCCCTGCGGGAATCCCAGCGGGGCAGGGAATGGGATCCAGCGAAGCACTGGGGTACACCTGAGGGTCATCGCTGGGGTTACATCCGGGGTGAAGCCCTGGGGTTACACCCGGGGTGAAGCCCTGGGGTTACACCCGGGGTGAAGCACTGGGGTTACGCCCGGGGTGAAGCACTGGGATTACACCTGGGGCTCATCTGCTCATTCCTGTTTCCTTACATTTGAAATCTGAGAAGCAGCAGAGAGTTCATGGGAGAGAAAAAGCTGATTCCAAGGCTGGAGCTCCTGGGTGAGGATGTGCTGCTGCTTTGGGAGAATCTGGGATGTTCCATGGGGTGGTTTTTGGAGTAAATAGTTTGGAATTCCCCCTGGGTGTCCTTGCTGCGGATTTGGTGCTTTGGGGTGGTTTTTCTCAGCGCTGCAGCAGCAGGGGAAGGCTCGAGGGAGAGGGGCCTTGGCTGTCCTTGCTCCCCAGGGTTGGAGGGGCTGGAGCTGCAGGACCTGGCTCAGAGCTGAGCAAATCCAGCTCCATCCTCCCAGGAACCCTGGTGGAACAAATCCTGGCACAGCCAGCCCTGCAGGGAGGATCAGAGACTGGGAAACCAAATTGCTCGGGGCAGGATGGAGCAGGAGAAGGTTTTTGTGGAGCTCAGTGCTGGCTCAGCAGAGCTGGAGAGTCCCATGGGGTGGGGCAGGAGAAGGGCAAAGGCCTCAGCTCTGCCTAGATGGGATTTGCTGATGCTTTGGGGTTTGTTATCCCTGCCTGGATTTGCTGTTGGACCTCAGGGTGGAGGAGCTGGGCTTGGGCTCTGCCTGGTGGAGCCTGGCAGGCTGAGTCAGGCTTAGGGATTGTGGGGCAGCAGGGACAGAGAGGGTGGAGAACTGCTCCAAGGGCCTTTCCTGAGTGTGAATGGACCAGGCTGGGCTTGTATGGGGTTGGATGGGGTTTGAATGGGGTTTGGATGGGGTTGGATGAGTTCCTTAGATGGGGTTGCTTGGGGTTGGATGGGGTTTGAATGGGGTTTGGATGGGCTCCTTGGATGGGGTTGGTTGGGGTTGGATAGGGTCTGGATGGGGTTGGAGGGGGTTTGGATAGGGGTTGGATGGGGCTTGAATGGACTTTGGATGGTGCTTGGATGGGGTTTGGATGAGTTCCTTGGTTGGGGTTGGATGGGGTTTGGATGGGGATGGATGAGTTCCTTGGATTGGGTTTGGATGGAGTTTGGATGGAGTTGCATAGGGTTGCATGGGGTTTGGATGGGGTTTGAATGGGGTTGGATGGGGTTGGATGC
>VZRL01001021.1:71468-87628 GCA_013397895.1 Origma solitaria
CCTTGGATTGGGTTTGGATGGGGTTTGGATGGGGTCAGAGTGGTTCCTTGGATGGGGTTGGATGGGGTTTGGATGGGATTGGATGAGTTCCTTGGACTGGGTTTGGATGGGGTCAGATTGGTTCCTTGGATGGGGTTGGATGGGGTTTGGATAGGGTTGGATGTGTTCCTTGGATGGGTTTGGATGGGGTCAGATTGGTTCCTTGGATGGGGTTGGATGGGGTTTGGATGGGGTTGGATGCGTTCCTTGGATTGGGTTTCAGTGGGGTTGGATTGGTTCCTTGGACGGGGTTTGGATATTGGGGGACTTTGGGCCAGGCTGGCCCCCCCGCTCAGGACAGAGCAGAACCAAGAGCGGAGACTGAGCAGAATTTGCAAAAAGAAATAAAACCCCAGAATCAGAAAGGCTGGAAAAGACCTCCAAGATTTTCTAGTCCAACCTTCATCCAATTGCCGAGGATTTTGGCAGAGCTGGGGTGGTGTCTGGCTCTGGAATGGCTTTGCTGGGACACGAGGGCTCCAAAGGAGCACTTGGCACCAGTGAATCCCATTCCCACATCGAGGTGACCTTGCTCACATCCCTTTTTATTCCTCCTGTTCCTCTCTTTCCCTCCCTGCTGGGCTCAGCTCCTGAATCTCCATCTCCCTCTGAGTACAACTGGGAAATGTCTGAAAGTCTGACAAGTCCTGATGGATTTGAAGGAGAGAATACTCAATCTGGGAGTGAAAAGGGCTTTTATTCTGTTGCTGGAGGGATTTTTTGCTCTGGCTTAATGGGATTAGTGCTGGAGGTTTGGGGCCAGCTGTTCCCTCTGCAGACAGGCAGGAAAACATTCCAGCATTCCACTCCTGCTGCTTTCATCTTGTAATGAGCTTGTCAGCAATTAGCAGCTCTGTAACGGGCCTGGAGTGGCAACACCACAGCTCAGTGCCCGAAATCTTGATTTTTAATGGGAATTAGGTGGGAAAAGGGCTGGGATGTGCGTGGGTTTGGGACTGATGGGCAGGAAGCACCAGGGCCCTGCTCCGTGGCATTTCCTTGCTGTTTTATGGATGCTTTGGCTGAGTTTGGGATTGTCCTACACAGAGATCATTTGGGGATTTATGGAGATATCATTTGGGGATTTTTGAAAATTTTGAACACTTCTGGCCTGGAATTTTCTCTTCTCATAGGTAGGGGGGGAATTCACTGAAGATTTTAACTCTGTAAAGTCATTTTCCAACCCACACCTGCCGTGGATGGCACAGCAGATCCTGGGGGAATGGGATGTGCAGGGAATTTCCGCAGGGCTGGCAGAGTTGAGGATGTTTTCTGGGAAAACAGGGAGGTTTTTGCTCCTTGGTGCTTGTCCTGGTTGTTGGTTCAGAGCCTGGATTTCTCCAGCCTCACCAGGTGGAAATAAATCGGGGACAGTTTGAAACCCCTGGAATACAAATGTGGCAAAGGCCTGACCTGGAATCTTGGAGTTTGTGCTACTCTTCAAACCTGGAGAAGCCTTGCAGCACATTTTTATTCCTATTTCTATTTATGAAGGCATCAGGCAGAGAAGATTCCTGAGCTTTTCCCTGCAGTTTTCCCCAGGAGCCATTCCTGAGCCGTGGCTCCCTGCCCTGGTTTTTATGGCTGGATCAGTAAAGCTGAGCTGAAGGTCAGGACTTGGATTGGGAGGAGGGATTTGTCCTTTCAGGGATTTGTCCCTCAGAGGTTTTGCTGTGGAAGTGTCAGAGCAGATCTGGGAGCTGCTCCGGGTCCTCCCAGCCCTTCCCATGGAATTTGCTCTCCTGCCTGAGGCTGGGCCAGATTGGAAAAGCTTTATGGAATCATGGAATTGTTCAGGTTGGAAAAGCCCTCTGAGCCCATGGAATCCAACCATTCCCAGCACTGCCAAGGCCACCCCGACCATGTCCCCAAGTGCCACATCCACAGGGATTTCAGTTCTTCAGGGATGAGGGCTCTGCCACTGGACAGCACTTTCAGGGAAGAAATTTTCCCAATATCCAACCTAAACCCTGGCACAGCTCGAGGCCGTTCCCTCTCCTCCTGTCCCTGTTCCCTGGGAGAAATCCCAATCTCCCTCCTGTCAGGAGCTGTGCAGAGCCACAGGGTCCCCCCGGAGCCTCCTTTGCTCCAGGATAAACATTCCCAGCTCCCTCAGCCGCTCCTGGGGCTCCTCTTCCCTGGAAGGCCACAAACCCTCCCATTCCTGGGAACAGAATCCCGAATGGAGCAGCTCTGTGTGTGCCCTGCCAGGCTTTGGGGTCACCCCCGGCCTCCTCCAGCTTTTCCTCATTTTCCTCAGGGCCCTGAGCACAAATTCCTCAGGGTTTGAACCCCCAGCTCAGCCAAAACCTGATGGAATTTGGGATGTGGTTCCAGGCTGAGCTGTTCCCCTCCAGGAGCCTTTCTGAAGGAGCCCCTTCCTAAAAAAAACAAAGGAAAATGGAGGTGGAGATGGGACCATGTGTCCTGGCCAGAATTTCTGCTCCTGTTGAGTTCCATCCATCTTCCTTTCCAGAACCCGTCCAGCTGCAGTGCCTGCAACACTCCGAGCCAATTAATCCTTGGGAAAGCAAAAAAAAAATTAAAAAGAAGTTGAAAAATTTCTCCTGTGGGAATGTCCCGAGCAAAGAATCAATCCAGAAATAAATGGAGCTGAGTATTGCCAGCTGCTGGAATTTCTCCTCCATGACCATGGCCTTGGATGTGGCCACCGAGGGGACCCTGGGGCCACCAGGGCTCTGTAGATGCCACTCAGGGGAATGTCCCACCATTATCCCTGGTTTTGGGGAGGAATTGCAGCTCCTCCCCTGCCTGCGTGGAAGTTCATGAGGACTCGCTTCAGAGGTTTGCTGGTGTCACATCCCACAATCAGGGATTGGCACAGGGAAAGGTTTTCCAAGGGCTCTGCTCCTCTGGAGCTGCAGCCAGGGGTGCGTGAGGGGAAACATTCCCTGTGCTGGGCAGTGCTGGATGGAAACTTTGGGATTTTAGCCCAAAATCTGTTTGTCAGGGGCAGACCAAGGCCTGGGGGGGGTCATTTCCAACCCCAGAGGGGTTTTTATTAAGGAATGTGTATCCCTACCCCAGCCAACAGGGGATTTCTCTGGAAGTGAAGCCTCTCAGCTGAAATCCTTTCTTGGCTGTTGCCCCCAGTGACTCCCAGGGCCGTGCCAGGAAATGCCATCCCAGGAAATGCCATCCCGGGAAATGCTGGGAATTCCCAGGGAAACGGTTCCAGTTCTTTGGGATCATTCTTTGCTTGTCCATCCACCTCTCCCATGCCCTTCCCACAGTCCCCGGGGCTCTCACAGAACCCTGGGATGCTTTGGCTCAGGAGGTTGCTCCAAGCCCCATCCAACTCCACTGCTCCCAGTCTGGGGTCTGGTGTGGTCCTGCCCGGGGATGCTGCGATGCTTCCTGCTGGGAGGGGGTCAGGGAATGGGGAAGGTTTGGAAGGGACCCCAAAGCCCATCCGAGACCCTGAGCTGCTGTGGGGTCTGCAGGAGGGACCCCAGACCATGGGATGTGCAGGAAGGATCCTGAGCCACAGGGGCTGCAGGAGGGACCCCAAGCTGTGGGGTTTTCAGGAAGTGCCCTGAGACATGAGGTCTTCAGGAAGGACCTTGAACTGGGGGGTCTGCAGGAAAGATCCCAAACCCCCAAACCATGGGATCTGCAGGAGGGACCCCAAGCCTTGAGATCTGCAGGAGAGATCTCAAACCTTGGGGTCTGCAGGAGGACCCTGAGCTGCTATGGGATCTGCAGGAGACACCCCAAACCCCCAAACCTTGGGATCTGCAGGAGGGACTCCAAACCATGGGATCTGCTCCCCCTCAGTACTGCCCCATTGTTCCTACGCCGCCGGATCTCCCCAAAGTCTGCCAGACCCTGACTGTGCTGTGTTTAATGCCTGGCCTCCCCGCCATGGCTGAGAGAAAAAGGGAGCCCAGGCAATTTCCTGGCAAGGCTGAGGAATTCCCATTTTTATGGATGATTTCTAACAGGGCTTTATCTCAGCCCTGAGGAGGAGGGAGCAGACCCTGAGCTCCCCCAGAGCTTTGCTGTCCGACCCTCCAGGCTGGGCTGGGCAGGTTTCTCCTGACCTGGTTTGGTTTTTGTGCTAAGCCCCAGATGTTCTGGGATTTCTGCTTGATGGCTTCCCAGAGAGAAGGGTTTGGGGCAGGAGGGGTTTTTGGGGTGTTCACTGAGGGCTCCCCTGGGGAGGTGTCGGTGCCTTGGTGGGCCCAGGCTGGGAATCGCTGCTGTTGAATGGGATTCAAGTCCAACACTGCCTCCAATTCCTTCCCAAAAGCTCCCCAGAATCCCAGAATTAATGAGGCTGGAAAAACCCTTTGAGGCCATGGAGTCCAAGCCATGCCCTGGCAGCCCTTGTCCCCAAGAGCCACCCCCGGGCTAGGCTGGTGACCCCCTCACCTCCCAGGCTGGTGACCCCCTCACCTCCTTCTGCGGGGCCTGGGCTCCTGCTTTTCCTGCCCCGCGTTCCCAGCAGTGCCAGGCTGCTCTCTGGATTCCCTCCTGGATTCCCTCCTGGATTTCCTCCTGGATTTCATCCTGGATTCCCTCCTGCATTCCCTCCTGCATTCCCTCCTGGATTCCCTCCTGGATTCCCTCCTAGATTCCCTCCTGCATTCTCTCCTGGATTCCCTCCTAGATTCCCTCCTGGATTCCCTCCTGGGTTCCCAGGGAGGGAGGAGGCAGCCCCAGCTCCAGGCTGGGGAAGGGGACAGGGAAGGGACAAAAGAAGCGTCACCTGAACCGCCCAAAGTCCCATTTCCTACTGCCAGAGCTCACTGCAATTCCTTAAAATCCCACAGCCAGGGCTCGTGGGATTCAGAGAATTCCTGCCTGGAGCAGCTGCTCCATCCAGGTGCAGTGCCAGCTGTGCCCGAGCCCTGCCAGGCCAGGGAGCAGCAGGAAGGAGCTCCTTGCTCACCATTCCCAACAGGAGCATTGGATCTTTGCTTCCTCCTTGTCAGATCCCCCCCAGGGCTCCCCTGGATCGCTCCCAGCTCAGGGAATTCTGAGTCCTCCCTCACTGGATCTTTGCTTCCTTCCTGTCAGAGCGGGAAAAATCCTCCCCTGGGTCTCTGAACTCTTCAGGGATGCAGGGGCAGCCACAGCTTCTCTGGGAAAGCTGTGCCAGGGCTTCCCTACCCTCAGGCAGGAATTTTTTATCCAAATTCTTACTGAGTTTCCCTCCAGAAAAACACCACTCCTTTCTTCTTGGGTCACCATCTCCTTGGATTTTGTCCAAACTGTCAGAAAAAAAGTGTGGAATTGCAGAAAAATCATCTTTAGGGCTTTGGATTTCAAATCAGGGATTCCTGGGATGCTCCCAGGTCGCAGTGGGATGTGGAGATTGAGATGAGGTTCTGTGGGGCCAGCCCTGGAGTTGTGAGGGTGAGGAATGGTTTTCCCTCTTTTCCTGTTGCTGATGGCATTTCCAGGCAGGATGGCTCTCGCAGGGATTGCACAGGGATGGGGATGGAGCGTGGATTCAATAAAAACAGCTCCAGGGTGGGAGAGGGAGCAGTTCCCCTTCGTTGGGGCTTTCCTTCGGGGGATCCTGGATGTGCTGTGGGGATGGGAGAAGGGATCACGTGAGGGTCCGCCCCATCCCTCTCCTCCAAGGGAGGAGGAAAAAAAATGGAAAATCCATTGAAAAATCCATGGGAAATCCCTGATTTTCAGTGCTGTTCTCAAAGTCGGTGCTGGAGACAGCTTGACATGAGGACCTTGGGGATCTCCCTGCCCTGCAGGATCCAGGTTTTCCTGGGGGAACAGGAGGAAATCTCTGTCCCTCCAGCCGGAGGTTCTCTGATGCATCCTGAGGTTTTCCCCTCCGGTGCCCAGGGTAGCTGCAATTCCCAGGAGGAAATTCCCTTACCCCAGGCATTCCCAGCAATTCCTGCTCTCATTCCCTGCTCCCAGGGGAGGCTCTTCTTCTCCTGCTGTGTTTTAGGGCGATTTTATTCCTCTCTTCTCCCCCAAATCCACTTTTCTTGACTACCTCATGGAAAAATCTGTCCCTTTTTTCCTCCCCTGGCTGTGTCGAGTGCTCTTCCATCATCCCAGAGATCCATGGCTCTGGCACTGGGAATGTTCCCACTCCCCAGACTGAGCCTGGGGCTCAATCAGCTCGGGGTGAGCCCCCGCTCCATCCCAAAATCCCATTTGTTCCCAGTTTATGGCTGTGCCCTTTGCGGTGGCGGAGAGGGGACTTTGTGGATTTGATCCCAGACATTCCACATACCAGGAGTGAGCCGGGAGTGCTCCCAGGATCCAGCCCTGTGTCTGGAATTAACTCTTCTGGAGCCAGGTTTAACTGGGATCAGGTTTGGCTGGAATTACCTGTGGCTGTGCTGTGATTCCATTTGGAGCACAAGGAAAAATCCATGGAAATCTTCACTCTGAAAACTCTGGGCTGGATTAAACATTATCCCTGGATTCCTGGCCAGCTGCTTTTCCTGCTGGAAAATCCATTAGAGCATCCAGGAGTGCTTTCCCTGCCCTTCTCCCAGGTGGAGCAGCTCTTGGAGAGCCTGGGAATGCTGACATGGAATGTTCTCCTCCTGCCCTCATGGATTCCCAGCTCCTGGCTCAGGAACTGCATTTCCCAATGGGTTCGCTGTTTTTAAATTGGAATTAAACCCAGGGATGGCTCCACACTGACCTGGATAAAGGAGGAGCCCAGGGACACCCTGGAGCAGCCTTGCTCCTTGTGGGAGTTTTGCAGGGTCTGATGACAACTCAACAATTATTAATAATTAATTCATTAATAATAATTTTAAAAAATAATGTTCCATTTTCATCCCAGGCTCTCTCCCCATCCACAGCCAATTCCGTGCTTTATTATGACTCCAATGTTTCCGTTCCTGCCGAGAGTGGCAAACGCTGTCAGGATTCCCAGGAGTGCCTCAGAGCCCATTAAAGGCTCTGGAATTGAAGATTTCTCCTTGTTCCGTGAACATTCCGAGCTGAGCGTGGCCGTGGCAGCCCTGCCGGGGAAGGTTCACTCCCAGGTTAATGCACTTCATCCAGCACCTGAAATTCCTGGTGTTTTTTCCAGCTGAGGCAGTAAGTTTATCCAGGTCTGTGCTGGGCTCAGGGAAAAATAAGGGAGCTGCTCCCGAAACCACTCCGGGCCAGGGGGAGAAAGGGGGAAATGCACATTTCCAGAGGTTTTTGGCATAAAAAGTGGGATATTTTGAGAAAATTCTGGCTGTTAATCCTGGAATGGAATTAAAAGTTGGATGGGGGAGTTCAGTGCCTGTGCTGAGCCCACCCTACAGTGTCCTTACTCCCCCAGTCAAGGGAATGCCATGAGCTCTGGCACTTCTCATTTTCCAGCTATTCCCAGCTCAGTTTTGGCTTTTGGGATGTGGGAGCTTTTCCTTGTTGTGCCGGAGGCATCATCCAGCCCTGTCGTGAGCCATGATCCCATTCCCTTTCCCAGCCCTGCCTTGAGCCATGATCCCATTCCCTTTCCCAGCCTGCAGCAGGACCTTGGAGCTGCCCTGAGTCCTTTGGTCCCATTCAGCCTTTTCCACCCTCTCCTTTGCCTTCAGGGAGGACAGGGATGGATTTATTCCCTACAAACCTTCCCTGGCAGTTGGGGGGTGCTCCCTGCCTGGATTCCGCTCCAGGGTGGGATGCAGGGAATGAGCAGCATCCCAAACATCCCTGGTGTGTGGGAGCAGCTCTGGGCCATGCCGAGAGCTGGGTTATTTTTAGCATCCATTGAGAAGGGATTTGGGATTAGAGCTTTTGTCCGGTGGCAGATGGGAATGGGATGCTCCGAGCCGCAGCAGGAGCTGGGGGATTCTGGGATTCGCTGCTCCGGTGGGGACTGAGTGACATTCCCAAGGTCCTGGGGCAGAGGATGGAGGGGAATGGGAGTTCTGGGCCTTGCAGGCTCGTGTTGGATATTCCAGGGTGCCATAAAAGAGATTTTTGTCAATGGGATCCAATTTCTCAGGGGGGATTGAGGGGACACTCAGCCACGGCTGCAGCTCCAATCTCGGCTCTGGGAGCAGGGATGGGATCTAGGGAACGGCTGGAGCTGGACCAGGGGAATTTGAGGTGGAGACCAGGGAAAGGTTCTTCCCCCAGAGGGTGCTGGGGGTGCAGAGGTGCCCTGGGGGGCAGGAGAACCCTGCGTGGAGCCAGCACAGCCCATATCAGAGCTCCGGTAAATCCCAAACTGACCTCAGAGCTCAGGAAAAGGAAATCTGAGGGAATATCTGGAATTGTTCTGCTTCTTGTCCGTCCCCATCTCCTGGGGGCTGCTCCATGGCCTGGCCCACATCACCACAAGTCTGGGATACTGGGAAATAGTCCTTCCCTGGGCGAGCAATGAGGCCCTGGCACAGATTCCCACAGCAGCTGTGGCCACCCCTGGATCCCTGGAAGTGTCCCAGGCCAGGCTGGACAGGGTTTGGAGCAGCCTGGGACAGTGGGAGGTGTCCCTGCCCAAATGGGATTCACTTCCTTACCCAGAGGATAAAGGAATTCCCTGGAGTCCAAAGCCAGAACCACGTGGCAGTCTTCCATGTCCTGGTGTTGCTGCTGAGGAGTCTCCGGGGCCATGGCTTGCCACCTTCCCGAGGAAATGGCCACGGATGCAGTGGGGATCCAGGGCTGTGTTGGGATGAACAGGATTGTTCCCAATGGGATCGTTCCTAACGAGATTGTTCCCAGCGGGATTGTTCCCAATGGGATCGTTCCCAGCGGGATCGTTCCCAGCGGGATCGTTCCCAACGGGATCATTCCCAATGGGATTGTTCCCAACGGGATTGTTCCCAATGGGATTGTTCCCAACGGGATCGTTCCCAACGGGATTGTTCCCAATGGGATCGTTCCCAATGGGATTGTTCCCAACGGGATTGTTCCCAATGGGATTGTTCCCGGCTCCTGGGCAGGGCTGATTCCACAGCGGGGACTCCTTCCCAGGGCTCCCCAAAAATGAGGCAGCAGGAAAAGCTGAAGGAGCTGTGGCTCCATCGTTCCTACCCTGGCACAGCACTGGGAAGGGATTCAGGCACAGGGATTGGAGCCCCAAATTCTGGCTGCTTCCTCAGGGGGGATTTGGACATCACCAGGGAATTTTGTGGAGTTTTTTGTTGGTTTTTTAAAATCAAATCTGCAAAACCTGCTCAAAGCCAAGCACTGCTCCTGGGGCGTTCCAGGGAGGGAATCTTGGAGCCACAGGTTTTCCTTGGAATTAGGGAAGAGACTTAGACCCCTGAGGGAGTTAATTTGGGAGTTTGGAGTCAATCCAGCTCTTAACGTGAGGTTTATCCATCTTATCCCGAGGTGCAGCAGGAAGGGGATTCTGTGTCCTTGTAGCATCTGTGGGCCCTGGCAGCATTAATTGGGATTAATTGTTCTGCCTGATTAACCCCCATCCCTCTGTGGGTGTATAAAACCCCTGGAAACCTTCTCCAGGCAGATTTTCCATGTTTTTCTTCCTTCTAGTCCTTGTTTTGGATAAAAGAATCGGTTTTAATGGCACCAAACTCAGGGAAGAGCCACGGAGAACCCCCAGGTCAGGGGGGAGGGGAGGGAACTGAGCTGATTCTTGGCCATAAAAAAGGAACTTTTTGATCCCATGGGTAAAGATTCCCTGGATTTATCTGAGAATTAGGAAAAGAGTTCTTAAACCTTCTTAAACAGGTTCTCAACCCCAAATCTGCTTTCCTCAGGATGAGCTGGTCGGGGAGAGCAGGATCAGGGAGCTGTTAATGCTGAGGAGCTCCTGGGATCATCAGGGCTCAGGAATGGCCTGGAATGATGGAAATGTGAAGGGGACATGAAGGAGGAGCAGAGGGAAGGGAGGTGACAGTGGCACCGGCCCAGGCTCCACTGGCTCGGAGAGCTCCAGGGATTAACCTGGCTGAGATAAAACTTTGGGGACAGAAAGTCTTCCAAGTAAGGAGCTTTTCTGGAATCTCTGAGGTTAGAGGCTCCCAGGGAGGAATTCCTTCCCAATATCCCATCCCTTGGGCAGTGGGAAGCCATTCCCTGTGTCCTGTCCCTCCAGCCCTTGTCCCCAGTCCCTCTCCAGCTCTCCTGGAGCCCGTTTAGGCCCTGCCAGGGGCTCTGGGCTCTCCCTGGAGCCTTCTCCTCTCCAGGTGAGCACCCCCAGCTGTCCCAGCCTGGCTCCAGAGGGGCTCCAGCCCTTGGATCAGCTCCAACTGGACCCACTCCACCCCCTTGGTTTTCAGGGGCGTCAGGATAACCAACCTGACATTCCATGTGTTGGGATCTCTTGGGAAGGTTTTGGCTCCAATGAAGAGTTCAGGGATAAAAAATCCTCCCTTTGGACTTCCCTGGTGGCCTCTCCACCCTCCCAGGCAGGAATTCCTTCCCAATCTCCCGTCTCTCCCTGCCCTCTGCAGTGGGAAGCCATTCTGTGTGTCCTGTCACTCATCCCTTGTCCCAAGGCAAACCCTTGCCATTCCCAGTGTCCTTCTTCCACCCGTTGGATGCTCGGAGCCCTCCCAGGAATGTCCCAGTGCCCTCCAATGCAGGGAATTCCAGCAGCACAGAATTCCCACCACTTAACCCTGTCCCATTCCCGGGGAGGAGCATCCCCTCTTCAGGAGTCCCTCTGGAAGTGTGTGGAGCCCAGGACAGGAGCTGTCCCATTTGTCACCTCCTGGGAAGGAAGAGGTGCCACGGGGATGGATCCCAGCAGGGATGGGACTCCATGGGATCGTGTGAGGATCCTGCCCTCCCACCTGGGAGTGCCTGGAAGTTGTGGAATCCTGAGGAGCAGGGACATCCCTGCCCTGTTCACACCTCCCCACACAGTGGGAGTTTGTCTTGGTTTGAAAGACAGGTGTTTGCTAAGGAAGGTGGGAGCCTCCCTTAGAATGGATAATGTGACCCTCTTCCCCTCCGAATTATTATAACTTTGGAATTAAGGCGGGCTTTTAGAAAAAAATATGGGAGAAGGAATAACAGTTCTACCCTAATATTTAGAGCAAGGCAATAATACAGAAACAATGGTTTAGATAGACAAAGTCAAAATCCAACCTGCACCCTGTTAGGGCAGTGCTAGCAGTGCAGTTCAATGGTGGCTGCAGTCCCGTTGGAGTGATGGATGTGCTCTTGTTGGAGTGCTGATCTTGTGGAAAGGTCTCGTTGCTCTCCAGAGGTCCAGTGGTGGCTCTTGAGCTCTTCTCCTCTGGGAATCAGTGGGAAAGGTACCCTGGGGTTCCAGGGTCTCAGTTTATGTGCAGGAAGGAATGTTCAGTTGCTCCCCTCTGGGCAGGGCATCTCACAATGGCTGATGGAATCTGTGAGTCACTGCCGGAGCCCTCGATGGCCATGAGCAGAGATAGCCCCGATGGTGTTAGCAGGGCTGGGTCATGCTGAACACAAAGAGCACTGCCCCACCTGTTTTGAACAGCTCATGGAGATGGGAATATAATAAATACTTTTGGTTACACCTTCATTTAACCTAGGACAGAGTTCCACACGGATGGGAGCGACGTGATTCCCACCGGGAATGAGGCAAGGGAATTCCACATTCCATCTGTGCAACCGCTGCCTCCCAGGGCGGGATGGGCTCCAAGGATCCGTTCAAATTCCATCCCTGGGAATGTCCAGGCTGGGCAGGGCTTGAAGCAGCCTGGGATAGCGGGAGGTGTCCCTGCCCGTGGCAGGGGTGGAATGGGATGAGCTTTAAGGTCCCTTCAACCCAAACCATTCCATGATTTCCGGGTTCTTTGCAGCCTCTCCAAAGTTCCCTCTTCCAAATGCTGGAGCCATTCAGGAAAGTCCAAGAGAATTTCCTGTGCTTGAGCGTCTCCCACTAAAGTGCCTGGAAGGGTCCTTGTATTATGGGAATACCTTTTCTATGATGGGAATACCTTTTAAATTATGGGAATACCTTTTCTGTGATAGGAATATCTTTTAAATTATGTGAATATCTTTTGAATTATGGGAATAACTTTTGTGTTATGGGAATACCTTTGTCAACAGACTGCATAGGGAATTTAAGAGCCTGGCAGGTGGATCCCAATGTTCTGGCTGGATTATTCCAACAAATCCCTTGGAAAGGGTAAGGAACCATTGCTGACCACATGGCCATGGCCACTCAGTGACCCTGGTAGCTCTGGGCTGGCTGGGGCCAGTCTGGGCTTTCTCTGATTCCCAAATATTTCCCTCCAGGCAGGAGCTGTGGCACTCAGGGATGGGAGCAGGGAAAAGTGCCTGGGGTTTAGGCCTTGCTGGCTGCAGGGAGGGATGTTTCCTGTGGATGGTTTCAGTGGACCTGGACATTTCCAGTGGATGGGGCTGTTTCCAGTGGATGTTTCCAGTGGATCTGGACATTTCCAGTGGATGGGGCTGTTTCCAGTGGATGTTTCCAGTGGATCTGGACATTTCCAGTGGGTGTGGCTGTTTCCAATGGATGTTTCCAGTGGATCTGGACATTTCCAGTGGATGGGGCTGTTTCCAGTGGCTCTTCCAGTGGCTGTTTCCAGTAGCTATTTTTAGTGGCTGTTTACAGTGGATGTGGCAGTTTCCAATCCATGTTTTCAGTTCATGTTTCCAGTGACTGTTTCCAGTGGATTTTTAGTGCTTCTCTCCCTGCCTGAGGACGAGGGAGCTGCTTTTCCTCCACTAGAGACAGGAGTTGGAGTTGTCCCACTGGGAATATTTGGAGCTCTTTGTCCTTCCCACGCGGCTGCCGCCTCCTGCTGTGCCTGTGGAAGGGCTGGGAATTCCAGGGAATGGCCTCAAAACTGCAGCCATGGCAATGATTTTACAACAGGGAGCAAACTGGTGGAGCGTCCCACAGGATCCCAGCTCCTGGAGGCTGTGGAGGGGCTGGAATCTGTGGATGAGGAGCCTGGATGGCCAGGACAGCCGAGCTCCTAAGCATTCCCCAATCCCTTTGGATTTGGGATGCCGCTGGATGGGTTTAAGACATATGGGGGTGTAGGATTGCCGTCTGTGGTGTTTGGGTCGGTTGTTTCAGACGGTCGGGACGGAGACGAGAGATCTCTGGAGTTTGGTCTTAGAGTATGAGGTTTATTGTGAAAGGTGTGGGTGTAGGGGAGCTGCTGGGAGCTGCCAGACACAGCTCAGAGCAGGGCAGAGAGGTGAGAGAGAGAGAGAGAGAGAAGTAGAGAATGGAATACAGAATACGGAATACCATGGTTGCCACTTACAATACAATAAATCAACTTCTGTGCTGAATATTCTAATTTCCATTAACCAATCTAGAACAAGCTGCAAATCCTACAACATTTACATACAGCCTATGAGAGTCATTGCATTACCATATGGCGTTATATTTTAAACCCTAAAAACTGCTTTTTGGACCCTCTGCCAAGTTGTTAGGGTCTGCTCTGACCCTTGGAGCTGTCTGCAAGCAGAGGGGATTGTTTAATCAAAAGGGGATTGCCTTCAGTGGCCACACCATTGTTTTCCAGTTGTTCAGTACCTGTGGTTTGGTGTCTCAAAGCTTGTCTTCATTTCAGTCTCACTTACAGTTTCCATATTCTCAGCATCTTTTGCCAGATAATCATATTTATAAGGCTTTCCTGTTTCATCCTCCCCAACATGAGAGTTGCTCAATCCCTATTTTCTGGAGAATTCCCGAGGTGCAGGACATCCCTGCACAGCTGCAGGGTTTGGGATAGACTCGGACGTTCCAGCTCCACGTTTTTTATTCCCCTTTTTCCTAAGGCTCCGTGGCACCTGCAGGAGCCTCTCCATGAGGATGGGCATTGAGGGGATCCATGGGCTGCGCTGGGACTCTCAGGAGGAGTTTTGGGATATTGGAATGCTGTCAGTCCCAGCGCTGGGCACGGAGTTCAGCAGAGGGAAAGGACAGGAATTAATTAACGGGATCAGTGGGGATGGACTGGGAGATGGACAGATTGTAATTAGGATCCAAATGAATCCCAGCCTGGGAGATGTTCCTGGCACCTTCCCAAGGCTCCGGGGCTGGGATGAGCCTTGGTGGCCTCGGAGCAGGGATGGAACCCCCATCACCCTCCTTTGGCTCCTCTTCCCACTCCATCTGCTGCTTCCCGAGGGATCTTCAGGGGCACAGCCTGAGGTGTCCCAGCCCCATGACCTCATTTCACCTCTGCACATTCCAGGTGACTTCGCATTTGTGCTGGGGCCTGGGTTTGTATGGATTTTTATGGACTTTTATGGATTTTAATTGATTTTTAATGGGTTTTTATTGATTTTTTAATTGATTTTTATGGACTTTTATGGATTTTAATTGATTTTTAATGGGTTTTTATTGATTTTTTAATTGATTTTTATGGACTTTTATAAGATGAGAAACTTTTTATTAAAGAAACCCCACTCTTTCCCTCCAAAACCATCCCAAATCCAGGAAATCCAGAGGATGTGTCCTGCAGTGATCCCTGATGGTGTCACCTGGTCACAGGTTGGACTCAATGACCTTTCCCAGGAGGGCTTTTCCATCCTCAATAGTTTGGCAAACAGAGCCTTGGGAATTGGTGTTCCTGGGATAATTTGTGGTCCCGTGAGAAATGGGAATATCCAGCTCTTGTTCCCTACAACCCAGAAATTCCAGCGAGCCCCAGCTCCTGTCCTGTTGTGTCTGGAAGGAATTAGGGATTGATGGAATCAGAGAGAGGGCAGCATTTCCCTTGGTTTATGGACCAACATAATTCCCAAATATTTGGAGCTTCTCCATTGGAGTTGATCCATTTGCTGTCAGAATCTTGGCGCTGAATTGGAGGTGGAGAGGGATTTTTATGGATTTATGGCAGCTCTGGGGAGCCCTCCCCATTCCCACAAATCCTGGCATCAATGGGTCACTCCAGGGAGGGGCTGGTGGCACAAACAAGGAGAAAATGGGAACATCCCTTAGGGAATTAAACGTGGAGCCGGGTGCTGCTCTGCCACTGCTGCTAGAATTTAACTGGATCTGAAGGGTGGGATAAAAGGCTGGGAATTGTGAGCCACTGGGAATGTTTGATGCCATCCCATAAAATAAACAGATTGGAGAGAGCTGGGCATGTCCAGTGGCAAAAGGCATGTTGGAAGGGAGGGATGGACATTTTGGGAATGTTGGATGCGTTGAGAGCATTGGATGTGTTGGGAATGTTGTGTGTTCAGAGCAGAGGTGGCAGTGCCAGATTATTGGATTTGGGCTCCTGCTTTGGGAAAAAATCCCATTAACTGCAGGAACAGGACCCAGCTGCCCTCAGGTGGTGCCTGGGACCTGGATAAATTGGGATTGGGAACAGCAGCCTGGCAGGGAAGGGGAAAGGCTCAGGCAGACTCGGAGCTGCTGCAGGGAAACCTCTCCTGCCTTCCCTGGCAGCGCTGCCTGACAAATCCCAGCGGGAATCTCACCTTGGAAAACCCTCTCCTTGTAAACACAGCCCTGACAACTTCCCTGGCTCTGCTTCCCGCAGCTGCAGCCCCATCCCTCGGCTCCACTGGGAGATCAAAGCCGACACTGGGAGGGAGGGATGAGGTTTTCCATGTCTGACATCCGGCTCTGCCACGTTCCTGACAACACAAACAAACAGGGCTTTAACTAGGGATCCACGGCTGCCCTTGGAGAGGGAGCAGATGCCAAGCCCTCCTCTCCAGGGGTTTCCCCTCCTGGATTTTGTTCATTTTTGGAAGAGCTTTGCCTTATGGTCAGGTGAGGGTGACCCAAATCCCCCTTGGGATCCATGGCTCTGGGATTTTTGCATTCTCCCAATGTTTTTGTAGGATTAGGATGTGGAAAACGCATAAAGAGGATGCCCTAAAGGCTGGGCTGGCATCACCCCCTGCTGGGATTGGGATTTGATTCCTTCCCTCTGTCATTTGTTGGGAAGGGACATTAAATCCTTTTTGCTCATTCCCAGGAGTTCCCTCTTTACCAAGTGTCAATCCCTTTGGAGAGAGATTCCCTTGGGATATTTCAGACACTTGCAGGCATCCATTGGGGTTTTCTTCCCATCATTCGATTTTTAGGAATGTCCCACTGCCTCCTGCCTGGGAGGACAGGACCATTGGGATGTCCTTGGATAGAGCCTGGGATGGAGCATGGGATGGAGCCTGGGATGGAGCTGGGATGGAGCTGGGATGGAGCTGGGATGGAGGCTGGGATGGAGCCTGGGATGGAGCTGGGATGGAGC
>VZRL01001021.1:88018-98966 GCA_013397895.1 Origma solitaria
GATGGAGCTGGGATGGAGCCAGGGATGGAGTGGGGGATGGAACCTGGGATGGAGCTGGGATGGAGTGGGGGATGGAGCCTGGGATGGAGCCTGGGATGGAGCTGGGATGGAGCCTGGGATGGAGCTGGGATGGAGCTGGGATCAGCCTGGGGTGGGGCTGGGATGGATCCGTTCCTCACTTCCAGTGACATCAGGCCAGGGCACAGTGTCACCCTTGACTCAGGGGAGGAGCTGGGAGCCCTGGGAATGGATCTCTTTGGCAAAAACTTGAGAATAAAGTCTTTTCTCCTCCCAAATTGGATCTTTTTCCCATCCTCTCATGGATGTTCTTGTCAAAACCCATCCCAGTTTTCCAGCTCCATGTTCCCCTTCTCCTGGACCCATCCAGAAAATCACTTTGTTTTCCTTTTTCCTTTTCCCATTATCCATCATTCCCTCGGATGTGGCTTGCTAGAAAATGCCTCTCTGAGCCTTTGTGTCCCACAATTGTGGAGAAATGACTGCACAGGATTGCAATTCCCTCTTTTTTCCATGGTTTTACCTCCATCTCACCACTCCTGCCTGCCTTGCCAGCGAGCCCTTACCTGCATCCCCATCTGCATTTGGAAAAGTCATTCCTAGGCTTCCAATGAGTTCCTTTTCCCATCATTTTTTCTCTGGATTGAAGGAATAATTTACCAGCAGAAAGGTTTTTTTCCATGGATCCTGGTAGAAACTGAAATGCCTTATTTTCCATTACTCTGGGCAGGCCTCTGGAATATCAGGGTTTGGCCTGATGGGTTCACAGGCAGCAGGATTTGTTTACCCAGGGATGTCTTGGAGCTTGTGGTGGTGTCTGGTTTGAGCCTGGAATCTGTTTGGAATACCCCTGGTCTGAATTTCAACTTCCCAAAATAAAGATTTTCCCCTTGGCAAAAAAAACTTCCCAAAATAAATGTTTCCCTTGGGCTTCACTTGGCTAAGGAAGGGCTTGGGAAGTGACTCCATGGCAGTTCATGGCTTGGACTCCATCATCTTAAAGGCTTTTCCCAACCAAAACGATTCCATCAAATCCTATTCCACAGTTAGAATTATTTCCCTTTATGCCCGAGCGGGGATTTTCTGAGGAGCTGTCAGAGGCCCCATGCTCCATCAAAGGGAACAAATGGGAATTTTTATGGACTATTCTCAGGGAGCATGTCTGGAGTTTTGTTCCTGGCCCTTTTTATTGGAAGTTAAAGCATTTCCAAGAGCCGGGAGGGATTTTTTTTCCTTCAGCCACACAAACTGAGCTTAAATCAATCTGCTCTGCTTCATGTTCACTGTCTCCAGTGAATCCCAGCCCTTCCCAGCAGCTCCAGAGTTTATCCTAATGATCTGAGAATGTCCCGAGTCCTTCCCTGTTGTCAGGGAGCCTGAAAACAAGAGGAGATTCTGGAAAAAAAATGTTGTATTTTCCCAAATAATCACTCCCAGCAAAGGGGAGAGGGGGAGAAACATCCTCAGGGGGAGCTGAGGGAGCTGGTGAGGGGCAGGACACAGGGAATGGCTTCCCATGGACAGAGGGCAGGGCTAGGGGGGATTTGGGAAGGAATTCCTGCCTGGGAAGGTGGGGAGGGGCTGGGATGGAATGGAAGTGTGGCTGGCCCAACCCTGGAAGTGTCAGGTTGAAGCAGCCAGGGACAGTGGGAGGTGTCCCTGCCCATGGCACTGGATGAGCTTTGAGGTCCAAATCCAACCCATTCCATGATTCCATTGATCCTGTAACACCACAATCCCATTTCATGCGAGTTGGAATGAATGCACGTGGATTTTTGAACTTGGGAATATTTTAAAATGCCCTTAGGATTAATTTTTTGTATCTTTGTCAGGAAAGATGGGAATCCTGGTGGCTGAGAGGTCCCGTGGTTGTCCTTTCCCAGTCCCCATGAGGTCTCTTTCCCTGGGATTGTGGTCCCAGCCCTGCAGCTGTCCCTGTCAGGTGCCATTATTTCCTTGGATAAACACATCCTAACGGGAGCTTTTACAGGGAATTTTACAGCCATATAAAAGCTCCATCAAATTCCCTGGATTTATTTGCCTACAGACTCTACTGAGCACAGCAGCTCTGAAATCCTCATTCCCTGGGCTGTTTTTCCTATCCCAGCCTTGTTGTTTCCCCCTGGTTTTCTCCAATACAGATTTTTCTCCTTGCTGGATTTTTAACTCCCCTCATTAGGAATTTTTGACTTCTACCTTCTGAGTCTATCTGGGAAAACCCATCCGTGGGCTGCTTCCAGAGGCTCAGCTCCTCTTTCCTGCCTGAGTGTTTTAATAGGTCAGGCAAGTACTAAAATGGGATTTTTTATTTGGATATCAAATCATTTTAAAGGATGTTCTTTTTCCCCCCTCACAAACACTTCCTATTTGAATTTAAATTTCCTTTCTCTCCCATCCCACCTGCTTCCCTGACACTGGGATTAGTTGGGATATGTCAATATTTGAGGGAATAAATCACTGCTGGCTTCAGCTTCTGTTTGGGTTTCTGACTCATCGTGGGGTCAGATGAGCTCAGCAAATGTGGGAGAGATTCCAGAGGGACTGGAGCTGCTCCATGCAGGCGCTGAGTGCTCATTACTGGTGTTTACTGGTTGTTACTGGCATTTACTGGTTGTTACTGGTTTCCAGACCTGGATTTCTGGGGTCTTTATGGCAGGAAGCAGTTCTGGATGTCCCCAAGCTGCCGGTGCAGGGTGTGGGAGGGATTGTTTGGAGTTGAATCTGGGATTTCGGGGTGTTTTCCTACTCAGGGGAAGGCTGAGCCAGAGCTGAGCCTGGGCCCTGAGTGTCCCCAGCAGCAAAGATGTCCCATCCCTGCTGTGCCACCAGGAGCCACTGGGTTCCCACTGGAAATCTGTGTTATCCCATTGGGAAATCTGTGTTATCCCACTGGGAAATCTGTGTTATCCCATTGGGAAATCTGTGTTATCCCGCTGGGAAATCTGTGTTATCCCATTGGGAAATCTGTGTTATCCCACTGGGAAATCTGTGTTATCCCACTGGGAAACCCATGTTTGCTCCACTTGGGAACATATCCATCCTTCTTGGAAACCTGTGTTCCCCACATGTCCCTCCCTCTCAGAACCCCATGCCCATCCCACCTGGAAACCCTTGTGTTCCCACTTGGAAACCCATGTTCCTCCACTGGAAAATCCATGTTCCCGCTCTCAGAAACCTGTGTTCCCCCACATGCCCATCCCACTTTGAAACCCATGTGCATCCCGCTTGGAAATCCATGTTCCCTCACTGGAAAACCTCTTCTCCCCACTTGCAAACTTGTGTCCACTCCACTTGGAAACCTGTGCTCTTCCGCTTGGAAACCCAGATGTCTCCCACTTGGAACCCCATGTCCGTCCCACGTGTCCATCCCCCCTAGAAACCCATGTGTCCCCACCTGGAAACCCGTCTCCACCCCACTGGAAAAACTCTGTGCCCCACGTGTCCATCCCACTTGGAAACTCATGTCCACTCCACCTGGAAACTCACATTCCCCCATTTGGAAATCCCTGTTCCCCACGTGTCCATCCCACTTGGATATTCACTCCACTGGAAACGTGTCCATCCCACCTAGAAACCCCTGGAAACCATCTCCACCCCACTGGAAAAATCTGTGCCCCACGTGTCCATCCCACTTGGATATTCACTCCACTGGAAACGTGTCCATCCCACCTAGAAACCCCTGGAAACCCATCTCTATCCCACTGGAAAAGCTCTGTTCCCCACACGTTCATCCCACTTGGAAATCCATGTCCACTCCACCTGGAAACTCACGTTCCCCCATTTGGAAACTCTGTGCCCCACATGTCCATCCCACTTGGAGGTCCGTGTCCATCCCTCTCAGAACCCCACACGTCCCCATTTGGAAACTGTGTTCCCACGTGTCCCTCCCTCTTGGACCCCCATGTCCGCTCCCCTCGGACAGCGATGTCCCCCTGCTTTGCAGTGCTGGTGCTGGTCTGGGAGTTCCACCTGGGAATTTGGTCCCGGAATTTCTTTCAGAAACAGCCCAAAATGAGACTGAAGGAGAGCAAAATGATGGAGGAACTCTTCCCTCATTTCCCCGAGTGTTTTTAACTCTTCCCATTTTCCAAGCAGTGGCAGAGGGAGGAATTCAGGGGATGTTGGATTTGTTGTGTTGGGAAAGCACAGGCAGCATTCCCATGGTGGGGATGGACTGAGACTCCACCCAAAACCAGGGAATTGGGTGAGGTTTTAGCAGGAGCTCAGGCCCAGCCTGTGTTTGTCAGAGATTGGAATGATTCCAGTGAGGAGCTTTCCTCTAAACAGCTTTTCCTTCCTCTCTTCCCTCTTTTACTTTCCATAAGGAGAACACAATAATTTAAAAAATGGTTAAACCTGGCTGGATTTCTGTGGGTATTTCTGGGGATATTTCTGTGGATATTCAGGGGGATATTCCTGGGGATGTTTGTGGGGATATTCCTGGGGATTTTTCTGTGGATATTCCTGGGGATATTTATGTGGATATTTATGGAGATATTTATGTGGATATTTATGTGGATATTTCTGGGGGTATTTCTGTGGATATTCCTGGGGATATTTCTGGGGATATTCAGGGGGATATTCCTGGGGATGTTTGTGGGGATATTCCTGGGGATTTTTCTGTGGATATTTCTGGGGGTATTTCTGTGGATATTTTTGTGGATATTTCTGTGGATATTCCTGGGGATTTTTCTGGGGATATTTCTGGGGATATTTCTATGAATATTCCTGGGGATATTTATGGGGATATTTATGTGGATATTTACGGGGATATTTATGTGGATATTTCTGGGGATATTTCTGGGGGTATTTCTGTGGATATTTCTGGGGATATTCCTGGGGATAATTCTGTGGATATTTCTGGGGATATTTCTGTGGATATTCCCCTGTGACCTGCAGCTCGTGGCTGTTTCCCATCCCTCTGCCAGCTGGGAATGAGTGTCAATTCTGTGGGAAATATTCCCTAATGGCTTTCTCTTTTCCCCACAGGTGTTTACAAAATATGGGAAATGCTACATGTTTAACTCAGGAGAGGAGGGGCGGCCTCTCCTCACCACGGTGAAGGGGGGCACAGGGAATGGCCTGGAAATCATGCTGGACATCCAGCAGGATGAGTATCTGCCCATCTGGGGAGAAACAGGTAAGAGCTTCCTTTTTCTCAGCTGATTTCCTTGGAAAAACCATCCCGTCCCATCCCATCCTTCCCAGCCAATGCCTAAAGCAGCTCTGGGAGCAGGAGGAGCTCAGTCAGTCTGGGATGTGTCGCTTTTCTGCCCGGGTTTTGTGGTGGGCGCTTGGGACCGGCGTTTTGGGGAGTGCTGGCCTTGGGTGGCTCAGCCCCAAAGTTTGTGACACTGGGCAGTAATGTCACTGCCTGGCCTGGGAAAGGGCGGCATTTGTGAGGGACAGGAGCGTGGGGATTCCTGCAGGTTCCTCAGCACAGCCCTCTCCCCTGGGAAGGCATTTTCGGGAGGCCATGTTCAAGGTGGACTCCAGCCGCTCTCTGGGTTTTCCTTCTCCTCGAAATTCGGGAATACTTGTGGTGTTTGCTGGGTTGGTGCTGCCTGGGTGGAGCAAGGCCTGGGTTCCTTGGATTCGGAGCCTTTGGGATGGATGGAATCTGTCCAGGAATGCGCCCAGCTGGGCTGAGCATCTCCTGAGGAGCTGGAACGCTTTGGTCCTGGAGCAGCAGGCGCTGAGCAGGAGAGCTGGGATGTGGGATGTCCCACAAATCCCATGGACTGGGATGGCAGCTCTGGGAGCTGTGGCTGTGGAGTTGCTGGGAATGCTGGGAATGCTTGATGTGATAAACCTGCAGCAAGAGTGATGGGCTGGGGGACAGGGGACAGGGCCACCAGGGCCACCTGTCCCAACCACCCTCAGCAGTGCCCAGCAGGGCCAGCTGCAGCTTCCCTGAACCCAGGGGGACTTGGGAAACAGCATCCAAAAAACCACTCAGGAAAAATGGCCAGGACTGTGTTTGTGAGGCAGAGCCTGTGGGGAGCCATGTGCAGGAGGAGCTGGGGGTATTTGGGGTGTCAGGGAAGGGAGAGGAGGAGTTCTCCCCCCAGCTCTGGTGTCACTGTGGCTCTGTCACCCCCTCAGACACCTCTCCAGCTCCTGCTTGGAGCAAGAGTGCATTTGGCTCCATTTGTTCCCAATCCCATTTTCTCTGGGTGGTGTTTGACTCTTCTGAGCACATCCCTGTGCTCCCATCAGTCATTCCGGGGGTTTCAGAGGAGCTCTGCTCCCAGATTCAGCTCCTGCTCCAGATCAGCCTGGTCCGGCCCAGCTGAGAGGAAGGGCTTTTTGGGATAATCATTCGGGGAATTGTCCTTTGAAAGGCAGAAGAGGCTCCCATGTGGGGTGGGAACAGAAGGAGCAACTTCTCCTTCAGGGCTTCTTCTCCCAAATGGAGACATCCACAAGGGAGAGGGAGCTGCCCTGGGGGACCTTGTGGTGACAGGAACTGCCCCAGGGAGGTCTTGGGGGCACCACGGAGCTGAGGAACACCTGGAGCTGTGTGTTCAACCCCCTTGGGGTCTCATTTCCTGGGATCCTGGGATGATTTGGGTTGGAAGGGACCTTAAAGCCCCTCCAGTGCCATCCATGGGCAGGGACACCTCCCACTGTCCCAGGCTGCACCAAACCCTGTCCAACCTGGCCTTGGGCACTCCCAGGGATCCAGGGGCAGCCCCAGCTGCTCTGGGAATTCCATCCCCACCCTCCCAGGGAACAATTCCTTCCCAATATCCCATCTGTCCCTGCCCTCTGGCAGTGGAAGCCATTCCCTGTGTCCTGTCCCTCCATCCCTTGTCCCCAGTCCCTCTTCAGCTCTCCTGGAGCCCTTCAGGCCCTCCCAGGAGCTCTGAGCTCTCCCTGGAGCCTTTTCCTCTCCAGGTGAACACTCCCAGCATTCCCAGCCTTTCCTCACAGGACAGGACCCCTGTGAGGTTCTCCAAGGAGACCCAACCCTCGTGTCCCACCATTCCCACCTCAGGCTGCCTTCTTGGAGCTGCCTTCAGGAGAATCTTTAGGAGGAACCACCTGGGAATGCGCTGGGCTTTTCCATCCCTGTGATTCTGGAAAAGGTGGATCAGTCTCAGGAGGGTGAATCAGCCTCTCATTGCACAGGAGGCAAAGAAAAAAAGGAATAATTAATAAGTGAGGATAAAAATGGAGAGGGAAAAAGAGGGAGGAGGAGGAGGATGAGCCAAGCCTTGCTCCCGCTGCCTGCTGGAGAAGCCAGGCAGGAGGACCTGGGAGATGGGAAGAGGTTTCCAGGCTGCTCCCTCCACATCCATTGGCATCAGCTCCATGCAGAGGGAAGGTGGGATGGCAGCTGCTGCTCTGCTCCCTCCTTTCGGCAATTCCCAGGCTCTGAATGTGCCCACAGTGCTGGAAGCCTGTCCTGGCTGTGGAGCTGTAACCTGAGGGAGAAAATTCCACCTCAAATGTTCATTTGTGTCCAAAATCATGGGGCTTGTGGTGTGTCCTGAGCCCAGCCCTGACTTTGGAACCCCTGTGGGAGGGCCCTGGGATGTTCCACATCTGCCAGTGCCATCCTGTCCTCCACAGCCTCAGCACTGGCGTCCCACCCAGACTGAGCTGGAATTGAGACTCAGCTCAAGGTCAGAGGCTCAAGGAGGGAGTCTGGACCTGGGTTAGAGTTGGATTCTCCTGTCCCTGGATCTGCGTTAGTGTGGATTCTCATATCCCTGGACCTGGGATGATTTTGGATTCTTGTGTCCCTGGATTGGGGTTAGCATTGGATTCTCATGTCCCTGGATCTGGGTTAGTTTGGATTCTTGTATCACTGGATCTGGGTTAGTTTGGATTCTCCTGTCCCTGGACCTGGGTTGACATTCTGGGTTTGGATTGCGCTGGGAGTTACTGAGGTCTCTTTAAACCTGGGATTTTTGGGGATTCAAGGGAAGCTCCATCAGCAGGGCTCTGATTTGGTGCAGTGATGCAGGAGAAGTTCCTGGGCCCATTCCAAGGAACCTTGGCCGTGCTCTCCCAGGCCCAGGAGGACCTGCCTGACCTCAGGGCTGGTGGAATATTGGCCTTGGGATTCCACCAGGACCGTTCTCCTGTCTCACGTCCCCTCAGCACCTGGGACAAACCATCCTGGATGCTCGAGCTCCCGGGACACCCCCGGAATCCCAAATGGGGACTCTGGCAGTTGAGAGTGGCTGTTGCCGTGGCAACACTTCACTCAGCTCTTCCGAGGTGAGGGCGGGAGTTGATTATTTCCAAATATTTGCATAATAATTCCGATGTGTTTGGAATTCAATCCCCTCGGCTGCTGCCCTGGGATGGCCCCGGCTGGGCTCTCCAAGGGCAAGGAGCTCTTAGGGAATGCCAGCCCTGGAGGTGGGCATGGGGGGCATCCCGGTGTTCCAGAGCCAATGGAATGTGGGCACAGGGGATGGAAGGAGCTGAGTTTTTCCTTCCCACCGAGGTCACACCTCCGTTGTCACTGGGAGGGGCATAGGTTCCCAGGGAAATTCCAGATCCCCATCCCTGGAAGTGCCCAGGGCCAGGCTGGATTGAACTTGGAGCAGCCTGGGACAGTGGGAGGTGTCCCTGACCATGGTAGGGGTGGCACTGGAGGGGCTTTAAGGTCCCTTCCAATCATAAAAATCTGGGATTCTGGAGCAGGAGGCAGGAATAGGAGCAGTTTCCCAGCCCTGTAGAGGGGCCTGGCTGCTGGGAAAGCAGGAGATGAAATTCCTGCAGCAAACAGCCACTGAGATTCCAATTTTTTTAATACCTTTTTTTCTTTTTTTTTTAAATTCTGGCTGTTGAAATGCCCAAACTGGACCCAGAGGATGCTCTGGGATGGGCTGAGTGCACCAGGGTGGGCTGAAGATTCCTTGGAGCAGCTCCCGGCCAGGCCTCAGCTTCCAGCTCCTCCTGGGACCAGAGGGATGGTTAACAAAACATGGGAATGTTCTCTCATGACTTCCCTCACTGCCTGTGAGAAAATCCCTTGGAGGAAATTTCAGGCTTCTGCTCTCTCCCAGCTGCCAAAGGTGTTTTTGAGGGTTAAAAAATCCCCTTTTGGTTCAAAAATCCAAAAGTGGCTATAAATGAACATTCCCCTGTTTATTAAATCCAAACATCTTTTGGATTTGAAGGAAAATATCCCTCCCAGTAATTCCATTCATCCCACACCACCAGTCCTCGGGGCAATCCAAACCTGGAGCAGCTCCTATAAATCCATGGAAACAGCAGCTCCTGCTCCTTCACAACAGAGCAAAAATTGCTCTTCATGCCCTGCCTTGGCTCTCCCCAGCTCCAGGAGAGCTTCAGAGCTCCCTGGAGAGCAGTTCCCACAACCAGGAGTTTCTGGGACCCAGCCCAGACACAAACCCTGAGTAGCCTTGGAGCTGCTGCTCCTCCTGGGGGCTTGGGTGCTGCTCAATCAAATAAAATTCATTTGTAGTGGCAGAATCATTTGGGGCTGCTCTCCTTGCCAGGGGCTGCTAGGAGGTGGGAAAGGTGAATCTTTTCTCCCTGGGAATCCTAATTCAGGGAATTCTGGTTAATTCAGGGAATTCTGGCTAATTCAGGGAATCCTGGCTAATTCAGGGAATTCTGGCTAATTAAGGGAGTTCTGGCTAATTCAGGGAATTCTGGCTAATCCAGGGAATTCTGGCTCTCATCAGGAAGAGATCCAGGACACTGCACATTTGAGGTGACAGCAAGCAGCCTCCTAAAAGTCACCCTGCCTTGGATGGGCTGATCCAAGAGCAGAATTCCCTATTCCATGAAAACCAGCCACTTCTCTTGGGCTGAGCCCCTCTGGGTTATTCCTGCTCCAGGCCACTTTTGCTTTCTGGGCCTCATTTGTTCCCATTTTCAAAAGGATGAACAGCCCTGCACCACTGGATTTGGGGGGGTTTTCCCAATTATTGTTGCCTGGGAATGCCCAGCCTCTCCATCAAGCAGGATTTGCCCTGTGCAGCCCCAGCTGTGGCTCCTGGGGGTGGCTTTTCCCAGCAAAACAACTTCTCTGGGAATTCCATCTCAGCCTCTCCCTACCCACCCAAGCAGGAATTCCTTCCCAATATCCCATCTAACCCTGCCCTCTGGCACTGGGAAGCCATTCCCTGTGTCCTGTCCCTCCATCCCTTGTCCCAAGTCCCTCTCCAGCTCTCCTGGAGCCCTTTAGGGCCTGGAAGTTTCCCTGGAGTTTCTCCTCTCTGGACCTGGGACAGGATTTTGTTCCACCAAAGGCTGTGGACACAAATCAAACCCAGGAAAATCCTTCCAGGGCTGGGGACGCTTCAAAAGCCTTCTTGAAAAAGGAAGAAAAAAATCCCCAAATTCAGGAAAATGTTAATTGAAGTCAAAACCAAAGAAACTCAAACCCTCTGGCTTTGGGAATCTGGGAAAGCCGAGATAAGGCCGTAAAACCCAGCAAATAAAGCATTAAAAGGAAATCTGCATTTCCAGCTTTCCTTGGAGCCTTTGTTGCTGCCAATGCCCACAGCTGGAATAGGAGCCCTCAAAAGAGCAGGAATAGTTGGGAATGCATGGGAAAAACCTTGGGATTTGGTGTGATGTCATCCACAGGTGACAAATTCTGGGGCTGTTCCCTGTCTCAGGAGCTCCAAAGGGGTTTGCAAACATTGGGTTTTTATTCCTGCTTTTTCAGGGGAGCGAGGTCTCGGAGCCTCAGGGGAGGTTTGGGGATGCTCTGGTTTTCCTTGGGAATAATCCAGGTCATTCCCAGCCTCTCTGATCCCAACCCTTCCCTGGGTGACTCCGTTTCCTTCCTTTGGAATGTTTGTGTCTTGCTTTGAGAGTCAGGTGTCTGCCAAGGAAGGCAGGAACCTCCCTTGGAATAGGGAATATGATCCCTTTTCCTTCCGAATTATTATAACTTTGAAATCAAGGGGCTCCCAAGCAAGAGATATGG
>VZRL01001021.1:99144-119357 GCA_013397895.1 Origma solitaria
GGAATGTTCAGTTGCTCCCCTCTGGGCAGGGCATCTCACAATGGCTGATGGAATCTGTGAGTCACTGCCGGAGCCCTCGATGGCCATGAGCAGAGATAGCCCCGATGGTGTTAGCAGGGCTGGGTCACTGCTGGGGACATTGATGGCCATGAGCAGAGATAGCCCCGATGGTGTTAGCAGGGCTGGGTCATGCTGAACACAAAGAGCACTGCCCCACCTGTTTTAACAGCTCATGGAGATGGGAATAGAATAAATACTCTTGGTTACACCTTCCATGTAACCTAGGACAGTTTGAATCAGTCCTAGGGAGACACAGCGAGATTTCAGAGCTGGAAAGACCTTTGGAGATAAAAGTCTTTTCCAAGGGCTAATTCCATTTAATTGGATTAATCCTCTTGGCACAGGGATCATCCTTTGTTCCCACTTTGTCCAGTTGGTGCTTGAGAGCCCCCAGGTGCTTCCTGAGGGCAATTCCCACGTTCCCTGGGCCAAGGAGGGGCTGGAAAAGGTTTTCCCCTCCCAGGAAGGGTTTTTCCCTCTGGAGAGCCTCTGTTTGAATTGTGCTGAGCAGCAGCAGGAGCTGGGAGTGTTCTGTGAAAGCAGAATTCCTTGGGGCAGCTCTGGAGAGCAAAGAGTCTGCTCTGGAGGGAAAAGAAAAATCTGTTCTGGAATGTTAAAGAATCCAGTCTGTAATATTAAAGAATCTGATCTGAAATATTAAAGGATCTGATCTGGAGGAGCCAAGAACTGCTCTGAAAGAGCAAAACATCTGCTCTGAAAGGACAAAGACTCTGCTCTGGAATATTAAATAATCATCTCAGGAGGAGCCAAGAATCTGCTCTGGAGGAATAAATAGTTTGTTCTGGAATATTAATTAATCTGTTCTGGAGAGGGGAAAAAATCTACTCTGGAATGTTGAAGGATATGATTGGAATATTAAATAATCTGCTCTGAGGAAATGAAGAATCTGCTGTGGAGGAAAAAAATAATCTGTTCTGAAGGAACAAATAATTTGCCCTGGAGGAACAAACAATCTGCTCTGGAGGAATAAATAAACAGCTCTGAAAGAGCAAAGAATCTGCTCTGGAGGAGGAAAGAATCTGCTCTGAGGGACCAAATAAACTGCTCTGGAGGAATAAATCATCTGCTCTGAAGGAGTAAATAATTTTCTCTGAAGCAATAAATAATCTGCTCTGGAATATTAAATAATCTGCTTCGGAATATTGAATAATCAATGCTGGAGGAGCAAAGAACTTGCTCCGGAGGGACAATATTTCTGCTCTGGAGACACAAAGAATCTACTCTGGAGGGGCAAAAAAATCTGGTCTGGAATATTAAATAATCTGATCTGGAGGAGTAAATAAGTTGCTTTGAAGAAATAAATAATCTGCTCTGGAGGAGCAAAACGCCTGCTCTGGAATATTTTAAAAAATCTGATCTGGAGGAATAAATCATTTGCTCTGGAGGAAGAAATTATCTGTACCAGAATATTGAATCATCTGCTCTGGAGGAGCAAATAATTTGCCCTGGAGGAATAAAAAATCTGCTCTGAAAGAGCCAAGAATCTGCTCTGAAGGGACAAAAAAATCTGATCTGGAGTATGAAATAATCTGCTCCGGAGGGGAAAAAAAAATCTTCTCTGGAGGAGCAAATAAACAGCTTTGAAGAAATAAAGAATCTGCTCTAGAGGAACAAATAATTTGCCCTGGAAGAACAAAGAAACTGCTCTGAAGGAATAAAGAATCTGCTCTGGAATATTCCGTAATCTGCTCTGGAGGAGCAAATAAACAGCTCTGAAGGAACAAAAAATCTGTTCTGGAGGAATAAATAATTTGCCCTGGAGGAACAATCAGTCTTCTCTGGACTATTAAAAAATCTCCCTGGAGGTATAAATAATTTGCCCTGGAGGAAGAAAGAATCTGTTCTGGAGGAGCAAAAAAATCTTCTCTGAAGGAAGAAATAATCTGCTCTGGAATATTTTTTAAAAATACTCTGAAGGAGCAAAAAATCTACTCTGGAGGAATCAATAGTCAGCTCTGGGATATGAAATAATTCTGGAATATTAAAAAATTCTGTTCTGGAGGAGCCAAGAATGTGCTCTGGAGAGAGGGACAAAGAAACAGGTCTGGAATATGAAATAATCTGCTCTGGAGGAATAAGGAATGTGCTCCCAAGGTCTTCTCCCACTGGGCTTCCCTGGAGGAGGTGGAGCTGGGGACGGAGTCAGTTGGTTCGGATGGGATGGAGGGAAAAATGGATCTCCAGGTGTGGGAAGGACCAGGCTGGGGCCAAAGAGGGACAGTCCAAGGTGGGCAGGTGGGGGAGGATGGATTTGGGTGTGGGAAGGGCACCCAAATCCTTGGATTCAGCCCTTCCTCCTTCTGTGGGTGGCAGGAGGGGACACCCGGGGACATCGGGGCACACAGGGAGGGAGGTGCTGCAATCCTTTGGGATACAGAGAGAGAAAAGCCTTTCCTGGAGAGGAGAAGTTCCAGAGAGAGCTCAGAGCCCCTGGCAGGGCCTGAAGGGCTCCAGGAGAGCTGGAGAGAGACTGGGGACAAGGGCTGGAGGGACAGGACACAGGGAATGGCTTCCACTGCCAGAGGGCAGGGGTGGATGGGATATTGGGAAGGAATTCCTGTTGTCCCATCACGGAGTGAGGGAAGCTGATCCTCCCTGGAGCTTTGGGAACAGCCCTGGGCTGGGACAGCAACACCGGTGCTGGGGTGGAGCAGAGGCACCAATCCCTGGGCTGGGTTTGGAATTCTGCCGCCTCCAGGGAAAGCTGGGAGCCTTGGGAAGAGAGCTGTGCCTGTGCGGATGGAGCAGTCGGAATATCTGTGTTGTGGTTTTGCTGTTCCACCGCTGCTGTTCCGGGAAAAGAGGGAAGAGCCGTCTGCGAGGTTTGGCCGAGTGACAGAGGATCCCCCACGAGTTGCTCCTTGGAGATTTTGGAGTGGGAGCAGTTGAGAAGGGAAGGGTTTGTGGATGGAGAAGTCTCTTTTCTGTCCCTGGATGCTCACAGTGAGGAAAGGACAGTGTGAGGATGGGAGAGAGGGATTTGATGTTAAACATCCCAAAATGTGCCAGGCAGGGGAGGCAGAATTCCTTCTGGTCTGTGTGGGGAAAGATGGCATGGAATCACAGGGTTGTGGAATTGTTCAGGCTGAAAAAGCCCTCTGAGATGAGTCCAACGTCCCCCAGCACTGCCCCCTGTCCCCAAGTGCCACATCCACGAGGATTTAAATCCCTGCAGGGATGGGGATTCCACCACTGGACACCCTTTCCAGGAAGGAGTTTTCCCAATACCCAACCTAGACCTCCCCCGGCACATCCTGAGGCCATTTCCTCTGCACGGAATTCACTCCTGGAGAAAATGGCTCTGAGCCAGCTCTGCTTTCCCTTGGGATCTGCTGGCCTTGGATCCACCCACGGAGCTGCAGCTCTCTGGGAAGCCTCAGTTCCAGGGAAGGATCCCATTTTCCCCAGTTCTGTCCCCATCCAGGGTCTCCCCAAACCCAAAGGCAGAGGATCCCCCAGTTTTCTCCTCCAGCCCCCAAAGTGTTTCCCTGGGGCCTCTCTCCATCCTTTTTCCAACCTTCTCCTCCAAGAGCTCCACGTCATGGAGACTCCCTCTGATTCCAAGCTGGAGCTGGAGCAGCCACATCTCAGGGAATGTCAGAGCCCATCCTGGGAGAAAAATGGCAAAAAAATCCAGTTTGTTTCAGTTTATTGTCAGTGAAATTTCTGGGATTCCATGGCCTTGAAATGTCTCTTCCATCCCAAACCCTTCTGGGATTCCATGGCCTTGGAAGTTCCTTCTGTCCCAAATCCTTCTGGGATTCCATGGCCTTGGAAGCTTCTTTCATCCCAAATCCTACTGGGATTCCATGGCCTTGGAAAGTTCCTTCCATCCCAATCTTCTGGGATTCCATGGCCTTTAAAGGTCCCTTCCGAGCCAAGCCCCTCTGGAACTCCCTGGATCCATAACCCCGGGGTCTGTTCCCCTTCTGGCTCCCAGATTTTCCCTTCCTGGAGCACCGGAGCTGTCCCAAGGCCATGGGAGGAGCTGTGGGGCTCTTCCCAAGCCTTGCTCCCAAAATCCCTGTGGGATTGTAAAGGGCAGGGCAGACTCTGGCTCCAGGTGTGATCCAACCTATCCATGGCACTTTCTCCATGGAATTGTTATCTCCAGACCTTGTGATTCCCAAATAAAACTTGATCACTCCCAGTTTATAGAACCAGGGAATCCTGGAATGGTTTGGCTCAGAGGGACCTTAGATCCCATCCTATTTCCCCCCTGCCATGGGCAGGGACACCTCCCACTATCCCAGGCTGCTCCAGCCTGGCCTTGAGCATTTCCAGGGGTCCAGGGGCAGCCACAGATTCCCGGGATACTCTGCTCCAATTGGGATCCTTTGTTTTCCCCACTGTTTTTCCTGCCGGTGGAAATGTTCTGCTCCCGTCTGGTGTTTGCCTGGGAATATTTATAGAGAGGATCCGGAGCCTTCCCCTCGCCAGACACAACCCAAGCTGTGTTGGACTCCTCCCAAATCCCGGGAAAACCTTTCCTGTTTTTCCTGCTCCTTGTCCCATCCCAGCCACTCCTGGGGTGCTCCTTTCCCTGTCCCCATGGATGCCCCTGTGGTGAGCAGAACTGGGGGTGGCATTTCCCCTGCCAGGGCTCCTGGAGTCCCCTCCCCCGGGCTGTTGGCTCCTGGGAAGGTGGATTTGGGAGAGGAACGGGATGGAATCCAGACTGGAGATCCTTCAAAAGGGATTTTCCATTAAATAAGTCAAGGGATGGGGTGGATCATCCCCATGGTGACCACTGGGACTTGGTCAGCTCTGGGACAGCCAAAAGATGAGGAATGAACATTTCCTTCTTTGTCTCTCTTGGAAAATCCATCAGGATTCAGCTCTGCCTCGTTCTTATCCCACTGCTGGATTTCACCTTCTCCTGCTGTTTTCTCCTCATTCCCTGCAAACACTTCCAGTGCCAGTCCCAGATCTCCAGGCTAGCCCTGGGGGATATTTTGGTCTCTTTTCCCTCTCTCCAGCCAAATTCCAGCAGACTGAGCTGGTTGGAGTTTTCTGGGGTTTTTTGGGAAATCTTGCCCGTCCTGCTGCCACCCAGACTGCAGCTCAGGGCAAATATTTTTATATTTCAATTGATTTATCCATAAAATCCTTCATAGGGATGGGGGGAGTGGGAGTGGCAGGAGGGGACACTTGGGGACATCGGGGCACACAGGGAGGGAGGTGCTGGAATCCTTTGGGATACAGAGAGGGAAAAGCCTTTCCTGGAGAGGAGAAGTTCCAGGGAGAGCTCAGAGCCCCTGGCAGGGCCTGAAGGGCTCCAGGAGAGCTGGAGAGGGACTGGGGACAAAGGATGGAGGGACAGGACACAGGGAATGGCTTCCCAGTGCCAGAGGGCAGGGGTGGATGGGATCTTGGGAAGGAATTTCTCTCTGTGGGGGTGGGGATGGAATTCCCAGAGCAGCTGTGGCTGTCCCTGGATCCCTGGCAGTGCCCAAAGCCAGGTTGGACAGGGCTTGGAGCAGCCTGGGGCAGTGGGAGGTGTCCCTGCCATGGCTGGGGTGGCACTGGATGGGCTTTAAGGTCCCTTCCCGCCCAAACCATTCCCTGATCTCCCTTTCATCCCAGTCCCATCCATCCCAAAGGGGCAGCAGCAGTGCCAGGGCCCCTCTTCATCCCTGGGAATTCTGCTTCCCTCTGGCTCCAGCCAGAACCAGCAGCAGCTTTTCCCTGGTGAGTTTTTGAGGATGTTCAGCTCCTGGAGGGGGAAGGGCTGGACAGGAGCTGCTCCTGTGCCTTTCCAAACTGTTTTCTCTTGTTTTGATTTCTTTGGGATCGTCCCTGTCCCCAGGGACAGCAGAGCTGGTGGGTGGGTGCCACCCCCGGCTCTGGATTTCGGGAACATGGGAACCTTCCTTCCTTCTTTCCTTCCTTCCTCCCTCCCTTCCTCCCTCCCTTCCTTCCTCCCTTCCTTCCTTCCTTCCTTCCACACCATTCCTTCCTTCCTCCCTCCCTCCCTCCCTCATCCACCTACCAGTAGCTCCCAGGGGTGCACGAAGGCCCAGGATAAATCCGGAGTTTTTCTCCTCCAGCCCCTTGGCTGCCACACGCGCCTCCCAAGGGATGCCAGGGTGGGAATGGGATTGTTATTCCTTCCCAGCCTCGGTGGGGTGGTGGAAGCAGCATCCCAGGAGCATCCCTGCCTGCCTGGGATGATCCCAAAGTTATGGGACACTTGTTCCCTCATTTGAATGATTAAAAATTTAGCTTAATAGGAGAGGAGCAAGGAGCTGGAATATTGAATTCCTGCCTCCTGCTCATCCAGAAAAACCTTTCCCAGCCCCGGGCAGGAATCCTGGAGCTTCCTCCTGGCTGTGGATTATTTCAATAATATCCATGGAGCTCTGGATCTTTTGGCTCTCATCCCTCCCAAGGTCACCCTTGGCTGCCACACACGATTCCCAAGGGATGCTGAGGTGGGAAGGGCATTTTTATTCCTTCCCCAGCACGGAGAAATCATGGAAGCAGCATCCCAGAAGCATCCCTGCGTGCCCTGGAATGACCCCTGGGAGAGCAGCTTCCCAGACATTTGTTCCCTCTTTCTAATGATTAAAAATTAAACTTAATAGGACATGAGCAAGGAGCTGGAATATTGAATTCCTGCTCATCCAGCAAAACCTTTCCCAGCCCTGGAAAACCTTTCTCCTGGCCCTGGATTATGTAAGGAGCTGTTTAATAATATCCATGGAGCTCTGGAGTTTCTGACTCTGCTCCTCCTGCCCCTTCAGTGCCACACATGATTCCCAAAGGGTGCTGAGGTGGGAAGGGGATTTGTGTTCCTGATCATGGGAGCAGAGTCCCAGGAGCATCCCTGCCTGCCCTGGGATGATCCCACCAGGGGAGCAGCTTCCCAAACATTTGTTCCCCCATTTTAATGATGAAAGAGGAGAGGAGCACGGAGCTGGAATATTGAATTCCTGCTCATCCAGCAAAACCTTTCCCAGCCCTGGGCTGGAATCCTGGCGCTTCCTCCTGCTCCTGGATTATGTAAGGAGCTTTTTAATAATATCCATGGAGCCATATGGCCCCAGATTTGGGATGCAAATGCAATATGTTCCCTAAAAATAGCACAGCGGCTCCGTGGGGTTGTACAACACCTCCTGCTCCTCGGGAAGGGAGGGAGCTGGGCTGGGGAGAGCTGGGAAAGGAGGGAGCAGGGAAAATCCTCCTCTCCAGGCTGGGGAGGGGCTGGAGCAGTCCCGGCTCCTGCCCCTTCCCTCTCCATGGCCCAGGGGTGGAGTGCAAGGCACCCAAATCAATGAAAATGGGAGATAAATCAGGGATTCCTGCAGGGAAGCTTTGGGTCCCAGCCCAGGGTGGGTGGGAGCTGGGGATTATCCTGGATATTTATCTCAGTGAATGCTGCAGGAATTCCAGGACCATGGAATGCTTTGGGTTGGGAGGGACCTTAAGGGCCATCCATGGGCAGGGACACCTCCCCCTGTCCCACGTTCCCCAAGCCCTGTCCAGCCTGGCCTGGGACACTTACAGGTGGAATTCCAGAGGTGCCAGAGGGAAGCATCGGCTCTGTGCCCTCATCCCTCGGGATCAGACAGGAGAGACTCCTGTGCTCCATCCCAAATCCCCTCAGTCTCCCCTTTTGACGGCAAAGCCGTTTTTCCTTCTCCCTCCCCTCCCTGCCATTCCTTCTCCCTGAAGCCGATGGAAATGACAGCAGAGGTGTCACTTCGTGGGATGGCTCCAAACCTCCTTGGGCAGCCCTTTCCAGGAGGAAACTTTCCCTAAATCCACCCTGAGCCTCCCCTGGCACAGCCTGAGGCCGTACCCTCTCCTCCCGTCCGTGTTCCCTGGGAGAAATCCCAAGCCCCCCCGGCTGTCCCCTCCTGTCAGGGAGTTCTGGAGTGGGAAGGTCCCCCCAGAGCCTCCTTTTCTCCAGGATAAATGTGTTCCCTGAATTCCAGCCGGCCTGGGCTCACCCAGACCCTGCATAGCCCCCAGGATGTCATTCCTGCTGCATCCCAGTGGGAACAGCCCCTTTTCCCCGGGTGAGTGTGGCACACATCTCCCTCTCACCCTGAGGAAATTCCTTGTCCCTCCCTGATTGCTCCCGGACACCCCCAGGACAAACCTGGAGGGAGAGGCTTTCCCTGGAAAAACCTCAGCTGGGATCAACCCTCGGATTCCAGCTTCACCTCCCCCTGTTCCCAGAGCTTCCAGGGAAGCAAAACCCCAATTCCATGGAAATCAGAGCGTGCTCAGCAGCCAGACTGGGTAAACTGGAGAAAGTGGTGCCTTCACAACTCCACGTTTTTCCAGGGTGGGATTGCAGCTCCCGCTTCCTTAGAGCCGTTTCCATGGCAATTGGATTTTTTGTTTGAATCTATAAATCTTTGTCTGGGAAAAATGTGAGCGTTGGGAGTTCAGTCAAGATTCCTGCCTGGACATGGAGGGGCTGGAGAGTCCCTGGGAGCACAGGGAATATCCCAGGATCCGCTGCTGGATGAGCCCTCTGTGCTCAGCAGGGCCCGGGGGTGACCTGAGGACACAAATCCAAGTCCCACGGGCTTCCCGGGATAATGAGAGCGATGTGGGAGAGATTTCGGGAATCTCGGGGTTGGTGGGAACACGGAGCACACCCAGAGCAGATCCTGGTGCTGAGAATTCCAGCCCTTCCTGGGATCACACGGGAGTGGGGGTGGTTCCTGGGAAGTGGGGGATCCTTGGGAAGTGGGGGAGCCCCTGGGAAGGTTGTGAAGCTCTGGGAAGGTGGGGGATCCCTGGGAAGTGGGGAAGCCTTGGGAAGGTGGGGGATCCCTGGGAAGGGGGGGGATCCCTGGGAAGTGAGGGATCTCTGGGAAGTGGGGGATGCTTGGGAAGTGGGGGATCCCTGGGAAGGTGAGGGATCGCTGGGAAATGGGGAATCCTTGGGAAGGTGGGGGATCTCTGAGAAGTGAGGGATCCCTGGGAAGGTTGTGAAGCTCTGGGAAGGTTGGGGATTCCTGGGGAAGTGGGGATCTCTGGAAAGTGGGGTATCTCTGGGAAATGGAGAATCCTTGGGGAGGTGGGGGATCTCTGGGAAGTGAGGGATCCCTGGGAAGTGGGAGATCTCTGGAAGGCTGGGGAGCCCTGGGATGTGGGGGAACCCCTCACTCATAGTTTCCATGACAATGCCAAGCAAATGATGCTGGAAAAGCTCAGGACGAGCCTCGATGTCCCACAGCACCTGCTGGCCATGTCCGGCCATGCTCCAGGTCCTGCTCCAGGTCCTTCCTTCCCGAGGAGCAGCAGGAATGCTGGCCCCAGCACAGCCTCCAGGGGTGAACATCTGGGATTCCTGACTGATGTGGCTCCCGGTGCCCTCCCAGGCTTTGGTGCCTCCTGGGGTGGGAGGAGCCCTTGGAGACACTTCCAGCCCAAGGAATTCCTTGGGATGTTGTTCCTGTTTTATGGGAGGGAAACTGAGGCCAAGGACAGGGAAAATCTGGGAGAATCCAAACCTTTCCTGGCTCTCTTCCCTCTGCCCAGAGAAGATTTTTGGGAGGGATTCCAGAGGTGCAGGATAACAATTCCAGAGGATAACAATTCCAAAGCTGGGGATAACAATTCCAGAAGATATCAATTCCAGAGCTGGGGATAACAATTTGGGAGCTGGGTATAACAATTCCAGAGGATAACAATTCCAGGGCTAGGGATAACAGTTCCAAAGCTGTGGATAACAATTCCAGAGCTGCTGGATAAGAGTTCCAGGGCTGGGGATAACAATTCCAGAGGATAACAATTCCAGGGCTGGGGATAACAAGTCCAGGTCTTGGGGATAACAATTTCAGTGGATAACAGTTCCAGGGCTGGGGATAACAATTTCGGAGCTGGGTGTAACAATTCCAGAGGATAACAATTCCAGAGGATAATAATTCCAGGGCTAGGGATAACAATTCCAGATGCTAACAGTTCCAGAGGTGCAGGATAACCATTCCAAAGCTGGGGATAACAATTCCAGACCTGGGGACAGCAATTCCAGAGCTGCTGGATAACAGTTCCAGGGCTGGGGATAACAATTCCAGAGGACAGCAGTTCCAGAGGATAACAATTCCAGAGCTGCTGGTTAACAGTTCCAGCGCTGGGGATAACAGTTCCAGAGGATAACAATTCCAGAGGATAACAGTTCCAGAGTGGGGGATAACAACTCCAACCAGGACCACTCCCCGGCTCCAGCTGTATCCTCATTTCCCAATAACTCCGTGCCAAGAGCAGCTCCAGCTGTTCATTCCCGTGGGAATTGGGTGTGTTTGGGCAGGAGCGAGCAGGGGAAGAGGGAAGCTCCTGGCTTTTGGCAGCACTTGGGATTTGAATTCCCGCATTTCCAGGGCTGAGCTTTGTCCCAGGCAAGCTCTGCCGGAGCTCTCTGCAGGTTTTGCCTTCCGAAGGGATGCTCTTCCCAAAAAAGTCATGGAAAGGCAGCACCAGGAAGAGGAAGCAGAGCTCCCCTCTGCTGCCAGCGGGAAGCAGATGCTGAATTAATCCCGAATTTAATTAAAGCTCATTTAATCCCACAGGGAAAAAGAGCAGCTTGGGATTTGTTGGGAGACAGATTCCTGGGAGCAGGAATGGATTCAATGTGTGTGAAAATGCAGCTGTCCAGGAATTTTGGATTATTCCAACCCAGAATGGGCTAAAAACTAAATTTCTAGGTTCTGGGAACTGGGGCTGGAGATGAAGGAGAACACCAAAAAACGAGGGTAAAAAACGGGAGGTGCAGCCCAAATCCCAAGGGATTTGGATTGGGATTGATTTTGAGTTTCTCTGAGCCAATCCAAGGATTTCAGGGTTATTTTTCCCCGCGTGGATGGGTGATTCCAAAAAACAGGCTTAGGATTTGTTGGGAGACTCTGCTGGCTTCAGGAATGGATTTAATGGATGGAAAAAATGCAGTTCTCCAGGAATTTTGGATTATTCCCAGCTTGAATTGGGCTGAAAAAGGAATTTCCAGGCTCTGAGAGGTGGGGCTGGGGATGAATGAACTGGTCCCAACATCCCAAAAAGAGATTAAAAACTGGGAAATGCATCCCAAATCCCAAGGGTCTGGGATCGATTTTTAGTTTCTCTGAGCCATTCCCAAGGATTTTCAGGGTTATTTTTCCCCATGCTAATGGGGGATTGTGAAAAATGGGAAGAGAAGTGGCTCAGCCCCAGGGCTCTAGGAGGTATTCCCAGGAAAAGTCATTCTAAATGAGGCTAAAATTGGGGAAAAATGGGAAAAAATTGTAAAATTGGGGAATAAATTGTAAAATCTGAAAAAATTCATAAAATTGGGAGAATTAGTCAAACCATGCCTGGGATTTTTCCTTGGGGACATTCAGAGCCCTCTCCCATCCCAGGATTCGCTATGGAGCCATTTGGGATTTGCTGTTTCCAGGAAAAATTCATTTAAGAATGAATGAACCCAAACCCAGATTTTGGTGTTTCTCCCTTTTCCCACAATTCCAGGAAATATTTAATCCCCACTAACGCTCAGCCCCAGCATGGACTGGGAATATTTGGGATCCATTTAATGAGTTCTGATCGAGCCAATGCCATCCAAGCCGGGCTTTTATCTTCCCGCTCCTAGTGGCAAACAGGAATTTTGGAGGGAATGGATTTTTTAGGAACATGGACAGTTTTTCCAAGCCAATTCCGTGTTTCTGGTTTCATCCTCGTGCAGGAAAAACAACGGAAGCTGCCTGGGGTTGGCAGTTCCTCTAAAAACATTTATTTTAGTTTATTTTGTTTTCCTGGTTATCAGCACTGATGGAATTTCATAATCGTGGGATTTAATCCCAAAGTTTTTTCCATGGTGTCACCTTTCCCTCCCTTTCCATGGGCACCGCTGGCTCCATTCCAGGGTTTTTTATTTAAAATTCCAAATCTTGCTGGTTTTCAGATTATTTTGGATACCTGCAGGCTGGATCTCGGCATGGATGGACATGGATTTAGCCATGGATGGGCCTGGATATAGCCCCTGGGCATGGGAAATCTGTGGAATTAGAGCTGGGGCAGGCGCAGGAATGGGCACAATAATTTCGGATGGAAAATATTTTGGGAAAACAATTCCTGTTGCCCAACAAATTAAACTAAATCGAGGCTTCCTTATCCGAGGTGTCAGGGAGTTGCTGAGGGAAGCAGATGGAATCTCCTCCGGAGAGCTGGAAGGGGATCAACACCAGGCAGAGCCATGGGGGTGGGTGGGATCGGCAGGAATGGGAATAGCAGGATGGGAATTGGAGCTGGAGGAGTTGGGGGCAGCTCAGGAAGGGTTTGAGCCCAGCCTGGTGTGGGATTTGGGGAGCTGGGGATGCTGTGGGGCTGTGGGGACGGGATTGGATGGGATTGGGATGTTCCGCACCACCAAAGGGATTTGGGAAGAGCTGGCAGGGGTTGGATTGGAATGGTTTGCATCACCAGAGGGATTTGGGATTTGGCAGGGGTTTGTTCCCAAAAACTGCAGGAATGTGCGGCTTGGGGCTGGGATTTCCCTGGGGGGAACGGCAGTGTCTGGCCTGGGGTCTCCAGAATTCCAAACTTCTGGATCAGCTCTTGGTCATGGCTTTGCTGGGAGGTGGAGCTTGGAGGGGGATCGGAGCTCTGGGATGCTCCTGTTTGTCCTGGCAAATCCCAGCCTTTGTGGGCTCACTTTGATTTCCTTGGAAGCTCCTGGGTGAGCAGGGCTGGTTTAGGTGGGAATTGGTGAAGGAATTCCTGGCTGGGAGGGTGGGGAGGGGCTGGGATGGAACTCCCTGAGCAGCTGTGGCTGCCCCTGAATCCCTGGCAGTGTCCCAGGCCAGGCTGGACAGGGCTTGGAGCAGCCTGGGACAGTGGGAGGTGTCCCTGTCCTTCACTGGATGAGTTTAAGGTCCCTACAACCTAAACTATTCTATGATTCCATGATCCTGTGAGGAAAATCCTCTTGGGGGAAGGCAGCAGATCCCTTTGCCAGCAGAATTAAATCCTGAATTTCTGAAATCCATAAAACCTCACCCAGTGTCACCTCATTGTCCTGTTCACGCAGCCCCTGGAGAAGCAGCTCAGTGGCTGGGAATGGTTGGGATTCTCTGTTCCCGGGATTCTCCCGGGGCTGTTAGAAATTGAAACGCACGATGAAATAGTAGGAAAACCCTGTGGAATGGTGGGAAGCTGAGGAGTGATTCATCCTCCAGCAGAAGTTCCTGAGATGTGGAGGTGGCACTGCCGGCCACCAGCGTGGATCCATAGCCAGGAATATTCCGGGTTGAGGCCAAATTAGGAATCGTTAACAGCTTCCTCTGCCAATCCTTAGTCCCAGATGGAATTTCGGGTTTGTTGGGATGTGAGAGCAGCAGGAATCCCAAGGAGAGGAGGTGACACCTCCAGATGTGGGGAGAGGAGCCCTCGGGGCTGATCTGATCCCATCAGTTCTGCTTCCTAAGTCACCTTGGGTGACTTTTCCCCACTTTTTTAGTGGAAAAGAGGGACTGACCTCGAGTTACTCCACATGGATTTGGGATGTGGAGATTTCCCATCACCCAGAGCTCCGAGGTGTCCGAGCCCAAAAGCCTTTTCCAGCTTGAAGGAGCTGCCAAACCCAAGGTTCCTTGGAATTGACGACATTTTGGATGTTACTCCGGGAGCTCCGTTCCCAAGTGGCCTCGGGCTGGGTCAGGGATGGGACAGCAGAGGGACATCCATGAGTCCCCAGCACTGGAGGCCTCCTGGAGAGTGGGAATGGCTCCGGCTGGGACAAGGAGTTTGTTTGGTGAGGTGCTGTGGGAATGTCACCAAAGTGTCCTGGGACCAAATCCCAGCAGGAAAGGGGAGGTCACCTCCCGTTTTCCCTTCCTTGGCAGTTCAGAGCAGGCTGGAGCCGCTGTCCCGGGGAGGGGGAGCTGGGACCAGGAGCTGGGGATGCTCCTGGTGCCGATGGGAGGGGATTTGGGATGAGGGCCGGGAGTGCTCTGCCCACAGCAAATCCTGCTGCTGGGTTCCCTCCCTCAATTCCCGGGAATCTGATCATCCAGGGAGAGCATTCCAGCTGTTCTCGAGCTCCTGAACCTCCCCCTTCTCTTCCAGAGGAGACGACGTTCGAGGCCGGAGTCAAAGTGCAGATCCACAGCCAGTCCGAGCCTCCCTTTGTCCAGGAGCTGGGATTTGGGGTGGCCCCTGGATTCCAGACCTTTGTGGCCACCCAGGAGCAAAGGGTAAGTCCCAAATTCCCATTCCACGCCAGGATCCTTCCTGGGGCTTCATGGGAGGAAGCTCCTTCTCCAGAACTGATGCCTTGGAGCTGCGTCTCCATCCCTAACAGGGTTTTCATGCCTTTCTTCAAATTCCTGAGGACAGTTTTTCCACAGTATTTCCTATGCATTCCCACAATCCTTGTAATTCCAGCTCTGGGAGGGATTTCATCCCTTCCCTGCTTTGCTCTTCCATGGTTGGAGTTGAGCCATGGCAGCTCCGTGGGCTGGGTCCTGTCCAACCCACTGGGGTTTTCCCAGGGATGGACTGGGATGGAAAAGGACGGACAGGGATGGGCAGGGATGGATGGATGGATGGATGGATGGATAGGGATTGAGAGAGATGGACAGGGTGAACAGAGATGGAAAAGGATGGACAGGAAAGGGCAGGGGTGGATGGACAGGACCAGACAGGGTTGGATGGACAGGGATGGATAGAAAGGGCTGGACAGGGATGGATGGATGGACAGGGACAGATGGACAGGAATGGACAGGGATGGATGGACAGGAATGGAGGAATGGACAGGGATGGATGGACAGGGATGGACAGAAATGGGAAAGGCTGGACAGGGCTGGATGGACAGGGATGGATGGATGGACAGGGACAGATGGACAGGAATGGACAGGGATGGATGGACAGGGATGGATAGATAGAGATGGGAAGGGCTGGATGGACGGGGATGGATGGACGGGGATGGGAAGGGCTGCACATGGCTGGACAGGGCATCGTGTGGTGCCTGATGCTCAAGGATTTTGGGAACAGCTCCTCAAACCAGACCCACCTGGCAGCTCCAGCAGTGATTGGAGAGATTTGTCTTCCTTAAAAATCCCGTCCTGAACAAGCTTTGAGAGTGTGGCCGAGAGCTGGAGCCTGCAGGGAGGACCCCAAGGACTTTGGGTTCAATTGGTGCCAATTCTGGGACTTTGCTGCAGCTGCTGGGAAACTTCCCCACCCCATTCCAGCATTGCCTATTCCAATATTTGCATTCAAAATGGGAATTCCCATCAGGAGGGCTTCATGCAGAGGAGAGAGAGGGGAAAACATCCCTCCCCAAATCCCTCCTTCCGCATGGGAGATGTACCGGACAAGGAAAACAGACTAAGGGGAATCTCAGCTCCAGGGGTCCCTTTTTCCATGGGTTTTGCCATGGGTTTGGCTGCTGGCAGAGGGAAGGGCTCGTTCCTGGGATTTTCTGACTGGTTTAAAATCATCAGAGGGCTCCAAACCTTTTCCCAGGAGAGCTGGAGGGATCACCAGCACTCAGCTCCCTGGCATTGCTCCCGCCCCAATCCCTCTTCCCAGAAAGTCATTTTTAACCTAATTACAGCCATTAACAACCTCCTCTAATTAATGATCCCTCAGGGACCTTATGGGCTTCCCCCACCTTCCCAATGTGCAGCTTTTATCCCAATCCCTGATTTAGTCTGGGCTGTTCCAACTAAATCTCTCCATCTGTGCCGCTGCTTTAATAAATGAGAGCCAGAGGTGGGAAAGCTCCAGGAATATCCCCCAGGGGCTGAGCCCAGGCAGTTCGTGGGGTCCTGACCCCAGAGTTTTACACCCTGGGACATAAAAGAAATGATCCTGCAGCCAGAAAAAACGGGAATAAAGATAGAGAGGAGGTCATTTCTCATCTTCCTGCTCAGAGCAGCCTCTGGGAGCTAAAAGCGCTTTTCTCAGGAATAAAAAGGTGGGAAATGGGAAGAATCAGGATGGTGGGTGTTGTAGGCGTTAAAATAGAGAGGCAGACGAGCGAGGCAAAGGGCTAGCAGGAGGGAGTTCCTCTCCTGTCTCCCCTTTATTGAGGGTAACGGGTTAGGTGTTCGGGAGGGGGAGAAGGAGGAGAGGAAGAGTCCTTACAACACTCCTTGCGCCGGCTTATATGGGGGGTAGGGTAACCAATGAGGAAGAAGGGAAGAGGTGGGGACAAGAGCATGAGCCAATAGTTACATAATAGGGGTGTGGTACAATTCAAATAAACCAATAGGATACATAACTGAGCAGAACTTGCTAGAAGAGGGGGCGGAGTCAGAGCTCTGGGCACGCCTTTGCCTACTCTTCAGGGGCGGACCCAGAAGCCCATACCCCAAGGGCCCACCCAGGCAATGCTCCTCCTCCCGAGGAACCATCCCCGGCCTGGGGGGCGGAGGCAGCTGAGGGGCTGACCCGCCACGGGTGGGAGCTCTGGATCCCCTGTGAGACAGAATTTGGGGTGTAAGGGGGTTCCTTTCTGGCTTGGGAATGATTCCCTGTAGCCCTGCTCAAATCCATCCCTTCCTTCCCCATCCCACTCTGGAACTCGGAGCATTTCCTGGGCTTTGCTCCCTGATTCCTGCCTTTCCTGCGTGGGATTTGCACCTTGGGACCAGGGGGATAAATCCTGGCTCTTTCCAGCTGCAGCTTCCCAAAATCTCCCTGCCCAGAGCCGGCTCTGGCTCCGTGGTTGGGATCCCGTTAAATCTCCCTCCAAAATGAGCTCTCAGGCTGGAAAAATGGGAATCAAATCAGTTTTTCTCCTCCTCCGGCAGGGGCTGAGCCCTCTGCTTCCTGCAGGGAGACACGTTTGGGATGCATTTCCCACTTGGGGAGCAGTTAATGCAGGAATGACCTCGAAAGCAATGTCTGCCTTAGAAATGCTGAGTCAGCAACAAAAAGTCCTGAAAAGGCAATTCCAGCAGGACGTTTGTCCATGAAATGTGGTGGATGGGTTGAAGAGGCCAAGCTGCTCCTGGACTCACGGCCAAGGCGGGAATGTTTCCTGGCTGAAAAAACCTGGGGTTGCTCAGCCTGGAGGAGACAGCAGGGGTGACCTCACTGTGACCTTCCAGGACCTGAAGGAGCTGCAGGAAATGTGGAGAGGGAATATTCCCAAGGGATGGAGGGATATGACACAGGGAACGGCTTTGCACTGACAGAGAGTAGGGTTAGGTGGGATATTGGGAAGGAATTCCTCCCTGGGAGGGTGGGAAGGGCTGGGATGGAATTCCCAGAGCAGCTGTGGCTGCCCCTGGATCCCTGGCAGTGTCCCAGGCCAGGCTGGACAGGGCTTGGAGCAGCCTGGGACAGTGGGAGTTGTCCCTGCCATGGCAGGGGTGGCACTGGATGGGATTTAAGGCCCTTCCCACCCAAACCATTCCATGATTCCATGAAATCTCAGACTGGAGCGATCCCTGAAGTTCAGGGGAGCCAGGGCTGAGCTTCCTGAGGAAAGCAGATGATGGCTGATTGGAATTAAAACAGGAGGGTGTGGATGGAGGGGGCTGGAAAATCCTCCCTGGATCCCCTCCATGTCCAGTGCAGAGGGAAAGGAGCTGGGATCCATGGATCTGGGATTCACGGATCAGCCCAGAGCTGCTGCTCTGGGACTTTCCCCCCATTTCCCATGGGATGAGCCCCCACGGTGCTGTCCCAGCCGTGGCTCCTGCTGTGCCTCCCACAGGGATGCTCCGGGATCTCCGGGAGCGTTTCCATGGCAATTCCCGAGTGGATGAATGGGGTTTGTGTGCTCCTGAATGGGAGCTGGCCAGGAGCTGGCACAGAGCAGGATCCATCCCCTCCAGAGGGATCCCGAGGGAGGCCAGGGCCCCCTGGAGCAGGGAATTCCCTTCAGCTCCCACCACTCCTGGCTGTGGGTGGATCCCCTTCCATTTTTCCCCTTTCCTGGCACTTCTGGGGGAGCCTGGTGTTGGAATCTCCCTCTCTACACCTTGGGAAGCTGCCGTGTCCAGCCCTATCCTGCAATATTCCCCTTCTCCCTGCCCATGGCGCCAGGGCAGGCATGGACACGCTGAAATCTGGATTTTTGAGAGCTGATCCCATGGAGAAAGAGAAATTCCTCCTTCCTTCCTTTCTCCCCCTTTTCCTGGCTGGTTTTTGCAGCACCTCAGCATCACCCGAACCTTTCCCGTCAGGAATGGGATCAGACTTCCCAACAGGGCTGCACAGGACATTCAGGGAACGTGGAAAGCACCTGGAAAAGGGCAATTGCTGCCAACTTTTCCATAACAATGTAAGAGGCCTCACTGAAGCCCCAGGTTCTGAGCTGGAGCCCCTCAGCCCTTCCGAAGGTTTCATGGGATAGAGAACAGCAGGAGCTGCAGATCCAGAGTGGGATGACAGAGGCAGGAAAATAGGATTTGGGTCTGGCAGTGATTGCCAGTCAGGGGGAGGCAGTGGGGTTGGAAATTCGGAGGAATTAAAGAACATTTCCCATGTTTGAGGAGTGATCTTACAGGGATGGAGGGGCAGGACACAGGGAATGGCTTCCCATGGACAGAGGGCAGGGGTGGATGGGATATTGGGAAGGAATTCCTGCCTGGGAGGGTGGGGAGGGGCTGGGATGGAATTCCCAGAGCAGCTGTGGCTGCCCCTGGATCTCTGGCAGTGCCCAAAGCCAGACTGGAGCAGCCTGGGGCAGTGGGAGGTTGGAACTGGATGGGATTGAAGGTCCTTCCCAACCCAAACCGTTCATAATTCCATGGATTTCTGTTTCCCAACCCTTGCCCAGAGCATTTTCTCCCACCCAAGGTCTGACCCTTCCTCCTGGAAAATCCTTCACCCTCTGATTTCCTTGTCTCCCTCGATGCCACAAACTCTCCCAGTGGATTCTCTCCAGTTTATCCTTAAATTCTGGGTTAATTCAACAAGGAGATCCCATAAAACCAACCCCAAAAAACCTTCGTGGCACAGGAGCAGTTGGAAGTAGAGATGGAAGCAAATCTTGGATTTGTAGGGCAGGGGAGGGATTTTGGTTGGGAAAGAGGGTTGGGAGGGAATCAGGAATGGATGCAAAGGAAAACGGGTTTGGAGGGAAGGGATGGAGGTGAGGCAGGACCAGGAAGAGGCAGAGAGTGGGAAGGGAGATTGGGAAGAGCCATCAGAGCTGGGGATGAGGGAATGGTTTGGGTTTCCTGCTCCCCCTGGATCCTGTGGAAAAGAGGATTTTATTAAAAATCCTGGGGAAAAGTGAGGACAGGAAAGCTCCAGAGTCCAACTCACACCACATCCCCCCAGACCAGGAGTGTGGGAATTGATCTGACAAATCCAGACAGAATTGCCCGAGAATGAGGGGGGATGGTCTGGCTGCCCATGGATCTGCCCAGGGAATGCCCAGGAGGAGAGGGCAGTGGGGAGTCCCCTTCCCTGAGGAGTTCAATCCACATGGAATGTGACATTTGGGACGTGGGGCAGTAGTGGCCTTGGGGGAGCAGCTGGACTCTGTCTCAGAGGGCTTTTCCAACCTTCATCATTCCATAACACCGTGTCACTGGGAGTGCAAGGCTGAGTTTGCACCTGAACCACAGGCCCGGCTCAGCTGGGGGCAGCAGGAGTGGGAGCAAACTGGGATGAGGCTCGGGAAGAGCCTGGACTTCTTACGGACCTCCAGGAGGTCTGTGTTGCTGTTCCTGTTGGATTTACAAAGAAGGAGTTCCCAAATCCCATTTTTCCCTGGTGCCTCCAGCCCTGGGCAGTCGTGGGCTCTGTAACATTCCCGAGCTCTGGATGGGGATGGAAGGGTTAAACTCATCCCTTCAAATCAATTCCTCAGGAAGGGAGCAAATGGGAAGGAACAGCCAGGGTGGGAAGAGGAGCTGGAGATGCAAACAGACAATTCCAGCACCATTAGCTGGGAGCTGGGAGCAGCCAGCCGTGGCTGCTCTGGGTTTTCCAGCATTTTACAGGGGCTGGAGCTGCCTGGCATGGAAGTTCCATGGAGTTGCTGCTGTTGGAGGCCTCATTAAGAAACAGAGGGTTCCGGTTCTGGTTTCATTTGGAACAAAGGAAACAGCCTTGGGGGGGAATTGGGATGCTTAGGGGGGGATTGGATCCTTCCTTGGCATATCAGGGAGGGGTTGGATCCTTCCTTGGGATGTCAGGGGGGGGTTGGATCCTTCCTTGGGATGTCAGGG
>VZRL01001021.1:122110-144826 GCA_013397895.1 Origma solitaria
GGGACAATGGGTACACTGGGGACACAGGGATATGGGGACATGGGGACAATGGAGACAATGGGGACACCAGGGACATGGGGACACCAGGGACATGGGGACAATGGGGATATGGGGACAATGGGGATACTGGGGACATGGGGACAATGGAGATATGGGGACATGGGGACAATAGGGATACTGGGGACATGGGGACACGGGGGACACAGGGATATGGGGACACCAGGGACATGGGGACACCAGGGACATGGGGACAATGGGGACGCTGGGGATATGGGGACATGGGGACACTGTGGACACCAGGGACATGGGAACACTGGGGACATGGGGACAATGGGGACACTGGAAACAATGGGGTCACTGAGGACATGGAGACACTGGGGACACTGAGGACATGGGGGCACTGGGGACACCTGGAGGGACATCTAGGGGGACACCTGGGAATGGGCTGGAGGGGCAGCCCACGCCCCAGGTCAGGGACAGGGACACCTGGGGATGCCGGGGGCACTGGGGACACCTGGGAATGGGCTGGAGGGATGGCCCTGCTAGGTCAGAGACACCTGGGGACAGCTGGGGGACACCTGGGGCTGAGCTGGAGTGACTGGGGAATACTGAAGAAGAAAAGGATGATGATGGACTCGAGGAAAATGTTGGATCTAAGGCAGCAATGCCCTGGAGCCAGGAGAGACATCCCTGGGGACCAGGGACAAGTGGGGAGGGAGGGACTGTCCTCTGTCCTCAGCTCGAGTTGTGAGACACCTTTGGGGGTCTCAATATGAAAACAATATGGTAGCTTTGGAGAGGGTCCAGAGGAGGGACACGAGGATGGGGAAGGGTCTGGAGGGGCCACACAAGGAGTGCCTGAGGGCACTGGGAATATTCAGCTGGAGCAGAGGGGAGAGCTCAGGGAGATCTTCAGCATCCCCACAAGGGGAAGCTGAGGGACAGGAACCAATCTTCTCTGGAGGGAAGGACAGGAGCCAGGGAGTGGCCTGAAGTTGTGTCCCAGGGGGATTTGGGATGGAGATCAGGGAAAGGTTCTCCCCCAGAGGGTGCTGGGCACTGCCCAGGCTCCCCAGGGAATGGGCACAGTCCCGAGGCTGCCACAGCTCCAGGAGTGTTTGTTCAGCGCTGCCAGGGATGCACAGGGTGGAATTGTTGGGATGTCTGTGCAGGGCTGGGGTGAGACTGGTGATCCTGTGGGGCCCTTCCAGCTCAGGATATTCCAGGATTCTCTGTGAAACAGGGGCAAGCCATGGAAAATGGGTCTGGTTAAGGTTGGAAAAAACCTCTGGGGTCAAGTCCAACCTTTCTTAGCCCCAGTGCCAGCCCTGGGTGCTTTTCCAGCAGCTCTCACAGGAAAAGGGGGCAGGGTGGGGGGCAGGAGGGGTGCCCTGGCTGCAGGGGATCCATGGGTTCCCGTGGAGATTCCGATGTTCCTGTGTGATGGATGCGGATGTGTCCTGTCCCCGCAGGGGATGCTCCCTTCTGCACCCCGGAGCAGTACAAGGAATGTGCAGAGCCCGCGCTCGGTGAGTACCGGGAGAATCCCTGGATCCAGGGGTTCCAGCAGTGGGATCCTCCTGGCTGGCAGGAACGGGGGGATCTGGGGCTTTCCGCGGGGTTGGGATCAGACCCAGTTTGTTGGGAAGGGCTGGATGCACCCTGGGATGAAGTTTCTCCTGGTTCTTCATGAGCACAGAAACCCTTGGGGTCAGGGGCACCCCTTGTGGGGTTGGGTTTGGGATGGAGGGACCCACTCCCAGTCTGGATTTAGGAGACTCCATCAGGAATTCCCATAGCCCATATTGGGAACAGAGCGTGGCCTCCAGCAAGAGGCCTCTCCAAAGTGGGGAGAGCTGGGATGAACTGGGAAAGGAATGTGCAGGAGTGGCCCCTTGGCCCCTGTCTGGGAGGGATAATCCCTGCTCCCGCCCTGCTCCGTGTCCCTGCTCCAGGGGATCCTATCCTGCTCCATGGGATCCTGCCCTGTTGCATGTCCCTGCTCCGTGGGATCCCATCCTGCTCCATGTCCCTGCTCCATGGGATCCCACCCTGCTCCATGTCCCTGATCCATGGGATCCCATCCTTCTCTGTGTCCCTGCACCATGGGATCCCATCGTGTTCCGTGGGATCCCATCTTGCTCCATGTCCCTGCTCCATGGGATCCCATCCTCCTCCATGGGATCCCACCCTGTTCCATGTCCTTGCTCCATGGGATCCTGCCCTGCTCCGTGTCCCCAGTCCATGGGATCTAACCCTGGTCCCTGATCCATGGGATTCCGCCCTGCTCTGTGTCCCCAATCCATGGGATCCTACCCTGCTCCATGTCCCTGCTCCATGGGATCCCATCCTGTTCCATGTCCTTGCTCCATGGGATCTCACCCTGCTCCACATCCGTGATACATGGGATCCCACTCTAATCCATGGGTTCCCATCCTGCTCCATGTCCCTGATCCATGGGATCCTGCCCTGTTCCATGTCCCTGACCCATGGGATCCCGCCCTGCCCCGTGTCCCTGATCCATGGGATCTGATCCCAGCCCCTCCGCAGGGCTGCTGGCGGAGAAGGACAGCAATTACTGCATCTGCAGGACCCCCTGCAACCTCACCAGGTACAACAAGGAGCTCTCCATGGTCAAGATCCCCAGCAAGACCTCAGCCAAGTACCTGGAGAAGAAGTTCAACAAGTCGGAAAAATACATCTCGTGAGTGGGGAGAACCAGAATTCCTTTGGTTTTGGGGGAAGGGCTGGAAAATCCCATGAGTAAAACCAGTCGTGGCCATTCCATCCCCAGCACAGGGGTGACCTCCCGGGAAGAGCAGAGGGAAAACCTGGAAGAGATGAGGTTGTTTTCTTCTCTGTGGAACAACCTGAGTTCCTTCCCTGAGATTGCCCTCAGGGAAATCCTCCATTCCTCCCAAAAAGAGGGCAGAAATTCCCAGTTTTGCTGCTACTCTGGGAGATACAAGCTCCACGCTGAGGTCCTCAGGGAGCCACAGCCTTGGAGCTCTCCCAGCCCTGGGTGCACAATGCCATGTGTGGGAAGGGAGAGTTGTTCCATGTTATTCCATATCCTTTGGACTCTTCTTCATGGAATCATGGACTCATGGAATCAATCATGGAATCAATCAGGGAATCAATCAGGGAATCATGGATGGTTTGGGCTGAAAGGGATCCCAAAGCCCATCCAATGCCACCCCTGCCATGGCAGGGACACCTCCCACTGTCCCAGGCTGCTCCAAGCCCTGTCCAGCCTGGCCTTGGACACTGCCAGGGATGGAGGAATTCTTCTCAAAGGAAAGAGTTCCCAGCAAAGTGAGATCCAAGATCCTGACACATCCTGGGGAAACATTTTCCAGCAAAGGCTCCCAGGGTGGCCCAAGTTCTGTGGGTTCTGAAGCCCCCAGGAAGAGGAGCAATCAGAACAAAATGGAGAATAAATCCCCAAATTCCCATTTTTCCCTTATCCCAAAGCCCCGAGCAGCCGGTGGCTCCCGGGCTGATGCTTTTCCCGTCCCCACAGAGAGAACATTCTCGTGCTGGACATTTTCTTTGAAGCACTCAACTACGAGACCATTGAGCAGAAGAAAGCCTATGAGGTGGCAGCCTTACTTGGTGAGGGGGACTGGGACCAGTTTGGGGCCTGTACTGGTCTGGGAGGGACAAGGGAGGCTGGGAGGGGCCCAGAGCCTTGGAAACCCCAGCAAGACCTTGTCTGCTTCCCTCCCACCATGGAGCCATCCCAGGAATGTCCCCACGGATACTCCATGTGTCCATGGAAGGTTCTGCGCCATCCCTGCCTGCTCCCAGCACCTATTTTGGGGGATTTTGGGGCTGGGTGGGTGCTGCGTGCCCTTTGTGGTGCAGGGTGTGGGGGAGGAAACCCCAAAACCATCCCCCATCACCTCTTCCCTGCTCCAAATACACCTCTTCAGCCAGGCCTGAGCCCCTGGCCTTTGGATGCCTCCTGGAGGAGCTGCAGGAGCCCCGGGGCTGCTCAGCCCCAGAGCAGCTCAGATTTGGGGTCCTAGCTCAGATTTGGGGTCCCAGCTCAGATTTGGGGTTGGGCCCAGGTGGGTTTGGGGTGGGGTGAGCTCCCCAACCCTGCAGCCCCCGGAGCCACCCCAATCCCTGGGTCCCTCTGGAATGCTGGGAGTGCTCAGCACCTTCTGAGGCTGGGGCAGGACACCCCAGGGTGGGGTCGCCGAGATGTCCCCATGTCACCCCTCATGGGTGGCCCTGCCAAACACCCCTTCTGCACCTGCTGGGGCTTTTCCAGGAATTCCAGGCAGGAAAAGGAGGCTGCCAAAGCCTTTCTGACCCAAACCCCATTTGCACCCTTGTAGGACCCTCATTCCCAAGGCTCTGGAGCTTCAGGAAGAGCCCCATCCCAGAATCTTTTCCCTTTTTTCCAGGCTCAAAGCCTCCATGTGATTTCCCATGGTGTAAATTCCAAACATCCCTTGGGATCATTCTGGGTTCTCACTTTGCTCCCAAACGTTTTCCCTCTTTCACCCCTGGAAAAGGCCCCTTCCTCCCCCACCCCTTTGCTCTGGGGGTCAGTCCAGGGGTGTTTTCCAGCAAAATCCTTTCCCGAGCACCACATTCCAGTTACCTGCCCAGGAGATTCCTGGGAATCTCCTCAGGTTCCTCCTCCACCCCGGGACACTCAAGCAGAAGTCTGGAGCTGCTTCCCAAAACACCCAGGGCATGTCCCTTCCGTCTTTCTGCCAGGTCGGGGTTTTCCCTTGGCTCCAGGGACATTGATTGTTCTCAGCACCTCCCCAGTTTGGGAATGAGGCTCTGGAATTCCTGGGATGATGAGCCTGGAGCACTCCAGCCCCATTAGGAAAGCCATTTTGGGGCCAAGCCCATTCCTGGGATGGCGCCAATGCCATTGGAGCTGCCGCTGTTCCGGGGGGGATTTTTCCCGGGTTTTTTTTTGGGATGGCAGCTCCCGTTTTTTTGGGATGCCGAAGGTTCCCGGGATCCCTGATGGCGCTGTCCCCACAGGTGACATCGGGGGCCAGATGGGGCTGTTCATCGGGGCCAGCATCCTCACCGTCCTTGAGCTCTTCGACTTCCTCTACGAGGTGAGGCCTTGCCCAGTCCTGGGAATTCCTGCTCCTGGAGCCCCTCAGCCCGAGGTTTTCTGTTCCCGGGGGATCTCAGAGCCCCAAGAAATCCCATATTCCCACCCTGCTCTCCCAGAGCCCCACCCCAGCATGGGAACAGGGATTTTATTCCCATGGGATGTGCGAGTTTTCCATGGCTGTTGATCTCACGTGTCCCAATCCAGGCTGGGGACGTGTCCCATCCCAGGGAAGGGTCCCATCCCACAATCCCAGCTCTGCATCGTTTAAAATCCTCTTATTTTCATTTTTTTGGGATGCTGACTTTCTATTTTTATATTTTCAGGCAATTCTCTCCTAATCCCAATCCCTCCTGGGTGGCTCCAGCGTTGGTACCATTAATCAGGAATAAAATCCATGGAAAATTCCAGGCACAAAGCTCAGAGAGCAACAAAAGCAGAGCCTGAATTTATGGCTCAGCCTAAACACCCAAAAATTTCATGAAATTCACCTTTTCCTCGATTTCTTGGGGATTTTTCCTATGTAGGCAATTAAAAAAACCCACAAATTGGGGATTTTCCTCTCTGTTTTCCTCCTTTCTTTGGCATCTGCTGATAAAAATTATCAAATGTGGGGAGTTTTGCTGTTATTTTCTTTTTTTTTTCTTCCTGTTTGGACTTCAAATTACTTTTGTCCCCTCAGAGAAGTCCCTGGAGATGCCCCAGCAGAGGAATCTTCAGATTCCCAGATTTTTAACCCCCACTAGCCAGGAAAAAAAGAATAAAACATCTTAAAAATTCCTAAAAATCCATAGAGTTGTTCCTCCTCTGCTCAGAGTCAGCACCTCCAAAATTTGAGTTTTCAGGCAAAATATTTGGAGATTCTGGGAATGACAGCAACCAGATACAATTTATTTTTTTTTTCATGGATTGGCCAAATTTTGGGGGAAGTATTGACCCTAAAGAGCCTTTTTTGGGATCCTTTGCTGAGCTCCATCCTCCTCATGGTCCCAAATTCCCACCACACTTCCCTGCATGAGCCGGGATTCCCCTTCCTCAGGAACTGACCCAATTTTGGGGGATTTCAGGATTTCAGCTTTCTGCTGATTGGTTTTATTTCCCTTTCCCCCCACTGGAAGTTTTCCAGTAAAACACTTTTCAAGCTTTCCGGGATTTCCCTGCAAGCCAAATCCTTCAGGAGAGGAGATACAAGGAGTTGTGAAAGGAAAGGGAGCTCACAGAGCTGGGAGCTTTCCCTGAATCCCAAAAATGGAATTTTCATGGGTTTTATTCCTTGTAACAGAATGATGGAATATTTTGGATGGAAGGGACCTTAAGGGTCATCCAGAGCCATCCATGGACACCTCCCACTGTCCCAGGCTGCTCCAAGCCCTGTCCAGCCTGGCCTTGGGCACTGCCAGGGATCCAGGGGCAGCCACAGCTGCTCTGGGAATTCCATCCCAGCCCCTCCCCACCCCCACAGGCAGGAATTCCTTCCCAATATCCCATCTGTCCCTGCCCTCTGGCACCGGGAAGCCATTCCCTGTGTCCTGTTCCTCCAGCCCTTGTCCCCAGTCCCTCTCCATGGTTTTTGCAGGCTCCTTTCAGGCACTGGAAGGCCACAGTGAGGTCACCCCAAAGCTTCCAAGCTGAACAATCCCAAAATGGGAACCTCATGGGAGAGGCTTCCAACCCCTCTGTCCATAAAGAGATTCCACAGCATCCCAGAGATCCCAGCTCATCCCAGAGAAGATCCCAGTCCATCCCAGAGATCCCAGCCCATTCCAAGGAAGATCCCAGTCCATCCTAGAGGTCCCAGTCCATCCCAGAGATCCCTGTCCATCCCAGAGATCCCACAGCATCCCAGCCCATCCCAGAGATCCCAGCACATCCCAGAGATCCCACAGCATCCCAGAGAAGATCCCAGTCCATCCCACACATCCCAGCCCATCCCACAGATCCCAGCACATCCCAGAGATCCTAGTCAATCCCAGAGATCCCAGTCCATCCCAGAGATCCCAGCCATCCTAGAGACCCCAGAGATCCCAGCCCATCCCACAGATCCCAGCACATCCCAGAGATCCCAGTCCATCCCAGAGATCCCAGTCCATCCCAGAGATCCCAGCCCATCCCAAAGCTCCGTGTCCCACCCTAACCCCGGCTCCCTCTTCTCGCAGCTGATCAAGGAAAAACTACTGGACCTTCTGGGAAAAGAGGAGGAGGACGGGAGCCACGATGAGAACGCGGTGAGGAGAGGCGGTGGAACTCCGTGGGGCCGTGGGAGGGCCGGGGAGCAGCCGGGATCACCCATTCCGTGTTTTTATTCCCAGAGCACCTGCGATCCAGTGCCGAACCACTCGGAGAGCCTGAGCCACACTGTGAGCGTGCCCCTGCAGGCCCCGCTCGGGGCGCTGGAGGAAATCGCCTGCTGACCCCTCCCCACCTCAGTGCCCATCCCGAGGAAGGAAAAAATTTCCACGGAAAACAGGGACCCAGCTCAGGTTTGCACCGGGGGGGAACAACAAAAAAAAAAAAACAAAAAAAAAAGGAAAGTGGGAAAAAAAAAAACCGGGAAAAAATTTGGGGAAAAATTTTAAAAAAAACAAACAAAAAAAAAAACCAACCGACTGGGAAGAAAACACTGGAAAAAAAAATGGAGACAAAAATACTGAAAAAAAAATAAAATACTGGGAAAAAATACCAAAAAAAAAAAATACTGGGAAAAAATACTGAAAAAAAATTACTGGGGAAAAAAAAAGGATGGATAAAAAGAATTATTTAAAAAAACCTATTAAAAAATAAAAAAAAAAACCTCGCTATGCATTAAAATGAAATAAAATAATATAAAAATAGAAATTCCAAATATACTCTGCCCCAAATGAGAGGCGCCTTGGACCTGACTCCTGTTGTCCTTTCCTCCTGGGGGGGTTGGCTCCGACCTGGGAAGGGCTCAACAGCTCCGAGGTGGGAAGAGCTCCCAGGCCGGGAGAGCTGGGAATGTTCACCGGGAAAAGGGAAACCTCAGAGCCCCTTCCAGCACCTCAAGGGGCTCCAGGAGAGCTGGAGAGGGGCTTGGGACACGGGATGGAGGGACAGGATGTTTTTTATGGGATTGTCCAACCCCGAGCAGCAGCAGCAGCAGCAAATCCCAAAGGAAGCATCCCAAATACCCCAAGCTCTGCACTCCAGGGCTTCTCCTGGCGCCAGAATTCCTCAGCTCCGTTCCTCTTTGCAGTCCCTGGGTTTCAGTGCCAGAAGGAGCATCCCAGAATTCACCATTCCCACGCCGTAGGCTGAGAGTTTTAGGATAAAAGAGATCCCAAAGTCGCCGCTCTCAGATTCTTCCTCCGCCACGTCCTCCAGGGGAGGTTGGGATGAATCCCAAGGTGAGCATCCCTGGAGAGGAGCCAAGGGGCTCCCTGTGGATCATCCCAGTGCTGCTCCTGCACCGGCAGTGCCTGGAGATTCCGGGAGCAGTGCTGCCCGCGGGGGTGGAGTTGGCTTCATTTCTTCCGGAATTTTTTGGAGGAATTTTTGGAATTTCCTTCTTTTCCCGTTCATGGATTCTGTGCTTTCTCCTCGTTCTCCTGACTGATATTAAAGCTGGTCTTGTGGAAATGGCCAGGCTGTGTCATTCCTGCCTTGCCCTCATCCCGAATGGGAGGGCAGATCCCAGGAAAAGCCCATCCGGGACCTTCCCAGGGCTCTTCCTCATCCCTTACCCTCCTTTTCCGCTCCCACCGTGTCCTCACACCGCTCCGGATGGGGTGGGAGTGGGGCCATGGCCATGCTGAGCTGCATCCCTGTCTGCACCAGGATGTGATGTGATCTCTGGGATGGGCTGGGATCTTCTCTGGGATGGGCTGGGATCTTCTCTGGGATGAGCTGGGATCTCTGGGATGGGCTGGGATCTTCTCTGGGATGCTGTGGGATTTCTGGGATGGGCTGGGATCTCTGGGATGGACTGGGATCTCTTCACGGACAGAGGGGTTGGAAACCTCTCCCATGAGGTTCCCGTTTTGGGATTGTTCAGCCTGGAAGCTTTGGGGTGACCTCACTGTGCCTGAAAGGAGCCTGCAAAAAACATGGAGAGGGACTGGGGACAAGGGCTGGAGGGACAGGACACAGGGAATGGTTTCCCAGTGTCAGAGGGCAGGGATGGATGGGATATTGGGAAGGAATTCCTGCCTGCGGGGGTGGGGAGGGGCTGGGATGGAATTCCCAGAGCAGCTGTGGCTGCCCCTGGATCCCTGGCAGTGCCCAAGGCCAGGCTGGACAGGGCTTGGAGCAGCCTGGGACAGTGGGAGGTGTCCCTGCCATAGCAGGGGTGGGAATTCAATGATCTTTAACCCAAACCAATGTGGGATTCTGGGATTACAATTTTTCCTTCACTGATCCACTTGAACTGGCTCTGAAGTGTAACAACAGAGTCCATTCCCATCCAAGTGCATCCCAAAAAGTGTCAGCAGCAGCTTCGCTCCCCTCGCTCCAGGGCGCCCAACCACCGCATGGAGCCACCCCCACCTCTCCCTGTCCTCCTGCATTCCCAGCATTTCAGAGGCTCCTCCATCCCTGGGATGCTCCAAGGACCAGCACTTCATCATTCCCAGGAATCACCAACTGTGAAGGACATTCCATGGTCCGCTCCCCCTTCTCCTCCCTCCAGAGCCTGCAGCAAGGACAGCAATTAGAGGGAATTAACAGGGATTTTTCACAGGAAAATTGTCCTTGTTTTAGGTTAATTTGGGTGGGAAGAGCTGAATTCCAATCCCATCCTGATGGGAATTCTCATGATAATTCTTCTCCCACGCCTTGGTGGTTTCTGAATGTTTTGTTGCCTTATCCTCTCCAAGAGCTCCTGGAATTTCAGAGGAGCTGCAGCTCCTGGAATTCCTTCACCATGTCCGAGCACATCCATGTGGCTGACTACAGTTTTAACCTCTCAGAAGTTTTCGCTCCCCTCCTCCCTGTGTTTCCCAGCCTTTCCATTGTTATTCCAGGCAGGAATATTACATTATATATCCCTCAGCCTCCCTAAAGGAATCATCTTGACACTCTGCAGGGTTCCGCTCTTCCGGAGCCCGGGAGCACGCCCAGAGACATGGACCAGGAAAATCCAGGGTTTCACCCGGGAAAAATGCGGAGCAGGGTTGGAATAGGGAGATCAGGCTGATCCCAGCTGCATCCCAGGAAGGATCAGAATGTTGGAACCTCAGCCACATTCCCGTGATTTCCTTGGAGCTCTGGGGTGGAGGTGGGGTGGGACAATCCCAGGCCACTGGTTTGGGGAATTCCTGCTCCCAACTTCACATTTTTCCCTCTCTCAGCCTCTTCAGCCTCCAAGAATTCCTTTTTCCCGGAATTTTTGTCCCTCCTGCAGCCTGGCCTGGATTTGGGGCTCCCCAGGCTCCCTCTGTGCCTGCAGCAAAACTCTGCTGCCATTGCCAGTACTTTCAAGAATTTCTTCATTTCTCCCTCTGGGATTCTTGAGGCCTCAGCAGCTGCTCCTGACACGGCCCTGCCTGAGCAGCTGGAGACGCTGGAATCTCCAGGATCCCTCCAGGGCAGCTCCAGGGGCTGCTCCGGGTTCGGGGGGGTGTCCTGGTCAGAGCCACCACATCCCTGAATCTCTGCAGGGGGACAGGCGGGTCCCGTACTCCTGAGCCATCTGGGATGTTCGCTCATTTCTGTTATCCAGCCTGTTCCATCCACGCTGATCCCACATTCCTGATCCAGCCAGGCTGATCCCATATTCCTGATCCAGTCAGGCCGATCCCATATTCTGGTGCCATCCAGGATGTTCCCTCATTTCTGTTCCATCCAGGCAGGTCCTGCACTCCTGTGCTGTCCAGACTGCTCCTGCCAGGCTGATCCCACATTCCTGGGCTGTCCAGGCTGATTCCCCATACCTGAGCCATCCAGGCTGTTCCTTTATTCCTGTGCCATTCAGGCTGATCCCACATTCCCATGCCGTCCAGGCTGTTCCACATCTCTCTTCCATCGAGTCTGATCCCACATTCCTGTCCCATCCAGGCTGCTCCTGCCCCACTCCTCCCACATGCGGCTGCTCTATCCAGGCTGATCCCACATTCCTGTCCCATCCAGGCTGTTCCTGCCCCATTCCTCCCCCATCCAAGCTGCTCCATCCAGGCTGATCCCACATTTCTGTGCCATCCAGGGTTTGCTATCCCATTCCTGAGCCATCCAAGCTGATCCCTCATTCCTGAGCCGTCCAAGCTGCTCCCACATTTCTGTTCCATCCAGGCTGTTCCCACATTTCTGTTCCATCCACGCTGTTCCCACATTTCTGTCCCATCCAGGCTGATCCCACATTCCTGTCCCATCCAGGCTGCTCCTGCCCCACTCCTCCCACATGCGGCTGCTCTATCCAGGCTGATCCCACATTCCTGTGCCATCTAGGCTGATCCCACATTTCTGTTCCATCCAGGCTCTTCTCCCAGTTTTATTCCATCCAGGCGGATCCCACATTTCTGTGCCATCCAGGCTTCTCCTATCCCATTCCTGAGCCATCCAAGCTGCTCCCACTTTTCTGTGCCATCCAGCCTCTTCCTCATTCCTGTCCCATCCCGGCTGTTCCCACATTCCTGTCCCATCCAGGCTGCTTCTGCCCCATTCTTCCCCCACCCAAGCTGCTCCATCCAGGCTGACCCCACATTTCTGTACCATCGAGGCTTCTCCTATCCCATTCCTGAGCCATCCAGACTGATCCCACTTTTCTGTGCCTCTTCCTCATTCCTGCTCCATCCAGGCTGCTCCCACATTTCCCCACCCCAGGCTCCCCAGGACTGTTCCATTGGATTGTGGAGCTGTTCCCAAGGGAAGGGCCGGGCTGGCTCCCTGCAGGGACGGGATGTGTGCTCCACATCCAGGATGGAAGTGCAGCAGCTCCTGGCTTTTCCACCCTGTGCTTCATCCTCCCTTTTCCTCAGCCTGGCTGAAATTCCCACTGGGTCCCCCCAGGATCCACGTCCTTCCTTGGAGACTCCTGGTGCTGGTGACGTTCTTGGCAAAGAGCAGGAAAACCTCAGGTAAAGCACACATCTCTTTTTTCCACCAATCTGCTCCAGGAAAATGCAACAGGAGTGGAGCAAAGTGGAGCAGGAGAAGCAGCAAAAGCCCAGAGGAGGTTTGGATAAATTCCAAGATCCCTTCGGCTCTTCTTGGAAAAATCCCAACCATTTTTCCCAAGTCTGGGGCTAGGACTGCTCAGGTGCAGGTTTGCCCAGGTTTCCCACATTCCATGGAGCACGTTGGTCATCCAGAGGCTCCTCTGGATATCCTCTTAGGATAATTAATGGCTGCAATTCCCAAATTCCCAGATGGGGATTTCACCATCCACATCCAAATCATGTCTCCCAGAGCCAGGAGCACCATGGGCTGTGTCCATGGGCAGGATCTGCAGGACTAATCCCTGCCAGGGATTGGGGTTGGCATGGGAATTCCCAGAAGAAGGGGAGCAACCACAGGGAAAAATCCCAGCAACCTGACCCCAAAATAAATGTGGGATGACAGACTCTGGAGAGGAGCCCTCCAGGGAACAGTTCTGTCTTGGTTTGAAAGGCAGGTGTCTGCTAAGAAAGGTGGGAACGTGCCTTAGAAGAGAGAATGTGAACCCCCTTCCTTCCGAATTATTATAGCTTTGGAATCAAGGGCTCTCAGGCAAAGATATGGGAAAAGGAATAAGAGTTCTTTACTAGTATCTATAATGAGGCAAACAAGCAACAACAACAGCAGCAATAACAAACAAAATCCAGAAAACCCAGTGGCAGATGTCCCTGGGCTGCCAGGCACTGTCCCTTTGGTGCAGTCACGGTCACAGCCAGCAGGGGCGCTGTTGGCTCCTGGCCCAGCAGGGCAGGTGCGGTGACTCCCAGGCAGCTGCAGGGGGCGCTGTGGGGCGAGGGCAGGACTGTGTCATGTGGGGAATGGTGGACAGAGGTCTGGGCAGGGATGGCGTGAGCAGGACAGGCTGGGCAGGGATGGCACACAGCAGGACAGGCTGGGCACGGATGGCACACAGCAGGACAGGCTGGGCAGGGAGCTCAGAGCAAGGAGATGGAGCAGCAGGGTGGGCTCACCTGAGCTAGCCAGCAAATGGTGGCAGGAACTCTGCAGTTGTGGCAGGCAGGGCGCGAGGCAGCGGCAGCCGGATCCACTTCCACTGCAGCACAGCTGGGAAATGCGCCCTCCGGGAGGGGAGAAGGGGGTTGGAATCCCGTGCCCCTTTGCCAAACGAAAGCTCACCCACCAGGTAGAGAAAGCAGTGCAGATTTGGGCTTTTTTCCACAGTCGCAGCCAAAAGGAGGCAGCAGTTTTTTCACTGCTCTCTCCTCCAAACCCTGCAAGCGAGTGCCAGTTACCAATGACCAGATCTCTCCTCCCCTCACCACACCTGGCCATCATCTTTTGTCTCTTTTGTAAGAGTAAATGGTCCTTAAATACCTGGTCGTTGGTTACCTAGCAACAGAATGGACAATCCATTCTGCCCTCCCCCTGCCCCCCCAAACTTCAACAAGTTCCCCCATGGCATTGCTCTGCTCTGAACTGCCCTCTGGGCTGATCCTGTGAGTCCCACCCTCTCCCCAATCCCTGAATCCCTAGGAAAAGCTCCAAGCCCCTCCAGAGCACTGGGATTTCAGGCACAGTTGTGTTTTCCCAATTAAACCCGCAGCCAAGATTCTGGGAAGCCGCTTTAACCTGGATGACCCCTAAATGCAATTCCAACACAAATTCTTTGCACTGAACCAGCCTGAATTCCATTTTCCATCACCTTTCCCATCCCCCTCCTTGGGAAGGGGCTTCCCAAGCTCCCCAGAGTCTTCTTCTGTTGGGATTCCTCTAAATGAGGAACGGGAGCTCCAGAGTTCATCACCTTCCAGATCATTCATCAATTCCCACCCAAGCACTGACCTCAGGGAGCACCAGGAGTGCCCAATTCCCATTCCCATGGAAAAGCAGTGACCAGGAATGTGGCAGATGCCTTGGCTGGACACTCCATGGCTGAGCCAGGGCTGTCCTTGGAGGACTTGGAAAAATCCACAAAAATCAAAGTCCAAGAGCAGCACCAGGCCAGGGCTAGAGGCAGAAACCAGGAAAGGTGGGAACAGGATTTGGGAGAAGGGCAGAGCCTTGGGAACACCTTCAGCCACCTCCAACAGGGATTTTCCAGCTGCAGCCCTGGAAAACCATCTCCAAAATGGACCTGTCACCATCCAGCAGCAGCCTGAGGAGGAAGGAGCTGCTCCAGGGGCTGGAAGGATCCAGTGGGAAGCATCCCTGTAAGTTCCGTGTTTGTTGGCTGAGAACAGAACCCAGCTTTTCAATTATGGATGAGAAAATAAGGGATAATGGATGGATTTACAAGCAGCACTTTGTCATGTGGGGCAGCCATGAAAAATTCAGGAGCTCGGGAAGTCTCTTTTCCCTGCACAGAATTCCTCCCTCTCCCTTCACAGCCAGGCTGGAAAACGCTCTGCCATGACCTGGAAAAACATTCCAAAGGGGCTCCCGGGTTGTAGCTGAACTGTAAATCAAATATCCCCCATTTGTGCTCAATTCCGTGCAGGAGAGAATTCCCATGTGGGGCCAGGAATGAGAACTGGGGGGTGGAAAAGGTGTGCAGGGATCCAGAGAGGATAGGGACAGGGATCAGACACCAGGACGGGGACAGGGATCAAAAACCAGGAAGAGGACAGGGATCAGACACAGCGATGGGGACAGGTATCAGACACCAGGAAGGGAATAAGGTTCAGACATCAGGAAGGGGACAGGGATCAGACACTGAGATGGGGACGGGGATCAAACACCAGGAAGGGGACAGGGATCAGACACTGGGATGGGGACAGACATCAGACACTGGGAAGGGGACAGGGATCAAAAACCAGGAAGAGGACAGGGATCAGACACAGCGATGGGGACAGGTATCAGACACCAGGAAGGGAATAAGGTTCAGACATCAGGAAGGGGACAGGGATCAGACACCGGGATGGAGACAGGGATCAGACACTGGGATGGGAACAGGGCTCAGACACTGGGATGGGGACAGGGATCAGACACAAGGATGGGGACAGGGATCAGACACCGGGAAGGGGACAGGGATCAGACACTGGGAAGAGCCCAGAGCTACCCCCAGCTCTGCCAGACAGATCCCAAAGGCTGGAGAGGCAGAGGGACAAAAGCAGGGATTGGGAAGAGGACAGGGATCCTTTCCCAGGGGTCCCAGTCCAAACACGGAGCGGGGCTGTGGGAAGAGGATCCCGGGCTCCTCATCCCTCCCAGCTGGAAGGAGATTTACGATCCCCAAACAGGGATCAGCAGCACTTTGGAGCAGGGGAATCCTGTCTGGATACCCAAAATGTGAGATCAGACCTATGGAAGGGGGCAATGAACCCCAAGGAAATCCCTGGATCCCCAAAGTGGGAGGAGATCAGCTCCATGAAAAGGGTGGAATGAATTCCAAGAGAAAATCCTGGATCCCAAAAATGTGAAGAAATCAGCCCCAGGGAAAAGGAGGAATGAATCCCAAGGGGAACTTCTGTATCCTGAAAACACCAGGAAATCGGCTCTGTGAAAAGGGGGAATGGATCCTGAACACATGGGGAGCTCAGCCCCCCTCTAATCAGGACAATGAAGGATCCAAACCCCAAATCCTGAGCCACCTCCCGATCCTGCACATCCAGGCTGGAGCAGCAAGGCCGGCATTCAGGGACACAAATCCAGGGAAAACCCCCAAAACCAGCAGGAGCAGCTGTTGGACACCACCTGGATGTGCCACCCTTATCCCTGTCCCCATCCCACGACGGCAGGCACGGAGCTGAGCACAGGAATTTGCCGGATCCGTGGAAAACGAGGCTCCTGATTTGTTTTTAATGGCATTGTTTACTGGCAGGGAAATCTCCTGGAGCCAGAACTTGTCTCTCCTAATAAAAAACAAGGAAATAACAACAGGAGCGAGGAGGGAGAGCGTTTGGAAACCATCAGGGTTTGATTTGATTGATCCCAGTAATAAAGCAGGAATTGTTAGGCTGGAACGGGAGTTGTAAATCCCCATCCATAATTTCAGTGGGAATGAGAACTGTGAACGTGCAAAACCCCCCAAACTCCAGGCAGAAAAATTCAGGAAGGATGGGAAGAGCTTGGGGGTCCCAGCACTGGATGCTGCAGGATCCTAGTCCCAGTCCCAATCCCAGTCCCAATCCGAATCCCAGTCCCAGTCCCAGCCCCAGTCCCAATCCCATTTCCAATCCCAATCCCAATCCCAGTCCCAGTCCCAATCCCAGTTAGGAGTTTGTGGAAATGGGACAAGGGGAAGGAGGGACAGGGACCCAGGGAGAGGAGAGAGTGACACAAGGAAGAGGAAAAGGGACACGGGGAAAGGGAAGAGGGACACGGGGAAGGGGGAGAGGACTCCGACCTCTTCCCCTGAGCAGCAGGAACAGCTTGGGATGAACTGACCGTGAGCCCCATTCGCATCTCTCTGCACTGCCAGATAGAGGAGGGAGAGCCCAGGAAGGTGTTGAGATTTATTTTGCTCCTCAGTATCCTGCTCCGATTTTGTTGGGAATAAATACAATGAATATCCCCAAATTCCATCTGTTGTGTCTGGAATGGGATCGGAGAAGGATCTCTCTCTCAGCTCATGAATCCCAATTTTTCCTTCCTGTCCTGTAGAAGGGACTGGGAGGCTTTGGTGGCTTCCGAGGTCACCCCAGCCCCCCATCCCTGGGAATGGCGCTCCCAGAGAACACTCCAGGTGGGAGGGGAAGGTCAGGAACATGGAGAGCCATCCTCAGCACCTCCCAGAGTCCCAGAACCACAGAATCCCAGGATGGTTCCGCTTGGAGGGGACATTTCAAGGTCACCTGGTCCAACCCCACCCCAATGAGCAGGGAGAACACCAGAAGCATCCTTAAAAATCCTTTCTTGGGGTCCCACGTTGGCTCGCCACATCCCAAGGACACATCCCAAGGATCCATTCCCAAGCCTTGCCAGGAGCACCATGGCCTGGCAGAGCCACCAAAGCCTTGAGGGACCCCAGCCCAGGTGCCTGGAGGAGGGGGCATTCCCAGACATTCCCCCAAGGAAGTTGTGGTGTGGAGCTGTTTCCAGGGCTCTCCCACGCTTCCTTTTATCCCCTTCCCTCTATTTTCCTCTTGGATTCCAGGGTTTTGGCTGGAATTGTGCCCCTGCCGATTGTTCCCACCACAAACCCAAGGGTTTGCTTACATCAGTGTCTGCCCCGAACTGCGGCTTTTCCTTGGATCGCTCACTCCAACGAAAACATTCCCATCTTTCTGTGCTCCAGCTTGGAAATGTCCTTCCCTTTCACTTTGCCAGAAGATTTGGTCTAAAATGGACATTTTGCTCCATCTCTTTGCCTTCCAGGCCCAGTTTAGCACCAATTCCCTGTTTCCTCCTAGGGGCGGATGAAGGATTTTTCCAACACAAACATTCCTCACAACTCTCTGGATGCATAAAATGTTTTCCCTTAACTCAGGACCAAAGGATGGGTCTGGAGTGGGATAAAAGGAGCTGTTCCTTCCCCCTTCCTTGTCTTTCCAAAGCCATTCCTCAGGGAGCAGCGTCAGGGCCAATTTGGGGACATTTGGTGACAGCTCCAATCTCCCCCTCCAGCCTTTCCCCATCCCGGTTTTTGAACTATTCCCCTTTGTTTTCCTTGCATCCAACTTTTTTTGAGGAATCAAAGGATCCTCCCTGCCTTAAAACTTCAGGGTTGTGCCTTCGTGCACTCAGTTGATTTCTCCGAAGTAAAAGCAGCATTTTTCACACGCAGCCTCCAGTTTTCCCAGTTTTCCACCCCGTTCCTGGGGGATAGGAGCCAGTGAGAATTTGCTGCCAGCCCCACAGCTCCCATGGCCTCCAACCCCGGCATTATTTATGTCAAATATTCATTTTAATTAATGAATTTTAATCATATTTCCAGATGCAAATAAAAGCAGTAAGCTCCTGGCCTTTCCTAGGCTGGGATAGCCCTGGAGAAGCCAATTTAGGGACCTGGAATTCCCCAGTTGTCCCTCAGGTCAATGGGAACAAGCCCCACACGGCACCACCGCAGATCATTAATGGAATTGACCGTCCCAGGCCTGTTGGGGTTTTAATTCAAGGCTTTGAAAGGTTTCTTGGAGCCTTGGAGGATCCAACTTCATTCTGGGAAGGATCTGTTGGAGTGGAAAATCCGGGGTGGATTTGGTTTGTGTGCTCTGGGTCAGAGTTTGGGAATCTGGGAGCTGTTCCCTCATCCTCACCTGGAGTGGTTCCTGCCCCATAAATCCTCCCTTTATCCGTACAACAGAGACTTCCAGGATGTGGAATTGCAGCTCCTGGTGCTCCTCTCCCATGTCCCTGTGTCCTCCAGGAGCCAAGCAAAGCTGGAGATCTCGTAGAAAACCAAATCCAGCCTGGCAGGGCTGCCAAGTGTTTGTTTCCTTGGGAATTTAACAAATAAGTAACAAAAAACCTCATTAACAAAAAATCCATTTTCCCCATTACTGCTCACTGAGCAAACGAAAATCAGGAGTAAAATTGGCAGCTCCTGAGGAATCCAGGTGGAAACGGGGATGGAAACAGGGAATGTTCCTGTGGTACTTTTCCCTGCAATGACCAAACAGCAGCTGGAAATCTCCTGAGGCTGCAGGAGCTGGGGGGTCACTGGGCACCCCTCGCTCCTGTGCTGCTCCAGAGGGACAAATCCTGGAGATTTCCGGGGACTGGGATCAAATGGGGCTGGGAATTCCTGCTGGAGGGGAGGAGAGGCTCTGGATCATCCCAAGAGGAATCACCAGGACAGAGAGAGCCAAGGGCCAACCCAGGGCTTTTGTTTTGTTATTGCAAAGGTTAAAATCCTGGAATAGTTTGGGTTGGGAGAATCCTTAAATCCCACCCAGTGCCACCCCTGCCATGGGCAGGGACACCTCCCACTGTCCCAGGCTGCTCCAAGCCCTGTCCAACTTGGCCTTGGATACTGCCAGGGATGGGGAAGCCACAGTTTCTCTGGGAATTCCATCCCAACCCTTCCCCACCCTCACAGGGATCAAGTCCTTCCCAATATCCCACCTAAATCCAACCAGCTGATTTTCACATGCCTGAATCCCAACTTTATCCACCTTCTTTTCCATGAGCAAAACCATCCCAGAACTCTGGAATATGGAATGGGAATTATTGAAGCCTCTAAAGAGAAAAGGAATTGAAAAATGGGGGCACAAAGTGGAAAATTCCGAAGAGCACCAACATCACCTTAGCAAGGGACCTGGAATTCCTGGCTCCTAAAAATCATCTTCTACCTGGAAAACCCAAGGGAAGTCTCACCAAGGAATTCAAAGACTAAATCAGACCTTAGGGAACATCATTCCCAAAGGATGGTCCTGGCCCCAAGGCTTGGACGACGCTCCGAGGCCGGGGTGGGATTGTTGGGGTGTCTGGGCAGGGCCAGGACTGGGAATGGCTGATCCCTGTGGATCTTGTCCACCTCAGGATATTCCTTGGTGCTGTGCTCAGCCACACTCAGGGGAGCTCATCCCTCATCTTTTGTGGGAAGCGCAGATCCATATCTGAGTTTTCCATGGTCAGTTTGACACAGAACAGACATCCTGAGGACTCCACCAACAATTCCAGGTGCCTGGGGAGGCATTTGCCATTGGAGAAGGGCTCTCCATGGATCATCCGGGGCAGAGGAGGAGGGAAAGGCTTTTCTCCATTACTCATGAGGGCAGCCAGGATGGGAAAACCAAGGCTGAGGTTGGTTACCTGGGACACACCCAGGAGGGTCCCTGGGGACAGTCAGCCTCCATCCCTTGGTGCAGGGGACTTCAGGGACCTCTGGGGCCAGGAAACCCCTGAAGCTTTCCCAGGATTCCCAGAGCAGAGGCACAGTTGGGGTACAGAGGGAAATCCTGAGTCAGGTTTGGGATCCCAGACCTGCACCCGTGGCCAGGGAGGCTCCAAACATCTACAGCCAAGGCCACCTCCAGCCAGCTGATCCTGATGTCACCAGAGCCACCAGAGCCACCAGTGCCAAGCCCACCATCAGCAGCCTGTCCTAGGTTACATAGAAGGTGGAGCCAAAAGTATTTATTCTATTCCCATCTCCATAAGCTGTTCAAAACAGGTGGGGCAGTGTTCTGTGTGCTCAGCATGACCCAGCCCTGCTAACACCATCGGGGCTATCTCTGCCCATGGCCATCGAGGGCTCCGGCAGTGACTCACAGATTCCATCAGCCATTGTGAGATGCCCTGCCCAGAGGGGAGCAACTGAACATTCCCTTCCTGCACATAAACTGAGACCCTGGAACACCAGGGTACCTTTCCCACTGATTCCCAGAGGAGAAGAGCTCAAGAGCCACCACTGGACCTCCAGAGACCAACGAGACCTTTCCACAAGATCAGCACTCCAACAAGAGCACATCCATCACTCCAACGGGACTGCAGCCACCATTGAACTGCACTGCTAGCACTGCCCTAACAGGGTGCAGGTTGGATTCTGACTCTGTCTATCTAAACCATTGTTTCTGTATTATTGCCTTGCTCTAACTATTAGTAAAGAGCTATTATTCCTTTTCCCATGTCTTTGCCTGAAAGCCCTTGATTCCAAAGTTATAATAATTCAGAGGGAGAGGGGTTCACATTCTCTGTTCTAAGGGAGGTTCCCACCTTCCTTAGCAGACACCTGTCTTTCAAACCAAGACACAGCCTCAGCTCCTCCTCCTCATCCCAGAGCAGTTCCTTGGCTTGGAAAGATCCTACAAAACCCAGCAGGGCATAAATCCCCCCCCCTTACCATCCCAGGGAATCCTAAATCCCCTTTGTTCCACAAGGAACTGCTGGTGCCACCCCAATCCCAGTGGGAACCTCTTTCAGACCAAAATTCCCTCCAAACAAGGCCAGCCAGGCTGAAATAATTCCTGTTAGGACGTCATTTAGGGAAGTCCAATGGATTGGGAAGTTTAAAGGTGGAGGAGTTGTTATCCAGGGCCATCCAGGAATTTCATGGGAAGCACCACAGGGTTTGTATCTCCTCCCACCTCCCTGGGGTCCCTTTGTGTCCCAGCAGCTCCAAACCTGCAGGGCTGCGGCTCAGGGGGTCTCATTAATGAATGTAATTAGCTCAAGGTGTTAATGAGGCTCTGATGGGAGTCTTTTCTGAGGACTCCCTTCCAAGGGCTGATGGGAACCGGGAGCATTCCCAAAGGAAGGAGGGGATGCTCTTCCCAAGGTTCAAATCCACTCCAAACCTCCTCCTGGAATGACAAACTCCTCAGTTCCCATTTCTCCCCGACCCCCAGCCCAATTTCCAGGGAAGCAATGAGGTGATCCACGGTTTATCCTCTGCTGCTTTTCCCATAAAACACATCTTAAATTCCATTTCTCCCATGCTCCTGCTGAAATGAGGCCTCATCCTCAGCTCCCAGCTCCCTAAAACCCTTTCCCACTTATTTTTTACTGCCTTAAACATTTCCCTCGCTTTCCCTTACACGATGCCACTAAAAATGCTGGAGAAGCACCCTCAGGGATCATTTCCTCCTCTGAAAAAGGTTGGAATGAATCCAGCAGGAGCTGCAGGAGCTCCCCTGCCCCTCAGCTCTGCTGCAATCCCACCAGGGAATGCTTTCATCCCAAATTCACTCCAGATTTCATGGATGAGGTGTCCAGCCCTCGGGCCATGGATAGGCTGGGCTGCAGCCAGCAGAGGATGGGAGACAAACTGTCCCAGCAGCCACAATTCCATCTTTTCCTTCATGAAAACTCCCAGATTAAAGGGGATTTTCATAGGTTTGTTGGAAAGGCCTCAAGGATCATCCCGAGATGTTGGATAATTCCCGTGTGGTTCTCATGGTTCTCAGGAAACCTTAAAGGATGCAGTAAAGGAACATCTTCCCTTCTGGAGTTGTCCAGAAATCTGGGACAGCAAAGACACTGGGATTTGCATAGGAATGGACAGTCCTGGGTCATATCCAGCGCTTCCCTGAGCACTGCCAGGGATCATCCAGGAGCAGCCATGGCTGCTCTGGGAATCTGTGCCAGGGCCTGCCCACCCCAGGATGGCACGGGAGGGAAATGATCCCACAGAAGGAGAGCCAACCTGGAGTGGTGAAAGTGTCCAAAAGGACTCAGTGGGAGAGTCCAAAGGAAGGGGTTTGGGTTAGATGGGATATTGGGAAGGAATTGTTCCCTGGGAAGGTGGGGAGGGGCTGGGATGGAATTCCCAGAGCAGCTGTGGCTGCCCCTGGATCCCTGGCAGTGTCCAAGGCCAGGCTGGACAGGGCTTGGAGCAGCCTGGGACAGTGGGAGGTGTCCCTGCCATGGCTGGGGTGGCACTGGATGGGTTTAAGGTCCCTCCAACCCAAACCATTCTGGAATTCTCTGAATCTTCATTCTCAGGAAAATCCTGCCTTTTGAGAACATTCCCTGTGTGTTTCAAACCCGCAATCCCACAGCCACCACCTTCAATTCCCCACAGAAGGTTGTTCCAACCATCCTTGCTGTGGTAGTTTTGCCTGGCCCAGTTTTTGCCAGTGAACAGGGTGGGGTACAAAGCTGGCTCCTGCATGTCCTGAGTAAAGATTCTGGAAATTTGCCACCATGTCCAGCAGAGCCAGTCTCTGATGGCT